>PTFA01000231.1:746424-894090 GCA_003342895.1 Casuarius casuarius
TATTGGTGTTTTCACAGAGCAATGGGTGAGGAGGAGACTGCACTTATTGTAAAAAGCTATGAGAGCCTGAAAAATCTAAATGTCAAACTGGAAGGACTGATGGTACTTAAATACTTCACAGTTGGTTTGTTTTATGTGGACATGAAGGAATGATATCAGCATATGCACAACTATGAATTAAGGATTTTAGGTACTTCAGGTGTTCTGCATCTTACTGGCTTTTTTAAAGCAAATACAAAATGTATTAAGAGGTTTTTCTCAGATGTCAAATTAAACTTTTAAGTTGCTTGAGGTAGGTTGTTTTGTTTTGTTTTGTTTTCTCCCTCCTTCTGAGGATGCCAATGAGATTTCTGTGTTTTCTGGCCTGTTCTTAATACATCACCCAGCCAGCCCACCCCTTTGAAATCAGTGGGAAGACTTAGCTGGTAGTTGAATGAAGTCTTTGGCATACAGAGTAAAAAAAAAAATTCTTGTTTCCATAAATACTCTACGTGAGAAACAGTTGGTGGTGTAGGCAGTTGAATTCTGACTTCCACAAGCTTTTCCTAAGGTGGAATCTTTGACAAGGTGGTGAGTCCGGAAGACTTTCCCATCCAGAGCCTTATTTATGTTTGAGCAGCACGAGCTGGCCAGGTTCCAGCGTGGAGCCCGGGGACAGCATTAGCGTGCAGCAGAGGTGCTCGGTGTAGCTTGGCATTCAGGAGCGCCAACAGAGCGTGTTCAGGTATTTTCTATCAGCTATTTTAGCTGAAGAACTGTTCTATTATCAGTACTGTCTGGGATAATGGAATACACAGGGAGTTTCGCTGTAGCGCTGCGAGTGCGTAGGAAAGAAATGGTCTGTAGATTCAGAGAGGAAGAAGCTTTGCATATGTCTGTATTAAGCTGAGAATGAGGAAGAGCCAGTTTGGGGTTTTTCTGGCTTTGTGACAGTCTTTTTGTAAAAACAAAATCCATGCTATATTTAAAAATAAATTTAAAAAAACTTGGTAATTTTGAAAGTCTTACGTAGAAAGACCTTGTGTAATAATTACAGTAAATAGATGTGTTGTTCAGTAGCATTAGCAAACCATATGAAGTGTGATAATAATGTAACTGATTGTTTGCCCTGAACTTATTTCTATGAAAATATCTGAAAGCTTCTTTGTAAAAATGCTGAAGTTATCTAAGTAGCTATTCTGTGAGAAACTTTCTAGGCAGATGTGTAGAAATACAGATTTATTATTATGATGATTTTAAAAGTTGAGAGAGATTCTTGGCAGCGTTTTGGCAGGTATTATATTCACAGTAAAGCAAGTCCAAGAACATTTGTTCCAATTTTATGGAGAGCGCACGATCCTACAGATTAGATATTAATGAAATCTTAAAATGTCATTTGTTCCTTCTGCTCAGTGTAGGAGTGGAATGATTAATTTACAATTGCACTTTTAATCTGAGGTTTGGATGTGTTAGCTGAAGTTCAGTTGTAGCTGTGCTGGTTGAGGAAGCTAGTGCCATATCTGCTTATCTCACCAGCTCACAGTCTTGTTAGTGAAATGCTGTGTGAGAATGCTCCCTAATGCTCCCTGATTTTTTGCTTCAAGCAAAATCAGATGGTTTTTCAACATCTCCTTATCTGTGTAACATCGTTGTCTTTTCCAGAACTGTATTTTTGAGTGCATGCAAGAACTTCCCTATCCCAACTGCTCAAAAAGCCTTTAAAGATGTTCAATTTCTGCAGCTGTTTGCAGAGTGGTTGACTGTTTAGAGCCTATATGGTGAAGAACCTCTTTAAAATTGAGTAATGTGCATGTAGAGTAAAAACAGACAAATGAAGCCAGAATGGTACTTGTTTCAAGAGGGACAGAGTTAGTGATACTTGGTTGAGGGATACTGCATGCTGCTGGTTTTGTTTTCACTTGAATATGTAGAAGTGGGTGTTGCAGAGCAGAGTAAAATTTACAATAGAGGATACTTCTGGACTGGGGTATTAGGCTGGTGGCCTATGAAGTGGTTGTGACCTACCTTAGTTATGCCTGAGCTGCTTGCAAGAAAGAAGGCATCTAGGATCCTCTGTAACTGATGATATAGCCTGCTACTTGTGGGCCTCCTTGCCACCCCTGTTCGGGGAGTAAGTATCTGTGTAAGCATGTGCTTGTGACACTGCTGTTCTGCCTTGTGTGTCCTGCAAATGGTGGCAAAAACTGGATGCGTGCTACATCCTGGACTATGTTATATATTATGCAGCTTGTCTTTCTGAAAATATGAGGTACAGCAGCTTTCAAGGAGGAAACATCTGTACTCAGATATCCTGTGTTAAGTAAATCCAACTTCCCACAGCATAACTGCACAATAAGACCTTCTAGCTGTTGGGAAGAATCAGACTGAAGAACGATCTCTTCCTACTTAAAACTACAAACTGAACAACTCCTGTGCCATTGCACAAACCAGGCACTCTTCTGTCCCTGAAGTGGAGTTGGGGAAATAATGTCTCTTTTTTTCTTTTTCTTCTGACTTCATTGAACTAGAAACACCAGGTATTGTACTTCCTCCAGGAAAAGGAGTGCCAATCACATAATTGCTTTCATTTATGTCAGAAATTTATGATACAGCGGTGACATCTCTTATTCCTGTTCTGAATCAAAGTGCAATGTTTTAGAGACTTAAGAATCCCTCAGTTACAGTAAGACCTCTTTTACCTGCTTACTGCTTCAGTACTGAGGCTGAAGTAGTCCATTTGTGCAGAGCCAGCATGCTTTGGTATCTGCATCTGAAGTTCAGGGCTCCAAAGGAGTTATCTGTGCCAGCCTTGAAACAGGATGCAAGAGTGTCTATAACTTGAATTGGCAGTGGCCACAAGTATGGGCAGGCATATACATTTTGGTGCCAGTCGTCTCCTGCAGAATGCTGGCTACGTAGGCATTTCTTTCTGAAACACCAGTCTGCTCCTGAAATCAATATTTGCCTTTGAATTGCTTTCTAGGTTGATGTTGGATTGATCGTGTACTTTCACTGGAGTTACTAACCTTCTATCTCCTAATGTTGTATTTGATAACATGCACTTTTTCAGTGACACATTGGTATTGTTCTGAGATGGTTATCTGCAACTTTCTTTCAGGTGAACGAGTGCTTTGTTTTCATGGACCTCTCCTTTATGAAGCAAAGGTATGTGTGGTTGCTTATTGCTGCAGAAGGTACTGACTGTTCCTCAAGAAAGTAAAGAATTATACTAAGTTTATTTGCTGTGCCTTGCCTAGGATTGAGGGATTCAGGATTGAAGTTAAAATGAAGGAAAACCTGATCATGATTTAAAACATTTTTAAACCCCGTAATTCTKTGTTTTCTATAGAAGAGTTTAAAAAAAAAAAAAAAAAAGATACTGTACAGCTATTCTGGTAAATGGCTAAAGGCCAGATCTTGTGTTAACATCTGTAATACACCCGGGGTCCCAGAACACTGGAAGGTGTTCATGCCTATAAGACTTGGTGCTGGTGCTAATGCATGAACTACTAAGTTAACTGTAGTTTGAGCTTTCTCAGATATGTAGATGGCTGAGTAAAATCAATGGTCTTCAAATGGAACAAAACTGTAGAAGATAATGCTGGATTAAACTGACGAAGTAGGTAGTGTTCTCAGTTCTGGCTCCAGCCTGAGAAATAATGCATTATATATTTGTGACTTGGAGGAGTTTCCTTACTGCTTTACATGCAGATCTCTGTTGCTACACACTTCCAATTACGTGCTTTTTCTTATGGGCCTTAACCAGCTATCACTGCAGTGCCATCTATTTTCCTGAAGGTATAGCTCCTAATTTGACTGGTTGTTTCCACTTCCTCTGAAACTAAAAAAGAGGCTGTTTGTAGCCTTGTGGATTAGAAGACTTGCAGAAATTTTTGGGACGCTCTGCTTTAAGCTATCTTGAAAACTGATACTTAAATTCTTTGTTTTTAATGTTAGTAAATATTATGTGATGTGACAATGTCAGAGAGTGGAAGTAGAGAGAAAACTAGAAATATTTGGTGTCTCTTCCTATGCCACTGGGAAGCAGTCATTTTAATGTTACAAATAGTGTCCAGAGCATTTCTGTTGTAGATGTCCAAGACATGGTCTCTATCTACTTGAGATTTGACAGGGAAGGGAGTAGTCCAAAAACATATTTCAATTTTAATAATTCTAACCTGTTTCTCTTGCTCTAGCACTAGAGGGCAAGTTAGCTGCACATGTGTGTTTGGATTGATACCTTCTGCCAGTGCCTGTCTGGTTGCTGGCGCAGGGAGGAGAGTAGTTTTTTTGTGAAAGCTAATTTTGAGCATCGGCAGTCCTACCTCGTTGGTTGAGTAGAACAGCCCAAGAGCTGCTAGAGCTCTGTGCTTTCCCATGCTGTGTTGTAATGTGCCCCTCCGTTGTACAAGGGGGGGCTGAATGTTGAGAGCTGGCTCTGCCAGCTTGATGCCAGAAGGGATTTTCTGTGTGGCAAGGGAGCTTTTGGCTGGCTGTTTATATAGAGAACCCAGACTGTTCTGGGCTTCTGAAGTGGCAGGAGGAACTGGATTTTAATTTTAAAAAGTTACCCTCTAGGTTGTAATAATAATATCCTTGGCTTTATTGCTGTTTGTTTGATCTGTTCTTATTCTGTAATTCTTGATACGTAACATATTTCAGTCCTTATGATCATATCCTTAGCTTGCCATAGCAAGATGATCAGAGAAGCAGTTGTCTTTCTGTCAGAGTAGATGAGAAATTACTATCTCTTACTTGACATGCAGTAACTGTTCATGCATCTCTGTACAATGCAAAGTTAAAGCAGGTTCACTTAAGGTACTGCTAGCCTCCAGTCTAGGGTTGATATCTCTTTTAACTGCTCTACAGTGACTGGAAGTGCTCGTCTGATTATCCATTAATGCTCTCTTTGGTGAAAAGATGCATTCAGGCAGGAAAGTATTGTGGTACAGAAAAACTTTAATCTTCTTTAACTTCCTACCTGTTTGTGTTCCTCAAAACAAGTAGAGGTGACTTAAGTGCATAGTCTATCTTTCGCTGCTCTGGATAACTCCAGGATTATAGTGAGCTAGGTAGTCAAAATGAGCCACAGGGTTAAGAGGTCCTTGATCCTAGTTGCAAGTCTAGGTGAGACCAAATTTGATTTCCATGTGTGGCATTGTTGAGATCAATCCTGGAATATGATTTCTTTTTTCTCTACTCTGTTCACAGTTAAGTGGTGTGGGGGTTTTTGTTTATTTTTGTTGTTGGGTTTTTTGCTTGTGGGGAGGGTACAGGAAGGAGTCACTAAAATGCTCCCTGGTCTCAGGAAAATGTTGTACAGAGGAAGACTCTGGCATCTCAGAAATACTTAGAGGTGGCTCAAGTAGCATGGCAAGAAAATAGCAAGTAGTACTTCTGTGAATTGTTTTTGATTTCAGTGAGTCTTGAGAATAATCAGGGATTAGAAACTGAAGCCAGAGAGGGTGGTTCTTCGTGTTTCTAACAGTGGAAGTAATAAACTGGAGAATATTGTCAAATGGTAGCCAAGAGTGGCTTCTCTATCTCAGTGTCTCCAGAACAAGTCTTGATGCCTTTCTGAGTGAGGTACCTTGTCCAAGACCAAGGTGGTGGATTTAATTTCATATGGCTAAGAAGTTCAGGGATGTGTGGTGGGTACAAAGATAAATTAGTTAGGGTTATGTAATATCTGTTCTGGGCTGTGCTCTTGCAGGAAGAGACATGTCTCTAGTCATGTTTTTTATGTAGATGTAGTAGCATGAGCATTTACGTGCTAGGCTGTCTGCAGGTGTAGGAAGTAGTTCTGTTGTTACCTGGATAGCACGTGCTGTTGTTCAGGCATCTGAACATCTTCCTCTCACGTAAGTTGAGACAGTGTCTTGTAGGCTGCCATGTGGACCATGCTAGAATACATTGAAAGTTTCTAGGAGGGACACTTCTGAATCTGATTGGTATTATGGACTGGTTGGAGCAAGTGTGTGTGTGTCCCTTCTGTTTAACAGTCTTGCCTTAATCTCCATATCAGGAACTTACTGTCTTCACAGGAAAGTCTTCTCATAGAAATAACTTTTTTTATTTTCCTCATATATACATTCTCAACCTAGAAAAAGCCCTTACTGCAACTTTTCCAACTGAACATAATGCCCTCTCTGTGACTATAGAAATCCATATTATTTATTTTACTTTTGAAGACTCCTCTACTTCAGCCAGCCTACCTGTCTGTGAGGTAGGGGCCTGCATGTGAACTAGCTCTCTAGTGAATGGCTTTTGGCTAACTTTGGGGTAGTTAAGTGACTGCTTGTTTACTGTTCTGGTCATCCTCAGGGGCTTTTGATCCTTCTTATGAATGAAGGTATCCCTTTGTGTAGCTGAGTCTTCTGTTTGCCAAGCCCTTCTGAACCTGTAAATAGGTAGTAACTGGTGTTAGAGAACTTTCTGCTGTGAGATCGCTGCCCGGTATTTCGATGGCTTGCATGGAAATCTGCATGTTTAGACTCTGAAAGCTCAAAAACCAAAAATCATTCAGAAGTCTTTTTGTTCTCATTGATACTGACTGAGCTTTTTTCTCTGTTCCAGTGTGTAAAGGTTGCCATAAAGGACAAACAAGTGAAATACTTTATCCATTACAGTGGTTGGAATAAAAAGTAAGTATTACATAAAATGAAGGCAATACTTCATTTTTCTTTACAGATTGTCAGTTTTGAATGCTAGCTTAATGGATTAGCACTACCAAGTATGTATCATTAAAAGATTATTTCTGAAATTGACTTATTTTAGTGATTTTTATACTTAGGCCAATGACTCGTAGTAACAGAGTAAACATTGCTCAACTGTTTCCTTCAGAGCTTTGGTTGTATAGACCAACTAGCTTAAGGTGTCAGTTGACTAACTGGAATGCTTTATAGCAGCTTTCTAATTCTATTTGTTCAGATTTGGAAATAGTTACTATAATTGCTTTCTTACAGAAGTATTTAGTACAAATATTTTCTTATGTGTTGGTAGGAGAGGCAATCCCTGCTGAAGTGGAGCAAAACTGTCCACTACTCAGAAGTGGTGTCCTTTACTCTTATAGCCAAACTTTGCTACCAAAAGTGGCATAAAGGTATGGAGTAGCATGCCTTAGTGGAGGCTGCACTCGGAATGGGAGAGGCAATCTGAGTCCTTCACATGAGCAGGCTTAGCCTGTATTTCAGTTCTTGCCTCCCATGCTAAGGTAAAGCTAGAGATATTTTTTTCCCTTCTACAAAAATAATAGGACTATCACATTTGCATAGTTGATTTCTCATTTGAGTTGTATTCTGTAACTGGGTTATGAATTTAGGAAGCTTTTTTTCCCTTAGAAATTAAAAACTTTAGCTCTTTGGACTCCAAGTCTCTTTCAGAGAGCGTTTTTCTAATTTTGTTTCATCCCAATGCTGCAGACTCTTGAGTGAGGACTAATACCATGATCTTGCTGATTTGACTAAAAGCTGAACTTCATGTTTTGATACCTAATTTTTTTTAAACTTATCCCCCACAAAATGGGCAGATAAGTGTCTTATGCTAAACACTAAAAGTTACAGGGAGTGTCACTGATTCTTAAGCTGGCTGCTGTATATTGATGAGGCAGCATAAAGTCGATGCTTCATCTTCTTGTTTATCTCTGGTGGTGGAGGGTGCCATAAGCAATGTTATGACTCCTGCTTCTTTTCTTGCTTGCGCTGTCTGTTTTTTCTTTTTTTCTCTCCCCCTCCCCCCCCTTCAAGCTTCTAATTAACTACATTAAAAGTGGCATTGCTACAAGATCTGGACAGCTGGGACTGTATGTCTCTTTAATTTTGGTTTCTATAATTGCAGTCCTCTTGTACATTACTTGTTAATTGCTTCTTAATTTTTTTGCAATTATCAACAGTTAGGATACCAAAAAAGTAGCTTCTTCACCATTCACTATAATATGTGCAGCACAGTTGTACTTTTTTCTTTCTGGAAGGTGTCCCACAGCTGTATTACAGGAGTAAGATAAGTGGCTAAGATACCTGACCAAAGCACTATCCTAAAACTGTAGCTTTAGAACATGTACAGCTGGGTGTGTGTTTCTCTAACACTTGGATACTAAGTTTGCCTTGTCTTAAGGATCTCGAAGACCTTGTACTCCATTAGTAGTATTATTCTTGCCATGCTGGTGTTTAAGACTGGCAGTTCTTGCCATGAAATAAAAATGACGTGGAACTCTTCACATACGGAGCTTTAGCTTGCACGCTTTAGAATAACTTGGCCACTTTTAATGTGTTTTTTATTTATTTATTTGAAATAATTTGTCAGATTGCTCAGTGATTATCCACTCTTTGACAAAGTGGAATTCTTACTCATAATGGCAATTTCCCCAACACCTGTTCTCTTAAATCGTTCACTTCAGATTCTTCAAATATTCATGCCATCTTGGTTTCCTTCACAGACAGAAATCAGAGCTCTTCTTCTTACAGTAAGATCTTATTGCTGAATTTGTTAACCTATAAAATGTTGGAATAGATAAAGGAAACTCGCTTCATAATATAGTTATGGCTACAGATGTCCCGTAATTTAGTAAGTGTAGCTTTTTTTTTTTCTTCTGAGATGCTTTTAAATTAAAGCCAACCCCCTCCTCCCCAAATTACCCATCCTTCAAGTTTGGGAAACTCTTCAGAAATGACTGAGGGTTATACTTCCCTAGAAAAACTGCTACAGCTTCAGTCAGTGGGGAATGCATTTGATAATTTACTTTTTTCAATTGTGCCAGTCCATAACTTGTCACAAAAGCAGAGTTCAGTCTCAAATTCTGTGAAGCTTTTAATTGACTGTTGGGAATAGAATCCAATTATGTAGTGTTTTTGAATGATTATTTGATTTTTCAGCTGGGATGAATGGGTTCCAGAAAGCAGAGTGCTCAAATACGTGGATACCAATTTGCAGAAACAAAAAGAACTTCAAAAGGCCAATCAGTAAGTATTTTTGTTAAAAGTCCTTGTTAATGAAGTCATCTTTTTTTCTGTAGAGCTTCAATCCAATAATTGTACTATCAAGGGAAGTTAGTGAGTTTAAAAAAACAAAGTCTTCAGGAGGTATGTTAGTCTAATCTTTTTTTCTTGAGATGCTTTGACATATAAGATGTTCTGATATCTTTGCCCTCTGACAGTTGAAACTAAGTAGCAGCTCAGTCTTTATTAAAGCAGTGACTTTAGGTTTTGTGGAAGAGTGGATTGATGAAACTGAGGGGGACAGCCTGACTAATTACAAGTACATTCTTTAATGTGGAAATTAGATGATTAAAGTAAGTGATCCTCATGCAGTATGCTGAAAATATACTGTGAAGTAGTAAGAATCTTTTCAGACAGCTTCGGGATGCCTACAAATACTTTGATCCCTATGAATGCTATGGGGGTGGGAGGGAGGGGAGATAAAAATGTTTTCATCTAGAATGTTTTATGTTTTTTGTGAAGCAGTTAGTGTGCTGCTTCCTGATGATTCAGAATAACAAAGATGGTGGGAGGGGGAAGAAATGAGTGTTTATATTGCTGTTTGTTATATGAAGAAGCATAAATCTTTTCTCTATTCAGTTGAATTTCTTCCTGCTTGTGACCAGTGCTGTCTTCCTTGGCTGTTTTCCTAAAACCATTTACTGAAAGTTCTCTAAATGTTTTGCATAATCTGCTACCCTTTCAGGAAAACATGCTTCTCTTCTCATTAAAATCTTACTGCCAAATTTATTTTTTAAAGGGAACAATATGCAGAGGGAAAGATGAGAGGTGCTGCTCCAGGCAAGAAGACATCTGGTCTGCAGCAGAAAAATGTTGAAGTGTAAGAAGCTTTTTATTTAAAAAACAAAAAAATGAACTATTGCTTGTCAATTTTACTCTTGATCTGTAAATAGTAATTTTCTTATAATGGCTCCACAGGCTAAACTGATTTCCCCTGACATACCCCCATACAGAAATTGTGCTGCTTTTATATATATCTGAAAGGCTTTTGTTGAAGTATTTTATTAAAACAGCCTTCTTAGTTTGTACAGTGTTTAATACTGAATCAAGGTACTGAGTAGGCACTTAACACTTGCAGTTCTTTTTCTTTGCATGCTATTCCTCTTAAATTAGTGATCCGACACTCAAATGTGGTTAGTCCTCTTAAGATTTGTGCATCTTGGTGAAATCAGTTTTTGTACAGAATGCTAGAATTTCCTAAACTGCACAAACACTGATTGGGGTGGTGGGGAGGGAAATATTTAAAATGCCTTGCCTTCTTCCTACTGTACAACTGTTAAAACTACATTTAGGGAATCTTTAATATTTTTCTGTTTCTAATAAAACTAAACCCGTATGCTGTTAAAAATGGTTTTGCATCTTAAGAGACCAGAAGCAAGCTCAGACATCTATCAGAAAAAATATTTTCAGAAAGTAACTGTCAGATTTCCTCCATTCCATCCTTTTGTTTTTCAGAATAGCTTGTTTGGCCTTATGTTTAGATTCTCATACAGTCAGTATAGCTCTACTGCTTTGCTCAATGTGCCATGAAACTTTTCTGTCTGGGAAAATACTTAATTTACTTCATTATGAAGATGTTCATTACTAATGTGATATTTTGGATCCTTTGAACTCTTAACTTCCCTTATAATTCTGGTGTTAATGAGGAAACTGCTGAATTGATACCACTTCATAAGAAGAGGCATTTGGCTTCAGCCTCCGAATTCATGTCTCATTTATGGGCAACTTCTGTTACAAAACATGTATCAGTGACTCGAAGAGTACAGTGGCAGTGGGTAAAGTTGCTTTTTTGCTCTAGATCCTGTGACTTGAATGCAGATTTCACTTTGGACTTGGTCAAAGCCTGCCCTAGGTTGTAAATTGCCTCTTGGACTTTGGACTGGGGAGTGAGACGGATCTGGTCATAATGCTGTCTGCCCGTGTGGTCTGTTGTTACAGATGCCGAGATGCCTTAACCATGGCTCAGAAAGGACCTCTGGCAGGGATCTAGTCATCCTTTTATCTTCATTTGAAGAAAAAAAAAAAAGCCTCCTTAGACAGTTCCTAATGAATGTCGTTAAAATCCAATTTAAACAGATCTAAGTTATGATCATTACTAATGGGGCTGCTTAAGGGGCTGTTGTACCTGATTCTCCTTGCATTTTAGTCAGTAGGAGCAGAATTAATTTCATTGTAACCTTGACACACGTACTTATGACTCAATTGTAAATGCTATATTTTAGTGACCCTATAATTTGCATTATAGTGAACATCCCCATAGTAACTTTAGGCCTAGGCTCCAAATACTATTAACTTTAGTCATCTCGGTAGTTCAAACTGAATGCCGTGGGATGAGTCTTATTCCTTCCAGCTGAGTGAATGCTAAAGGTTAACTTGCACTAGAAAAGCAATGGAATTCAAAGTTGGCTTAATCCCCTCAACCACGCCTAATAACATTGCATCCAAGGTAGATCAACACAGCAAAAATGACTTCACTGTGAACCTCTGTTTAACTACAAAGCTTGAAAGCATGTTACCAGGTCTGTCTTTACTCTCTGGTTGAAACCCACTGGGGGAAGGGAATGGCTTTGCTTTTTGCTGTCATCACTACTGTAAGCACGGGTGACTGTTTCCAGCATAGCAGATCAGGTAATAAATTAACTTTCTGAAACTTCTGTTTCACATTGATTGGAAAAATTAATTCCTTGATGATGGATTATTAGAGCAGTAAAGGGGAAGAAGGAAATAATACTGTTGCTAGAATAGTAGTCTTGCATTATGAAAAACATCTATAACAGGGTCCTGTACGCTTGTTGCACTGATCTTGCTCCTAGTCTCTAGCCATTACCAGCATCCAATGCATCCTTCTAAATTAGACCTGTGCTTCCTCCAACAAAGTCTCCCTATTCTTCTTCCTTATCTGGAGGCTGAGGGAGAGGAAATACTTTGACTTATCCTAGCAGTGATGCAGGGTTGTGCGAGACTGATGTATTATTGACTGACCTACTGCTTCTCACATCCTGCTTACAGCTAAAGGCAAGATGGCTCCCGAAAACTGAAAATCTCAAAATGCAGTTCTAAAATAAGACTTCTGGATTGCTCTCGTTATAAATCTCAACTGCTACTTAAAGTACATGAAGTACAGTTGGTGGGGAGGGGGAGAAGTTGATCAAGCAACTCTTCTAAAAGGGTAACACTGTCAACCTATTTAGGCCTCAAAATTTACCTTTTGTAGCATTCTTGGAGGACTGAACAAAGGGAAAGATAACTTATTTTTTGAAACTTTTTCTTCAGACAGCCAAACAATAATGGAAAGAAAATAACAATGTAAGCACAACTTATCCTCCAGGAATGTTCAATAAGACTATAATATGTTGCTAAAAAGGTAAATTTTTGAACCTTAAATAGATTCTCTTAAAGGCTAAACACTAGGTCTGACATTCTTTCCTTAACTCAACCCCCATTGTGCCTAGATTTTTCAGACGAGATGGAGCGCATACTGTTTGCTGTTTGGAGACCCCTACAATATCGACGCGGTGAGTTAAGGATGGATTGTCAAACCAGGATTTTCATCCTGAAATCCAAACCTCCTTGCTTTTGTAGATTTCTTTTAGAGACTCTTAAAGTCTTCAGTTGTAATGATGTAAGCTTTGGTAGCAATTCAGGTAACAACTCTAAGTACTGCAGTATATCTTTTTTTTTTCTTTTCTTTTTTTTTTTTTTTTTCTTTTAAAGACAGTATGGACTAGCAGTTTTTAGTCTCTCTGAAGTGCATACGTTTTCAATTGGGAAAGTATATGATATAAGTAGTCAAATGCATTCGGTATATCCGCTGTTTAAAAAGAAGTGGAGAACAACTGACTTTAGATTTTTGAAACTGGATAGTTCTAGAAGATTACAGTTGGTCTGCATGCTTACTGTAGTGTTGAGTCCTGCTTCTACTGAAATCAGTAATAAACTGCACTGTGTTCTGTAAGTTTTGAGAGCTAGGCTTCTGTGATATAGTTTTACAAATGTGAGAATTGATCTTATTCCTTAATGTGCTGTATTTTCACCGTTGACTTGAGTAGATTCAAAATACTGCTTCTGTAAGCTGCAGCAGCTTGTCAAAAATGCTTTTAAGCCTATTCATAAGCAATGTTTAATCAAATAGAAAAATGCATGGAATGAAAGTTGTATACATTTTGATTTGAGATTATTCATCTTACAATATTTAGAAAATGTATCATAGAAAAAGTTTGTTTATAGCAGCTTTCCAAAAATTGAATACAACACTGCAGATACTGTTTTTTCCAGACTGCATTTTCTGCAGCACAAGTGAATTCCAGCTTTTAAGAATTGATGCTATCTTTGGCAGGCCTAATTATTATTCACTGATTTTTGAAAAGTTAATCATAAGAGCAAGCCAGTGCTTGGAAAATAAGAAAGGCAATCTAGACTATTACTGAGTGAAGATACAGTACTGAATAATGAATTTGAGAATGTCTGTGTTACGTTTTTTCTTAATGATACATTTGCAAGCAATCTCATCAGAGATGTTATCAAAACAACTGTCAACTTAAACATAGAAGTTATAGTCCTTTCTTCTAACAGGCTTGTTCTTAATCTGAACATACTACTCAAGCCTGTGTTCCTGCTGCATGTCTCCTGTGGCATCTTCTGCTATCTTTGACACAGCTAGTAGCTCTCACACAGGCTACTCGGTCCTCTAAATGTCGAGCAGCATATGAACACCACCTGCATGCCAGTTGTCTTGAACCACAAGAACTCTAGAATGGCTCAAGCCAGAGGTCTCCCTGACCTGTTTTGCTGTCTGGTGACCAGTAACACGTGCTTAGAGGTGACAGTCAAATGAGGCAAGTCTAGAACACTATTCTCCCAATATCACCTTTCTGCCTCTAGCAGTCTGCAATTAAGGGATGTCAGAGCTGCAGGCTCCATCCCTGTGGTGGGTTTAATAGGTCTGTCTTATGTTATATTGTCTAGTAACTTCTGAACCATTTGAACTCCTGGCAACCAGTGTTCTGTGGCAGCGAGTTCCTAATTTGAATTCAGTACTGTGTTGAGGAGAGAACGGAAGAGGAGGACTTCTCCAGTCGTCTTAATGTCTGTTGCTTGTTTTTATTTCTTTTGTCTATTTCTTATATGTTGAGAAACAGTGATTAGTCCTTTCAGATCCGCTTTTTCTCTCTACCACATTTCCTTCTTGTTGCCTGGTTGTTAGCTTGAGAAAGAGCCCTTGTCTCTTGGTTACTTCTGGTATAGAAGCCGCTACTACACTATTAACTATTCTTGTTCTTATTGCCTGTCCTTTAAGGTCAGGTGGCCTGGCTGTGCACAAGAGACATACATTTGTATAATCCTGATTTTCCTTTTGTCTTTATCCTTTTGCTAATAACGTTAAATGTCTTAATTGTATTTTGATAGGAATGCTTTGTTCTCACAGCTGACTTGGTGACTAAGCTGTTTGAGCAGTAACGGCTGATTTAAGGCTCTTTTAGCTTATGTATTTTTCCCACATTTTTCATTTGCCTTTTTTAACTAGCCACCTGGTATTAGGACAGACTTTATGATTCCATACACCTTAGGTTTGACTATCCTGTTACAATATCAGTAAACTGGCATCTCACTAATCTCCTTTTTCCGGTACTTAATATACTGAACTCAAATGCCTGAGATGCAAGTGGTAGCCCACCTTCCTTCTATGCTGCTTGTACCTTAACCAGTCGTATTGTAGGGAGGTTCTAATTGACTTGTAAGTTCTTTTAGAAGATGCTTGGATTTGGTGTAAGTCAAATACTTGTTGTCTACAACACTTTTATCTCCGTGTCAGGGACTCCCAACTGTTGTGGAATAAGTAAGCCTTCCAAAGTCTTGGCTTTTCTTTTGATGTCATCTTTGTCTGTGTCTAGTTCTATTTAAGCAATTTTTTTTTCTACTGACAGTTCTTTAGACATGTCTCCTAAGACCCTCTGGTTTAGAACTTTAAGAAGAATTATTAGTAATTCTCTTGTGCAAAAAATGCTGTCGTCTTGAGGTAGTATTTCCACACACAGCCCACGTAGTGTAAGATTTTTTTTGACGGTTACTTGATTATCTTTCTTCTGATGGATGTCTGGGGAAAGGCTGAGTGTAGTCTTTCAGTATGTCTTTTGCTGTGGCATCCTCTTTACCCTCATTTACCGTTTAGTCCTGAACACAGTCCTGGTTTGGATATTGGGTATGGAAACCTAGTATTATATTCCTGTGGCATGAACTGCTTCCTTAGTTTCCCTCTGGATCTGTTGCCTTTGCATAGCATTTCATTGCAGTGAGCTATTCTATAAGCTATAATCTTGTGTTCATTTCCTATTGATTATCATCTTTCTATAGAATTTCAGAAGCTTATTGTGTTGATATCTTTATTTGTTTTTGGCTTTCTAATTCAGTCTCACGTTTTGACCCCTAATACTTGCATGTTCTTGGTCTAGCTGCCTGTTCTTGTTCTGCTGAAACAAAACCCTGCAATGAATGCTGGTTTAACTTCTTACCCAAATTCTGATCACTTCTCTTCAAGGAGGAGGCAGCAGTGTCTGACCACAGTGGGATGCATCCTTTAATGCTGACCTGTGGGACCTTTAGTACCTTTCAGCTCTCAGTTCAGTCTTAAAAACTCTTGCACAGAAGCTTCCTTGAAACTTCCGTGCTCCTCCTTCTGTTTGGTTCCATTGTTTGTCAGTTCCCAGTGAAAAGCACCAGTCAGTAGGGAAATACGTAGATGAGGAGAGCAGCTGGGTTGTACTGTCTTGTACAGAGGGAGGACTGTCAAAGTTTTCTACTGCTGTGACTGTGCTCTAGGGCTTCTTGTTCCTGATGTAGGCATGAAGTGGCACAAGCGGGTGTTTTAACCTCTCCTAGATAAGTTTTACCTGTTTGTCAGTTGAAGACTTATGTTCCCTTTTGTCCAAGTGGGATTTGCTGTCATTGAGAGGCACATGTGGTGTTTCTCAGGTGTATGTCTCAAAATGAGTGATTAATGGGATTTAGTTATCTACAATGTGCTGCTCCTTTCAGGCTCCAACTCCTGTCAAGTAGTGCTCTCTACCACCTGTCACATACATGCTGCACCTTTCTCATGGATAGATCAAGTACATTGATTGCATGCTTAAGTTACTTATACACAACTGCAACATTTCATCTTGCACAGCTGCTTTAACCTTGTGAATAATAGTGTTCCAGACAGTCTGCTGTACGGGCTACACTTAAAAATCTGCCTAATGCTAATGTTTTATCGCTAACCTGAGCTCTTTCTCTGTTCCCTAACTCAGATTTATGTTTTAAACTTTGCAAACAGGTGGCTGCTTTGACTTGAAGCAGAGGCATATCACTTGAAATATAAGGAATGAGGTGGGAGAGCACAAGCAACTGCCTAGAATGGATTATGCTATACTTTGTACTTCAGTATCCGAGATGTGTGTTACTGTCTTACTTGCAGTAGTTCTTAAAGTACTTTGTATTGTCTGTCTATTCCAGTTCTCTAGGACTCTACTCCTAGACTAATGCTCTAACGTTATTTTTATCTTGTGATTTTAATCCTGAAAAGAACTCCCTGTTCCCACTTGTTTACTCTAGGTTGGAAGAAAGCACTCTCTCCAGTACAGGAGCCCGTTATCAGTGACTTAACTTGGCAACTGTTGCCTCTTCCTGGAGAGAGATGATCCACTGCTTTATTTTGCCCACAGTTCCATTTAAGCCTAATGCTTGTTTGTGACTTAAAGCTTAAAAGAATGCCTTACTTGTCCTGTCCTCGGACCTTTCTAGAAACTACTACTACTACTACACTACCTCCTGACTCAGCTAAACCCAATTCAAAGGCTGAATGCGCATGTCATCTGACATAGTGGTGAATTTCCAAAGGAATAATCTTGGTAAAAAGTCTTATCCATGCAATCTGGAAACATATGCTTTTTCTCTGTAAAGAATATGACACACTGAAATTTTTTTGAGAGGTTTAACTGGACTTCTGTTCATAGTGAGCAAATAAGAACATGACTAATAGTACCCTTATTTTCAGAAAACTAGAATTAATATTGGTTAGTAAACATACAAAGTTCAGATAACCTAACAAAAACATCTGTTAGAGTTTTATTTTGTCTTTGATATTCTTGACCTCTCTGAATATAATATTTTTACATAGCGTGCATTGTATTTTAGGGGTGTCTGAAATTTTTAGAAGTCAGTGTCTTGGAATACTTCTTCATTTGGAATAAAAATAAGGGTTAAGGATAGTGAATTTAGAGCAGTCTAAGGAAGAATGTAGATTAGAAACATTGAGTGTTTAGAGAAAACCACTTGGAGGAGAAACATTAGAAACATTTGGAACAGTACTGAATAGTGTTGTTCCTAGTAAGCAGCAATTAGGTATAACTGTGATCTCCTCTTAGCATTCCCAGTGCAATCATAGACAGCCCATGCAGCTAATTCTTACAGTGGTATTTAAATCATCCTCTGCTCCTGTAGTCATAAAACTGAATGTTTTCCAGTGTTTGACTGCAAGTTATTTCAGTTGTCTGAGACTAACCTGATAATTCCCCGTTTCTCTTTTCTTGTATCATATTCTGCCTTCTAAGCAATTCTTGAAATACTGAAATAAACCACCTACAATCTAGTGCAGTTTTCCAAGAGTACTTGAAAAGTATGAAAAGTATCTGCAGACATTACTTACATAAATGTCAGTCGGTACTGTTATTAAATACTAGTGTGTTTCTGACCTGTCATCTTTTGGGTTTCTGTAGGTTTTATTATGCATCATAAGTTTACTGAATCCCAAAAAACTGATGAATATTACCCTGTTACATGGAAAAATCTTGAAGTTTCATAGCTGTGCTGACAGATCATCTCTGGTGCTTCTCCTTTCATTTGTGATATCTCAATATTCCACAGGCCACTCGATATTCAATTGTTGCTATGAACTCACTGGACAACTTTGACTCTCTACTTTCAGTTTTCTAAGTATTGCTATATTTATTTTTTTGCAATAATTTGTGTTCTTCTTGCAGGAAAACAAAAAAGAACAAACAGAAAAGTAAGTATGTATTTATTTTATATATAAAAGTGGATACCTTTAGTGAAGGATTCTTAGTTGGGGCAAGATATTAAATCTGCCTCAGCTAAGTTTGCTGTCACCTTGTTTTCCTTTTGGTCTTTGGCCTTCCTCTTGCTCATAGGGAATAAATACTTTGCTGGTTTGTATGCAAACTATTTGTTGCAGTCTGAAGATTTGCACCTCTTGTAAATTGAAAGCAGTGGTATCTCCATAAATCTATTCAAATAATTTTATTAGTCAAACTTGCATTTTCTTATTGAGAAGGAGATGTGACATTACTACAAGACTGAGTTGCTGCTTTCAAAAATTCTTCCAAAGAATACGTAATGCATTACAGATTTTTAGTGCAAAAAAAGTTTTCAGATAAGTGTAAATATATCTGCTTAAACTGTCACAAATGTGTGAGACTTCCAGAAGAAAAAAAACAATGCTTTTTTTAAAAAAAAAAAAAAAAAAAAAAGAGAGAGAAACCTGAATCTTGCTTCTAAATCTTTCTTCTTCTTTTTACTGATGCTTCTTACTGGCTTACCAGATTTCTTATGCAGTATAATGTCTGGTTTTTTTGTACAGCTCCTGGAATTGGAGAAGGGAGCAGTACCAGTGAGACTCCCCAGCCTCCTAGGAAGAAGAGGGCTCGAGTAGATCCAACAGTTGAAAGCGTATGTATTTCTGACTCTTACAGGACTTTTGACAGAAAGCAGGAAGCTTGTTTTATACAGAAGTATAAACATCAATATTGTCCTATAGCACAGCAGTGTGAAATGTTATAACTTTGCAAAACTAAGGTTCCCAAATGGCCTTGGAAAGTCTAAACTGTATCCCTGTTCCTTGTGGAGCCTACAGAAATTATTGTACTCAGTTCAGTGGTGTATTTCAGTTGTGGAAGCAAGGCATATGGGTGACTCTTTGCTTGGGCAATTATCTGAAAGTAATTAGTCTGACTTCACTTTTTTCAGGAAGAAACATTTATGAACAGGGTTGAAGTAAAGGTGAAAATTCCAGAAGAGCTGAAACCATGGCTTGTAGATGACTGGGACTTGATCACCAGGCAAAAGCAGGTAATTTTTTTGCTTTTTAGACAAAGGCACTCTGTCCTTATATAGATAAGGACAGTAAAACTGGAGTTTCATATCCTCTTGAAGTGCAATGTAGCAAAATATCTTGTAGAGTTGACACAATCAAGTAATCCTGGTGGCTTGCTTGACTGAATTCTGGTTCCAGCTGGCCTTTTACAGAGGTCACTTGTGAGCAGGACTGGCGCAGCAGAGTTGCACGTAAACTTGTGGAAGAGATTCTTGCATCTCATTTAGTCTAATCAGGCATAAGTTAAAACATCAGTTAACTCTGAACTTGTATGACCTCCAAGTGTGGTGTTACCCTAAGCATGTTTGGTCTGTTACGCTTCGAACACTTTACTTGGTTGGTAGAGAACTGGTCCATAGGAACATCTCATGCTCCTTCCTGTCCTGAAACTTTGTTTAAAAGCTTAGCAGTGAGTGGGATGTAAAGTATCCAAAGTTGTATTATACCTGTGACAAACAACTGTCTCTTAGGGTAGTGATTTTTAATTCTTCTGCCAGGTTGGATCAATACAAATTGAATGATATGTTAATTTTACCTAAATTAAACCTTGTTTTTCACTTTAAATGTATTCTCATGGCCTTAAAACTTGTTAAAGAATCTTGACTTGTTCCCTGTGTGAAACCAGTTACTAAAACTGGCAAGAAGCATACGGAGTGATAGCAATGTTGAAAATTGCTTAGTAGGCTGCAATCGCATGCTCTGATTGCTACTCTGAGGTCTGCCTTTATTCTTACAGTCCCAAACAAGTAAAGCTTCTTGTTTTCAAGTCCTACGTGGATAGGGCTGACTTCTTGATGAATACAAATCTTAGACTTGCATTTGCAGTAAAGGTGATTAAGCACTAATGTGTTACATGCACTCCAGTTCTAGGGATTTGATTGTTTTCTGAATGTCTTCAGACTGTAAAGCTCTTGTACAAGGAAGCTGGTCAGGGAACTGGGGGCCATGACTCAAACATAAAACAGTATCTGGATTCACTGCACCACTCAGCCATGCAGCCTATGATTTACCTGGTGTCTGTGGATACAGATATTTGTGTATGGTATTAAGGATAGAAGTTGATCCTTGGTGAATCATGGTTGGGAATATCGTGTCTTCAATTCTGGAGGTTCTAATATAACTGACACTCTGTAGGCTGTGTGCAGGCATTGAAATTCCCAACAGGTGTCCGTCAGGCTTATTTCCTACACAGTGGCGGTATTAGCAGGTGCCTAATTGTGGACATAAGAAGCAGAGGAGGCAGACGCAAGAATAGGCAAAACTTTTGTCATTGCTTATATAACCACTGTGTGTGGCCTAGTGTGGACAGGGCTGTACCACATGTGTGTGCATTGCTGCATACCTTTGACTGTTGGGGCGACCGATGGTTTGTCATCACGTTGCTGTTGAGTAGCACAAACCTTAAATGGAAATGAGTATGTAGGTGCCATTATGGTTTTTTGGTATGTCACAAATAAAGCAGTTGGGTGTTCCTTTAATAACATCTTAATTCTATTTTAGAAATGTCCTTATGTATGTCAGGTTAAAGTTAACATGCAGATGGAAATGTCTGCATAAACTAGGCAATTTGGTATTTGTTCAACTTTGCTTCTTTCATAGCTCTTTTATCTTCCTGCCAAGAAGAATGTTGACTCCATTTTAGAGGATTATGCAAACTACAAGAAATCACGAGGAAACACCGATAACAAGTAAGTGGTAGTCATTTCAAACCTTAAATATGTTTTTTATTTGATTTGTGCTTCACAAGAAACTTACAAATTTATTTCTTAAATAGATCCCAACTCTATGTCCACCTTAATGTTGAAGGCCGAGGTGGTTAAAGAGTTCACAAGTCTTTGAGGAGATGATTTGTAAATGCAGTTTTGCTCTCTGGAATTTCACCCCCCCCCCCCCAAGTCTTTTCTGTAAAGGAACTGACAGGAGCAAAGTGAATACTTCTTCATCCACTTCATTGTAGCTCAGGTTTACTACACTGGGTGAATGAATTCAGTGCTGGTATAAGTTGAACAAACTATCAAGAAAGCAACCTAGCAGTTGGGCAAAAGTGTTACAGTATAGGTAGACTATCTCATGCAAGTAGAGTGGTGAGGAAGAGAGAGGTAGAAGATGAATTTACCTAGTACCTTGCATAGGAAGAATCAAAGGGGGCAAAGCTACCTGTTTTGAGGTGATAGCTTCCAAGATTCTTACTTGTAATTACCCCAGGGGTCAAGCCCTGACAACAAACAAGACACTTTTATTCTTAAGTGAAGCTTTCCCATTTTAAAGGGGCAGGAACTAGATATGTGAAGTTATTTTCTTTCATTCAAGTGGAAGCATATTATTGACTCGTCTTTCATGTAATTGCCCTAATGTCTGTGTTCTAAACTTGGCTGCAGGATAGAGTGAGGGTTGTACTTCAGGTGTGCAGTGTGACGGCTTATACAGAACATTAACTCCTATACAGTTATTACTCAATCAGTTGTGAAGTTGGAGGCCTGCAGCAAATGGAATTGAGATATGGTTAGAAAGGGTCAGTTTTCCGAAACATCTGGTGGCTACCCCTTCCCATTGAGCAAAAGGTCAGTCTGATTACTTAAAATGATACTACACTTTTTAACTGATGTGAGTTGGGATTAACTTTGTTAAAAATAGAAGAGCTGGTAAGTATCCTTAAAGAAAGTAGCTTAACTCTTAGAGCACTATATTCAAAGCAGTGGTGAATGAGTATTTCCCTAGGTGAAAAGAGGGGTAAAAGCAAGGCTGCTTTTGGTTTGTGTAAGTTCTCACTGAGTTCAGAACACTTCATTTTAAAGGGAAGTCCTGAAATGCATCCTTCCCTACAGTTATATGTTTTAAGGCTTCCAGTCAACTTTCTCTGAAAAGTCCTGAGATCTTTATGATTTTGAGGGACTGAACAAATGAGCTCTAATCTTGTCTGTCCAGTCATTAGAACAAGACTGAAGCGTTTCCTCTGTTTACCAGGGAGTATGCTGTTAATGAAGTTGTGGCTGGAATTAAAGAATACTTCAATGTAATGCTGGGCACTCAACTACTGTACAAATTTGAGAGGCCCCAATATGCTGAAATTTTAGCAGATCACCCGGATGCTCCTATGTCTCAAGTTTATGGTGCTCCGCATCTACTGAGGTTATTTGGTGAGTATGACATCTACAAACCGAATGGGAACAGTTAAAGGTATTTAAAAGCTTACTTTTCCTGTACTTTCTCAGTATGTCTGAACTGCAGAAATTTGAAAAGTGACTTTGAAATCAGTGATTTCATTCTTTCCTTGCCCCATATGCCTAAAATGGTCAGTGATTCATGATTTTAGCATAGAAATGACTTTCAATAGCCTGTCTACTTTAGGTAACCTTATATATGCTGGAATAGATTTCTAGGCTTTTTATATACCCTAGGATAAAGTTTAGACTTTATTGAAATACTTTTTATAGTTAAAAACAACAGCTTTAACAAGTACTACTTCTCTTTTTTAGTACGAATTGGAGCTATGCTTGCTTACACACCTCTTGATGAGAAGAGTCTGGCTTTGCTGTTAAACTACTTACATGACTTCTTAAAGTAAGTACAATAGCCCTGCTTACCAAACTTCTTCTGCTTGCTGAAAGGTTTAAAAGTAACGTGTGGCCTGTATTCACTGAAGACAATTGTACACATATGTTATGCCTGTGAGTGGCATCTTCACTGAAGTTTAGAGTAAAGTTTGATTAAAACTCTGATGTAGAGTAACATATGAATAGGATTGTTTTAACTTCTCTCCAGTATGCTGAGGTTATTGCTAGTTAAGCGTGTGTGTGTTTACATACCTATTAGTCTGTGTGCTTAAACTGTGAATGTCTGCTTCTTGTTTCCAAATAAGTGTTGAAGCATTCACTTTTAGTGGTTATTAAAAACAGATGACAATTATAACTCAACAGTTACTAAATAATTAACCAACTGTTAAAGAGTGATAAACCATCCTGCTATTATTTCTGAGGCAGACACTGGTAGCTTTGGTTCTCTGCACTATGCTGTTGTGTTGCTGTGGACACTTTATTACAAGTTTAGGATGAAATTTTTATCCTAAATAGTAACTTAAGATTTAAATGTGAAATGCGTATTTTTAAAAAAAAAAAAAAATCTGGCATTTGATTTCAGACAGGTAATGAAATATAATCTCATGACTGCTCTAAGGAACTATGGAGTCACTTGCTGCTTAGTTCATCTTTAAGTGTTTCCTGAATGGGAGGTTCTAAAATGGAACAGAATAGATTTAAGTTGTGTCTACTGAGGTGTCATACCTGTGCTCCATATATACCTGTGCCATGTATATGTACAAGTGTGACTTTGGTACCTTTCACGTACCCCTACAGCACTGGAGGAGCTTAGCATTATGCTTCTGGGATAAAAATATGGGTAGGTGGGAACAGGTGGGTGGTGTGAAACTGTTCAGCTATGCCAGCTCGCAGCATCAGCGTGCAGCTCTTTGCTTTTGCTATGCTGATAGCTGCTCTTCGTCATCTTCTACTAAAACTGTAAACTTCCATTTGTGATTGTCATGGAAAGAAGAAATGTTCTGTCTATGTTAATATGCTCTTATGTATTAATGGCATATAACACTTAACCTCTGGCTAGCACCCTTAGTTGGTCATTGCTTATATTCCTCTAGTTATCATTCATTTAGCAATTTAAGCTCCACATTTGTTCAAATGGAACTGCATGATGTCCTGTTTCTCCTGCCCCTTTCTGAGTATATCAGAATATCAGTATATCAGTAATATCAGTAGTAGATTGATTATTGGTACAGCTGGCTGAACCTGAAATGTAAATTGTTTCACCCTGTTAGTCTTAACCTTCTTGTGCTCACTTGGAGCCGGATTTGCTTGACAAAAGTGTGTTTGGAATTGACTTTGGCATGAGTTGTCAAATCTTTAATTGCTTTGGACAGCTGACTTTTTTCTAATAGCTGTTAGATTTGTAACTCTTGAAATCATGTTTTATGAGCTCAGTGAACACTTACTAATTCAGTCATGGGATGTTAAACAACAGACTTTTGGCAAAAAGGTGTTTTAATCTTTTTTTAATATCTTTTGTAGGTATTTAGCAAAGAATGCCTCCGCATTGTTTAGCGCCAGTGACTACGAAGTAGCGCCTCCTGAGTATCATCGGAAAGCAGTATAATACTATGCTGCTTTATAATGAAGTGATGATTGGATCCTTGTAATAATACTGTCCACTTCTACATCTTGTTCTTCACCCTCCTATTGCACATGTTCTATTGCACAGACTATGTAAACATAAAGCGAATAAAGTTGTGTGTTTAAAATGGAACTGGCATTTGTAAGTTCTGAAGACTTTCTTGCTCTGAAATGGAAGCTTGGAGCTTAATGGGAGCTCTTCAGTGTTTCTGGCTTGCTACTGTTTTTTTGCCTCAATGGAATGTAGAAAAAATGCAGTTATGATATTTCATTGTATGAACTCTCTAGTACTTGTGGGTCTGGTTTGACATTAAGACTTGCCTACCTAATCTGCTTTATTGCTTAGTTATAACAAACCTAGACTCTCAGACCCAGGGGGTTGTGATCACCTAGTGCTGATGCTATTAATTAGTCTGACTTTCAAACCCATTTACTTTCTTGGTGTTGGAAGTAAAATGTTTGGTCGATAAATGTATGTTTTTATTTAGGTAGTTGAAGGACCGTGACTTTTTTTATATTCTAACAATAGGAAAATACATTATCATATCTTAGTGCCCTGGAAACGTTGGTCTTTCACAGTTGTTTTTCAAATCTTCAAATAAACTTTTTTAATTTCAAATGTTGTTTGTAATGCTTTGTATTTATGAGTCGCAGTATTTTATGACAGTCTTTTCAAGTATGGTCTATGAGTGTATTAAGTTTCATATAAAGTTCTGCAGTATTAACCTGGAGATGCTGTGTTTCTTTCTAATATGTTAAGGGCTATTAGTTAAAGCCCATACACCTGATTTCAGTGGGTGAAATGGATATATTTTTCCCTCTGGGACCATTACATAGTTTGTAAGTACTGGTAATGTAACTACTACATTGTTGAAGAGTTCTTAGTCTCTTTTCTCTCCATCTTTACCTTTGCTTTCATAACTTACTTTCTGCCATAGATGAGGTCAAATTTTTCCAGGTAGCAAACCTCTCTGAAATACTATGTTCATAAAATCAGTTTTATAGAAGTTACTGCTTTTTCATGACCTTGGAGAAGTCAGAAATCAATACATCAGGCATAAGTGTCTTAGATAATCACCTTGTTAATTCTTGCCATTTTGCGTACTGCCAGATGTTCAGTTTATCAGTCCATGTAGGCCCTCACTGCTCCAGGCAACGCCTAGTTCATCTTTGAAGCAGAACATTCTGTCGTGGCCTTGTCCCACCTCAGAACTAGGCTTCGTTCCTTACTGGTAGCTATATAAAAAAAGTCTTATCAGAATATGAATGTTTGTTGTTTTTACTGTTAACATGTTTTCTAGCCGGCTATGTGAAGTGCACTGTGGATTGCATAGCTCAGTCAGGTCGCTGCTGGTACTGGCTTTCTGGAAGCTGTTGACTCCTCCTCATGCTCCTAACTCTGACTTGGAGAATACCATTGCCAAGAGCTGTGGCAAAAGCCGAAATTGGTGGTAAACAAACAGTTGTAACGTAGACATGACAGTGCATCCCAGCTAGCTCTGACAGGAGGGAGGGCCTGATACTGCAGGGTGCCTTGTGTGTGTTATTTTCCTGTGCGGATTTGTGCTGGGCTTGCTCTGACCTCTGTGTTAGGCATGCAGAGCTTGTGTCTGTGGTGTCGCAACTCCCCTGCAAGCTGGAGCGCTTTTTCTGGGATGGTCGCTAATGGAATTAGCCCGAAGGTGCGTGATACTTGATTTGCACTATCACACTGTATTTTCAGTTTACGCCCTGTCTAGCTCTTGTTTCTTTTTCTTGGTTCCCTGTGTATTTTCCAAGGCATCTTGTCTTTACTCGGACATCATGAAATCATGAACTTGTATTCCAGCCCGCTCAGCTGAATTCTTTGAGAGCCATCTGCTGTCAGGTCTTTTGTGCTCTGCCTGCTTCTGCCCTTAGGCTTATTGAGAAACTCTTCTGTAATGGCTCATCTAGATCAGAATCTCCTGGTAGCTCCTTTCTCCGTGTTGTGCACCCACACACTTCATTATTGTAGAAGCCAATTTCCCTGCCCCCCCCCTTCCCCCCCAAACAGAAAAAGAAAAGGGCAAGAGTGAACTCAGTACATCAGGCTGGCTCTGCATGGCAAACGCTCTCTTACCTTGCTTCTCTGCCCAGGCGATGGCATCTAGAGCTCCCTTATAAACAGCTTCATCTCATGAAGAGTTTTTACTGTTTTGCTATCCCTGCTGCACAGGTGCCTGCACCCCTTCCGCCAGGAGAGCAGCGCCGCTTGGTGCGGGGAGGGGATGATGGAGGCTTTCGGTCACTTCTACTTAAAAGCAGGGCAGGACTTGGCTGTGAGCTAAGTAACTGCTCCTTCTAGCCAGAACACCAGGCTTTCGTCATGGATGTTATCACAAGAACGCTGTGAAACACTGGGCTAGCCCGGTCCCCTGGGTGCGATGGTGCCCTTTGCAGAACAGTCACCTTGCTCCTTCTGCGTGAGCTGCCCTCGAGGGAGGCTCTGGTGGAGACGGCCCTGCAGGCGCTGGTGCCCCAGCACCCGGGCTGCGCCCTTCCTCCCAGCGGCTGCTTGCGTGGGGGGACAGGAATCGGTGCAATCGGCCAGCCTGGGGCAAGGGAGGGCTTGCGTGGGCTCCATATCCCCCGTGTCACCTCCTTGCCAAAACGCTCCTTCCTGTCTGACCTCTTTTCTTGCCAAAACTGTTTGTTTTGGCCAAAGCACTGACACGATGCCGGGAATAAAACTCCACTCCCTTGGAAAACAGGGGCTGTGCGACTGAAGAACCAGAGCTGCAGCCCATCAGACAGCACTTGGGAGCGGAGTCTCTCCGGCGGGAGCCCCGGTCTTTGCCGTCCCTGTGACCCCCTGGCACTCACCCAGGGTCCCAGCATGGGCGGCCGGGGGTGCCTGACCCCCCGAGGAGGGAGAGCAGGGGCTGTTCTTGGTGGCTGTGTCCTGAAGGAGTTGGGCACCAAGAGAGGGGTCTAACAGGGCTACGTCCGGCATCTTTTCACGCGGCCTTTGCACCGAAACGCAGAAACCTGCGACGTTGACC
Source organism: Casuarius casuarius (assembly GCA_003342895.1). NCBI lineage: Eukaryota > Metazoa > Chordata > Aves > Casuariiformes > Casuariidae > Casuarius > Casuarius casuarius. The sequence goes on from PTFA01000231.1 coordinate 773,744, forward strand.
CCGTTGCGCAGGGAGCGGTGCTGCGGCGCGAGGGGCTGCTGCAGCGCAGCACAGACGAGATAACGCGCTCTGCTTGCTGTTGCCATGACCCTTGTGTGCTCCTCTCAGCTTTTAATGAGCAGCTTTATGAGGCTAATTAGCAACGGCTTGTTATTTATCATGGCTGTTACCCAGGATTACGTTCTGCGTTTGAACAAGGGGTTCATCCTTTGCCAAACTGCCCCGGGAGTGAAAGCAGCCTTCTGCCTGCAGGGCACCAGGGCCTGTGAAGCTGCGCTTGTGCCTGAGGCCTCGAGGGGTCTTGGCTGCTCCCTTGGTTGTTGCTGGGGCAGCTCCCGGGGCCGGCAGCCTGCTCGGAGCCGAGAGCGGGCTGGCCGGCACGGGGCCAGGCATGACGGGGTGGGAGCCACAGCGGCAGCGTCCCTGTGGAGCAAGCTCAGCATCTTCTCCTTGCATCCCCATGGAGCAAGCTCGGCGCCTTGTCCTCGCATCCCTATGGAGCAAGCTGGGTGACTTCTCCTCGCTTGCTGCTTCCCGGCGGCTCCCGGCTTTGCACCGGCTCACGTGGAAACGGGGAGCCGGGGCAGCCCCTCGGCCACGATCAGCCTCTTACAGGGTGACGGTGAAGGAGGAAGCTAAACGCAGGGGATAAATACACAAAATGCTTTTCTGCAACACTTCCTCCAGCGCCGGGGGGGCCTTCACCGCAGCGGAGGTGTGCGGGGCCGGTGCTGAGCACTGCCGGGCATCCTGCCCCCCCGAAACCCCGGCCCGTGCGGGGCAGCCGGACCCCGCTGCCCGGCCGGTGCAGAGCAGGGCGGCTTGGTGCCCGGCGCGCTGCTGCCTTCCCTGCCCGAAAATCGCAGCAATTCTCTGTTTTTGTGCTGCAAGACCGGGGAGGAAGGGCGGTAATGCACGGCCGTGCGTGCAACGTCTAACGCACGCTTCAGCCCAGCTGCCCTCCCAAAAACGTGCCCCGGCCGTGAAGCGTGAAGAGCACCCGGGCGCAGCGCAGCCCACGGGCGGCTGCCGGGCCGGACGCTGCTCGTCACCCCCGATTTGCAATTCGGGGGAGCCGACTCTAAAACCAAAGGCTGTTTGCTAATTAGTTTAGTCTTTAGGGCAACCTTTCAAGACTGCTCAGTCCCCCCGGCGAACGTCTCCTCCCCCCGGCGTTGCCGCCTCGCTGGGCCGGTGAGTGCGGGTGGGAAAGGCGTCTCTCCCAGCTCTGCTCCGAAGTCGTCACCTCCCCGCGCACCAGCTCCTTCAGCTGCCGAGCTGGCCTTGGCCGACGGTCCCCCCCCGTCCGGACGCGTGAAGATGCTCAGCACTGAAAGGACAGCGAAGCCCTTTCTGCTGGTACCTGAGGGACGACAGCACAGGAGCAGGGGCCGAATGGCAAACACGGGGCAGTGCTGAGTTCAGGGGACTTCAGCTTTCGCTCTTTGCTGTCTGGGTTTCCCTAAGCATGATAGTGACCTTTGGGATGGCTCGTGACCCTTTGGGATGGCTCCATGACCCTTCGGGATGGCTCGTGACCCACGGATGCTCTCCAACGTCGTGCAGGCATTTGGGAGCTCCCGGCTGCCCTCGTGCAAAAGCTGCCCTGCCAGGAGCTTTCCCACTCCTCCGTCGCTCGTCCCCGCAGCGAGACACCAGGATGGAGGAGGCCAGGACGGTCCCTCGCGGCTGCGGGGTGGTGCCGAGGCCTCTCCCGGAGGCACAGCGCGGCTGGGCTTCCCTGCGGGGCCCTGGCAGAGCAAACCTGATCTCCACCCTGCAGCCAACAGCCGTTGTCAGCCTTGGTGTCTTATTTTTGCCACCGCCCTGGCCCAGAGCTGGTGGATCTCCATCACCTCCCAAATGAATGTGACAGCGTTGCCAGTCGGAAATCCCTGCCCTGTGTGAACCTTCAAGCCTCTGCCTGAACCCAGCTGCGGGTGGAGGTGATGATCCTCCTCCTGCAGGAGGGATAATTAGTTGTTCGAACCTTTCTTGCTGCTGCTTGGTTCATTACTCTCAGCAATTAGCCCTTGGGAGTGGCTGGGGAGTAGTTTCTTGCGTTTGTTCTTTCTCTTGGGAGTTTCACGTCAGAAGTTCTTCCCCATAATTTGGCCTGATGTGTCTCTCGGCCACTGGCTGAACCTGCGTGGCAGCTGTAATCTCAGCTGCTCGTATGTCAAGACATATAAAATGATGGTCCTTAAAACCATTATCTGCAGGTGGACTGAAGGTCTGCAAATCTCCAGCTTCATCTTTTCCCTGCTGTTCGCTAGGGACCTTCTCCTTCCCAGGAGATCTTCCTCCGATCCTCATTCAGCAGAGGTATCTCTAGTGCCTAAATAATACATTGCAGACAGCTGTGGTCACATATGCTAGCTTTTCCATCCTGGGAAAATTAATGATATATAAAAACTGATTTTGATTCAGAACTGGTGGGTCACATAGAAGCTTGGATGTTTTTTTCTTGCAAAATGAGAGAAACCAGCTCCCTCAGACTAATCACAAGCTGGTGTCTGGTGCAATCCTCTGAGGCACGGGAGGAGATCAACGTGAGTACCCTTCCCTAAGGACAGGGGAAACTGAGGTGTGAGGGGATTAAAAAGGGCTGAGCAGGCCGCTGTCAGTGCCCGAAGGACATGGAACAGGCCAGAAATCCCACTTCTCTGGAGCTGGTGCTCTGCAGTCGCTGGGACCCGCCAGCAGTAGGCTTTGGGAGCTCCTCTCCTCTCCTCTCCTCTCCTCTCCTCTCCTCTCCTCTCCTCTGCTCTGCTCAGCCACACTCAGCTCCCTGCCTTTTCCCAGCCCAGGGCTGCTGAGATGCCGGGCAGCAGCAGTGAACGCTGCAGAGAGACGGGGCCTGGTGGAGCGGAGGCGGGGAGCTCGCGGACCGGCACAGCGGCCGCTTGACTTCTGCACGTGGAACCACAGCAGAGTGCATCGCACAGAGGTGACTGAAAGCTTGGCTTGTCACCCTTCGGCATCCTTCCTCTGGATTCCTTCCTCTGGATTCCTTCCTCCGAATGTCTTCTGCTGCTAACTCGAGGGGCAGCGTGCGCTGCGGTTCAATCCAGCCGACCGAGGTGCATTTTGACCAAAGCCCCCCCGATGCAGCGCACTGTGTTGGGTTACAGAGTCTCGTTTGATGCTGTATTTGTATCTCACCACACAGCAGCGTAACAAAACGCTGCTGGAGGAAAAAACCCTACAGAACAGTAGATGTGCTGGAGCTGCGTCTGGTATGTTCTTACCGGCCCCGAGTGGAAACAGGCTGGAGAGACGGGATGAGAACATCGCAACCATCGGCATGTTTCTACTTTTAACATGTTAAAGATCATGTCTGTAACCTGCTCTAATTTTAGGTTGCAGTATATCGGGACTGGATTCCTGGCGTGGAAGAACGAGTGCAGGTGTAAAATTAGATGCATTATTTTGGGGTTGGCGGTTACCAGTGCTCCATCGCTAAGGAGTGCAGTGATCCTCCGTGTCTGCACTTCTGCTTCTCCTGCTTCAGACCAATCGCCTGCCGCAGCTTTCCCACCCCCAGGATTAGGCTGCAGTCAAAATCTTGTTATCCAGGCAAAGGTTTATAGAGAAAGGAAACCGTTCCTATGCTTAGGGATTGATCCATATTAGGATCAGTTAAACATAGTAGCTTTTCATTCTTGGCGGCTTTGGCTGGCAAGAGCTAGAAAAGCATGTTTAATCAGATACTGCAGAACGTATAAATGGCATATTTCTAGTCTCTGCCACCGTTGGAAAAAAGATTATGTGAAAGAGCTAACATGGAAATGTTAATCAGCATTAGCTGTAATCCAAATTCCATTATCAGGAATGCTAAATGCAGAGGAGAAAAGTGCTCAGATTACGGTGGCTTGGCAACAGATTCTCTTCCATGATGTCTGGGTCTTGTGCTCCAGAATTTAAGCTTCTATTTAAAATACAAATAATTTTCTTTCTCTAAGTGATATGAACAACAAAAATGTCAAAATAGACAGCAGCTGTGAATCGGTGCAGTGATGTGCGCAGGCAGCCTGGAACCGTCTTCTGAGGACATATTAAAGCTGAGGCTTGTTAGAGTTAGCCTAAACATCACTGCGAACTTACGGCCAAAGCAATCCAGCAAGCCGAAGAGTTGTGTCATGGAGAGGCAGAAAATTGAATGGGTTTGTACTATAAGCATTCAGCCCGAATTGTTACTGTGACTTTGAAAGTACACTGGGTTTTTCTCCAGGACTGATCCATGTAAACAATAATTGAGCATGCAAAGCAAGGTAAAATCTCAGTCCCTCTTCACCTGCATGCAACTGGAGCACATCTGAACATACCTGACAATTCGACCGAACAAACATCGACTTGGGGGGGCCCTTTCTGCTGTAAGAAAAACATTTTGCAAAAGAAAAGGCTTTGCACCGAACAGTGTCACCTGAGCTCTTGATTTGTTGGTCTGGAGTATTATGTTGTATAAGACTGTTCAGTCCCTACTTTAAATGCTTTTCACTGCTTGCTTTATACTGATCCCCGTTTTCCAAGCGACTGTAGTGAACGTTTCTGAAGGAACCCAGACTCCCACGGTTTTCACCGGAGCTGGAAACCAGGGAGGGTCTGGACATGAGCTGCCTGTGTGGAGTCGAACGTGACACGAGGGAAATCCTTACGGCAGAGCTCACAGGACCCCGGCAAAACCGGAGCTGAGGTGGGATTCACCCATGCTCCTACCCCCACTTTTCACGTGCTGTGCAAGGCCGGCCGGGCCCTTGGGGAGGGAAGGGAGGGAGGGAGGGAGGGAGGGATGCTCCGCAGCCACGCACACGCGGGCCGTCGCTGCTGTACGGTTCCTGTTCAACAGGCCCTTGCTGGGGAGGTCCGGGAATGCTTCCCCGGACTGCGCGCGAGGAGGAGTTTGGAAGTGGAAGCTGACAAAGATTAATCCATCAAAGGAGTTACAGTGCATCCGTTCATTCAACTTGAGTAAGCTGGCAGACAGTCATGATTAAACACACAAAATCGAAGAGAGAGAGAGACTGTTCAGCCAGGCTGGAGTCTCACCGGCTAATGGGACCCCTGGATTCAGGCACCTCGTCTGGGAGCGAAGCCTCCCCGCAGCCCGCGCGGCGTGCCGGCCTGAGGGAGACACGCCGTCCCAGCAGTGCTAGGATGTCCTCCACCGTCGAGACGGTGTTTGGTGCCTGCCCCGAGCGCACCCGGACCCTGGGCGCCTGGAGATGCATGTGAACGGGGCGCAGAAAAGGGCTCTTTTCACAAAAGCTCTCGGGCTGTTTGGAGGCTTTGGCCCACGGATATTTTTCTCTCTCTTGCAGGGACAAGACTTTGAGAAAATCCGCCCTTGAACAGCTTTCAAAGCCCTGCAGCAGAGCGAGCTCCGGTTACACGGCTGCAGGTATTTGGGGCAGCGTCTCGCTGCCCGGTTGCTTGGTCCAGCACATCGCCGGGAAGCGCAGGAGCAGGGACACAGCGGCCTTCGCTCAGGACCGGCCCGAGGGCTGGGGTCCCCGCTCTACAGCTAAATCCGCTCCCAGGCTTGTGTGCAGACTGCTGCCCAGCAGGCACCAAAGCTCCCTTTCCAGAACTGATTCCCATTCACAGGAAATTCATATCCCATTTACCAGCAGCCAGCAACCGAAGGCAGCAGTAAGTGCAGGGGAGAGATGTATCTTACAGAACTGCCATGAAACCAGCATGAAACCAGCATGTGCAGGTTTTTTTCTTTCTCTTTCTCTCTTTCTCATTGCAAAGCCATTCCTTTCATGGTTGCTAACCTGAGATTCTGCTCGCCTTGCTCCTCATCAACCTAAAAGGAAAACAGGGATGTCTGCTGGGCTGGCAGGAGTTCCCATGCGGAGACAAGGTGTGAGGCAGCCACTGGAGGTCCAAGGGCTCCGATTACACCGTATATCCATTTGAGCTGAAACCAGGCTCGGAGCTGCTGACGGTTCAACCCCAGACGTGACCCATACAAGGAGATGCCGCTCGCCCCACAGACAGAGCGTTCCCTTTCCTAATGACTCCCCAGCTAAAGCTTTGGAAACTCTGGTCTTTGTTGCTTAGGAGCTTTTCTTTCCAGTGTAGCCAGCCAGCAAAACTGATCCAGTGTGGATGGAGAAAGACATGTGCTAATAACGGACAGTTATTTGAGTTGTCTTCCTCCAAACCTGAGCGGCAGCTGTGTGTCCTGCTGCTCCCCACGGACAGAGCATTTATCTCTGAAAATCTGTCTGCAGCTCTGTCAGTGCTCAGACGGGTTTGCACACTTATGTACGCCCAGAGACGCATTCCTCTCTCCTTCTCAGTGTGGATAAATCAGTCATTAAACTGAGTGAGGTTGCTCCCAGGCGAGTCTGTTCTGTAAAGCATGTGAAGGCATTCAGGTCAGTTAAAGGTTTGTTCTTTTTCATCCTTATGTTTCATTAGTCTCCTTATCATTTCTCCTTATCCTTGTGTCTGTCCTCCCAGCTACGATATTTATATTAGGGCTTTATGTACACGACCAAACCAGCCCCTGGATGATGGGGCTGTGTCCTGCCACGGCCATTCTTCACTTGCTGATAGTCCCGGCGCATTCCTCCGGGCCCCGGCGGGCAGTGATGCTCACAGCGGAGTCAGGCAGCCTGTGGCTGCTGGGGCAGAAAGCGCGGGACAGTTCAGGAGGGAAGAGGCGGCCTGGCAGGATGAAGCAGTCCCTGCAGCTCCTCTTCAGTCCCACCAGCTCTCTGCTGTGCACCGCGGTCCGAGGATGAGCTGCTTGCCAGGGCGGGCTTACAGGAGGGGTCCAGGATCTCTGCGTATCCCAGGTCAAAGAGACTTTTCCGCAGATGCCTGTTTCATGTTTTCTGCCTCTATGGCCAGCCCAGAATTGCTTTGCCAGTCCACCGGGTCTTGTGGGGCTGCCCGGGGCTCTCAGTTTACACAAAGTTTGCTGTTTCCTTCTCTCCTTATGTGAGAGCGGATGTACCCGGGTACCCTGGCATCCAGCGAGGACGTGACAGAAGTTCCCGTGTTTCAGGTGCTGCGTTATCTGCCTGGAGCCCCCCTGCTATTGCTGAGGGGGCAGCGACCCCGCTTTTGCCTGCAGCGTGGGGAACCAGCATCTAACGCTTGTGATTTCTTGGTAGGAGTGTGAATGTGAGAGGGAGTTTTTGGTATGTCTCTTGCACCCACTTCTGTTTCTAATTCTGCCTATGCAGCATTCACATCCTTGGGTACGACCGTAGTACGTGTCACACAGTTCAATCGTGGTTTTCCGAAGTGAATACTGCAAGCTGTGTGGGACACACTGCCTTTACTTTCACTTGGAAATCCATATTCCTTATGTCTGTTGGAATGTGCTGCTTAACTAATGTAAGTTAGAGATGCTGTGCACCACAATGCTGGAAACCTCACAGGTTTCGTGGCTGTTTCGCAGTACTGTTGCCTGATCACGACAATTTCTCTTATCTGAAAATGTATTAGTTTTCCCTCAGCAACAGAGGTGCTCAGCAAGGCTTGGACAGCCAAGAGAAGATGCCTTTGCATGTTGAAGCTCCCTAGCTATATTTCAAAATCTCCCTTTTAAAGCTGGAACTAGAATCCCATGCAATCAGGAAAATTAAATTAGCCACTTTCCTGCTCACGTGGATGTGGGGAAAAATTAAGGAGTTGTTTTGTCTCAGTCTTCACAGCCTGAGCTTCACCCACTTCCACTGCCGAAATAGGTTCCCTTCCTTTGGGGTGTGTTTTAATCAGCAATTAATCATTAGGACAGCCTGTTCTGTTGGCTCGCTTAGGTGGCAGGCAGCAGCCCTAGTTTCTACACCCACTCCTGACCTGACACGCGGCTTTGGGAAGGCATAGCCCCTCCGTTTCCACTTCCATCGCCGCCTCGCCGGGCACACGCAGGCAGTTCTCTAAGACGAGCGCGGTCTCGCGCTCCGCGCGCGGGGCTCCGCGCTTCCCGCGACTGCCGGGCACCGCTCGGAAACAGCCGCTAGTGATGAGCGAGAGCAGCCAAGCTGGCAGCTGAGCTTCTGTCAAATTGAGCTCCCGAGAGCCTGGCACGGGCTTTGTTTTTCCGAAGCTCGGCGTCACGCCAGGCTGGCTCAGGAGCACAGCATGTAAACACTGCCGGCATGGAGGTTTCCGTCTAAACATGTTTTCTCCCTTATCCTCTTTTCTTGGAAGCCAGAACAGAATGGGGGTAAAAGGAGTAAGATAAAAGCTTGGGCACTCCAAGTGCTCAGGATTGCTTTGGCTGTGTTGTAAAAGGTTTCCCGGTGCTTGCTTATAACTATCCGTGCCTGTGTCCCCTCCCTGTCCCCAGCACAGTGGCAGAGACACGCGGCTGGGTTGTGCACACATCCCTGGCACCTCTGGGAGGAGAAGCAGCCGTACAGGGAGGTAGGAGTCAGAGCAGGGGCCGGGAGAGGCACGCTGGTGACTGCAGGCTTCCCTTCTGCGTAGCCATCTCCGCAGGCTGCTCTCGGGAGGAGGCTGGCGTGGGCACTGGACCCAGCTGAGAAAGGCACCGGGCAAAGCAGCGTGCCGCTGTCGGGTGCACCGTGTGTGGGTACAAGATGGGGTGCAAGGAGTCCTGGCAGAACCAGGTCTCAGCGTAGTGCAGTGTCCGTGACTCTTCATGGGTTCAAGAGCAAAGAGAGATAAAATTATATCCTCCTCCATGCGTGATGTGCCAGGCATGGAGGTTAATTTATCCAGATGATTAAGGCAGAATGCAATGCAGGAAGTGTCGGGGTAATTCCATGACCCGAATAGAGAGGAAGGTGTTTCCCTTTCAGTCTTGTTGGGATTTGATTTTTATGTCCTTTTAACAAATTGATTGATAAGCTAAGCGCTTCAAGAAGTGTAATACGTTGAGGCTGATCTGTTTTTCCATCTTATAAAGTATTTGTGAACCAAAATTTTTAAAGACTCTTTTCGAAGACACATGTTGCCATGCAGTGGTTTGTCCAGAGGCTGCTCCCCAGCCAGCTTCCTTACGTGGCTGCAGGGGAAGATGTCATCACGCGTAGGTGGGAGACAGGAATCATAGTCCATAGGGAAAACTGCTGCTCAGTTGTCTCTCCTGCTCATAGACTTAGAGAGTCAGTATCACTTAGCCATGTGCTAGTTTGTGACTCTTTGAGTCAAATATTTCCCCCTAAATTCTGAATGAGGGTGGAGAGAATTGCATAAACATTGGTGTTCTAACAGAGCAGAAACCTCAGACCTTGGCACTGTAACTCTCTGCCAAAAAACCCATCATGGTGAAGCTATTTCTTCCTCCTATCTCACTACACAACTTGGCTCCAATTCGTTTGTCTTGACTGCTCGATGTGCACGCCAACACTGCTTCTATTTCAGATGTACTTGCCAGAGATTAATTAGATCTCAGGCCTGTTGGAGGACAGGCCAGCAAATTCTGTGTTCCATTAACTCAGGACTTATCACACAAACATTGCTGGAATAAATATACCCTTTGTTGTGCTGGAATAAGCAAAGATTGTCACAAAAATGAAACATTTGAGCAGAAACAGAGTGTGATAGTTTGCGTTACATAAGCTGCTTGCTTCGATCAGATGTTAGGCACGGTTCCTGAAATGGCACTGAACCTGTATCAGCGTGTGCAGCCCTGCTGTGCCCAGCAGCAGTTTGACAACACCCGTGGCTGACCACCCACGGCAGCGAGGAGCGTGGACCAAGGCTACCCTGCACACAATATTACTGGTGCTTTACACCGCAGGGGCCTCTGATGGGCATCTACCAAACTGTGTGTCACTGTACACGGAGACACAAAGTCAGTGTCAGTGGTGGTCCCAAAGAAACCTGTGGTTTGAAGGATAAAGTCACAGAGAACCAAGGAAGTGAAGTGGAGTAGGGGAGGCAGTGGAACAAACATGCAGCGGGCGTTGCAAACTCCCATTTGGTCTCCATCTGTCAGCAGTGAGCCGACCTTATCTAACCACCATCAGGTTGTGCTCAACTATTTTGCACCCCAGCAAACATGATCCAAAGCGGACTGGCTGGAACTTTCCTCACTTACAGGAGAGCTGGGAGTAGGTCTGACCAGGAAAGTGGAGAATGAGGCAAGAAGCCAAGACCTGGTAACAGAGTGATGTGAGAATGTACTGCAGAACAAGTGAAGATAGAGCTAGCTAATAGATAGCTAGATACAGGCAGATGGCCCACGGAGAGGATTGATGCTGTATTGGGAACTACATGCCAAGAAGCTTAGCAGCAGCAGTTTGAATTATTTTGAGGGGGAAAGTGAGAAGCCCGGAGAAAGAAACTGTAGTAGATTGTGCCCTGCAATCAGGGAAGAGTTTTGGCACAACAGCCGGAGGAAAGGCCAGAACATGGAGCTCTGTGCAGCGTGCACTGTTCAGTCCCTGCCTGGATCGGTGCCTCAAAGGTAAGGGCTGCACTGTGTGCTGGGGAGACAGCAAGATTAGCTGGGTTCCCCCCTGAAATGTTACAGCCTGGATTCAGGTCAAATGTACAAGTCAGTCCCTAGTAACATAACATGAAGCATCTTGTTCTATTGCTGACACATGCAACGCTAGGGATGAAAGATGGTGTTCAGACGGGGAGCTTTCTGCTTCGTCGGGAGCAAAGAAAAGTAGAAGGCTCCGTTCAGGCTGATCTGGCTCAGTGCTGACTTCGCTGTGTCCAGCTGCTCTAGTCACATCTCTGCTCTGACTGTGCCAACGATCGTGAACTGTTTGTGGTGGGGGAATCACTCCCTTCTCCAAGTCATTCCAGTCTGAGAGCGGTCAGACACTGTGGGTTGAATTAATAGTGCAGGGAACCTATTGCAAGGGGCACGGGGCATTGCTTCACCCAGCACAGAGCTGGCCAGTGAGAAATGTGGCGTGATTGTCTGGGACAAACGTCACCCTCTGTGGAGCCTGGCAGGAGGAAGCTTGCTCACAAGGCAGATGCTGTCCTTGCGGTGCAGCGGCTGCTGAGTCTTCAAAAGAGCAGAGACGCGGCTGGCTGGCGCACACACGTACGTGTGCGATTGTCTGGCAACAGGGAACTGCTTTGCGATTGCTTAGGCTCTTGGAGCTGCTCTTCCCAGCATCTCAGCCTGAAATGACAGCAAGGGATTATGTTTTAAGTTCTGCCTTTCCTTGTACTGGAGGGAACCAGAAGGAGATTTCTTTAAACAGCGTAAAGCTGGTGGAAGGAGGAGAAAGCTATTGCTCTGTTAACTTGGTCCTGAAAGGCAGTTAATAACTCATTATTTTGTAGAACTGAAACTTTTGGGAATAAAAACTTATTTTTAATGAACAAATTGTTTTTTGCAACATCTTGGCAGGCAATGGTTCTAGTCTGAACAACTCAAACCAGTTTTTCTGCCCCAGGTTAGACTGGTGCTGAGGCTGTGACTTAGCTTTGTGCTCCAGAAGCTTGGATTCATGAGTGGACATGAACACTGCAGGCTCGTGTTTGCGCAGATCCTTACGCAAACACCCCGCTGAGGTGCTGTGGCTTGGGTGCGCTCTAGGAATTTGCTGTTTCAATTCTGTACCTTTGGCTAACTGAAGGAAACTATCACTCCTATTGCTATGGACAGAAAATAACAGGGGAATCCTGATTCCATCTGTTTCTAGCTGCTGTTGTCATTTTACCCGTCATGTCATGTTGACTTGTGCCAAGCAGAGTCAGGTTACCTGCGCCAGCACTGACAGCTGGCGATACCGGGCTGAACTGGTGGCAGCCAGGGTTCAAAGGAGACCCACAGGCCTTGGAGAGCAGGAGTGGTGCTGGCTGGCTGAATGACAGGTGAGAGGTGTTGATGTCTGCTCTGAGGAAAAGCTGGTCTTTGAGCTTATGTCAGTGTCTTGAAAATGTGGGGCTGGCGGTGTCCGTAGGAGGTGGGAGATAGTTCCTGAAGGAAAGGAGAGAGGATGCCTCGAAGACCAACTCTTTATTAAGGAGGAGGGAAACTCTGAAAGCATTAGATGGAATTCAAAGCCTGAACATCTCTTCTCTGAAGAGTTTAAACCCTTATTAGACTCGGTTTGGCTCAGGGGCTAGAGTTGTCTGGGGAAGATTTTCATTTAGGAGCACGTTGATACGTTCTAGTGACACCGATATGCACAAGAGGGGCCTTTGACGGTCCGAAGTTATTCCCATCTTTGAGTTTCTCCAGTGTATGTGTAAAGATACTAGGTGTCTTCTCCTCTGAACGGGCCACCTATAAGGAAAGCCAAGTGTCTGAATATATGAATATATTTGCCCAAACTGATTAAAGGGCAGTAACATTTACCTTGGACTCTGCTTATACTCAAGAGGGAGATGTATGCTGAATGAATAGGTCCAATGTAGCTGTAGTAAGCAAGGTTTTACAGAGTTTAAAGCCAATCCTTGTGCTGTAATTAAATACTCTCAGTAACCGTGTGACCTTAAACTTCCTGGTGCTGTGCCATTGTGTGCGACCGGACTGTGAGTAATGTGATGAAAAGGAGCTGCTAAACAGACTTCAGGCTGCACAAAGCTGTGACCTGGACAAGCAAACTGCCACCCTCAGACATGCCTCCTGCAGAAGAAGGGAATTAATCACATTGTTTTAAAGGCTGCCCCTGCTCAGCTGGAGGGAGCCCGTGCAGATACATGCCTTCTCCTGGTGAGGAGCGAGGGGGCTCACGAGGACGGCACTCGGGTTGCGTCTCCCACCCCTGCCGCCGCCCCCTCCCAGTGGCAGCCCAGCACCCCCAGCAAGGCTGGGTGCCCGGCTGGCACCGGGGCTCCCAGGGCGCAGGCACACCCGGGAGCAGGCTCCCCAGGGCCGTTCGCTGGGGGAGGTGGCGGAAAAGCCCCTCGGGGCACCGGGCCTCCCCTGGGGGGCCTGGAGGAGGGAGGCGCTGCCGTGGCGCCGGGCTTCGGGGGCCGCTGCCTTTTGCCCCCTGCCCTTTGCCCCCTGCCCTTTGCCCTTTGCCCCCTGCCCTTTGCCCTTTGCCCCTGCCCCAGCGGCGCTCCCTGCCGGCCGGGCGGTGCCGCGCAGCTGCGGCTGCCGCCGAGGGGGCGGGGCTCCGCCTAGGCCCCGCCCAAACAGCCTCACTCCCCCGCCCACCCCCCAGGTGGACTTTAAAACGAGGAAGTCCCTCCCCCGCGCCGCTCGGTGATTGGCCGTCGTGCCCGAGCGAGCGGGCGGCGATTGGCTGCGGCGGGCGGGGGCGGGGCGGGGCGGGGGTAAGGGGGCCGCGGCGGCGGCGGCCAGCCCGTCCCGGCTGTGGCGGTGGCGGCTGCGCGTCCCGCTGCCGCCGTCCCTCCCGCCCGGGGCCCGCCATGAAGAGCCTCAAGTCGCGCCTGAAGAAGCACGAAGCGGTCATCGGCGGCAGCAGCGCGGTGGGTGTGTGTGTGGGGGGGCGCCGGGGTCCCTGAGGGGGCGGTGTCGACCCGCGGCGGCAGCGCCTCGGTGGGGCGGAGGCCCGTGAGGGTGCGGCGGGAGCGCGTTACCCCCGCGCCGGCGCCGCGGTCCCGTGGGGCGGCTCGGCGAGGGGCCGCGACCTCTGCGCCCGGTTTTGCTTCGTGGCCCTGGCGCGAGTTCCCACCTGCTGCTTCTCCCGCCCCCGAGAGCCTGCGCTGGCCGCGGTCTGCGTGCGTGGCCTTGGCGGTAGCGTGGGTTTTTTCCACATTAATAATTTCCACCTGGATATGGCAAAACTTGGAGCGCTCGCTCCCCTATCTGGAAACTGGGTGTCTTCGTGCTTTCGTGATTTTTTTTCGGTGTCTTGTTCTTCATGGCTCCCAAAATTTAGGTTAGTGCTAATTTGTTTTAAATGGTTTTGTTGCCATTATTTTTTAAATTCGTCTCTCTGCCTGGCTTTTGATGACAGAGGTCTTCATAACTGAAGAAAGTTACATTCAGAAATTCTGAGGGTTAATCATCTTTAACTATAATCACTTAGTAAATGCCTTCCTGGGAGTCTGCTGTGATAGCTGCGCTCTTGAGCTTGTTGCTGTCTTCCTGTGCTGATTTGTTAAACTCCTGCTGGCTAGATGGAACAGCAGGAAAGACCAGGTGAATGTGATATGCTGACCTTTATCGCTCTTTTATAAAAATCTAGATATTTTAAAAATCTTGCACATTTGTTTTAGGTCTGAAAGTATTACTTGAAAACAGTAGCTCACTTGAAGGTTATGTAGATACAGAGGCTTGTAACCTGCTGACTGAACTCCCTTGATGAGGTGACAGCTCCATTTGGAAGTGCATCACTATGTTCAATAGTTCACTGTGCAGAGAAGTGATTCAGAAGTCTGTTATGGTGATGTGTAGTGTGTAGGCTGGCATTGGTTTACATTATTCATTAGTTCTATACTTTGAAACTGTTTGCTATTTCAAAGCAAGCCTACAATAATCACACCTAAGTGTCAACAAATGCTTTGGAAATAGTACAGCATCCATGTTCAGTAATTCGCATTGTTTTGAATGTATATGGATATTTTTCACTTCCATAGGTGAAGCTTCAACAACTCTTCCATTCAAAGAAATTTTGGTCAATCTCTGTATTTCTAAGAACTGAGGTTATTCTAAGCTATGTGAAAGGAAGCTGCTTTCATTGAGATCCTTTAAAAACTGCTTTATAGGATTAGGCAGCATCTTAGCTTTGAGAAGAAATTGATGTGAAAAGGCTGTTGCTGGCACTGTTTGCCTATGAAGAAGCAGCAATGTTTGTTTTGGTTAGACAAGTAGGAGGACCTACCCATGGGCTGAGAGTTTGTTTAAATATATTGTACCCATAATGTATTTAAATTCTTCTGTTTATTACATATTTCAGTTACAGGATCAGTCCACCAGCTAATAAAACACCAAGTTATAACCTTCTGCGTGGGTCTGGGGGGGGGAACTATCCACGTGGGAGGGTGTTAATAACAGTGAGGCTGAAGGGGGATGCTTGGGTGAGCGTTGGTCCCTGTTCCTTGCTGCTGGGGCAGGAAAGGAAGTGGGTAGGAGCCCTGCCAGTGCGTGCTCTCTGGATCCTGCGGAGAACTGCTGTGAAAAGAGTCCCCTGTTTAGGAAACTTCATCTCTCTCTCTCTCCCTCCTGTCCCCACCCAGTGCTAGTTCCTGGAGGGTGGAGAGGAATTTCATCCCTTCATCTTGCTGCTGAAAATCTTTCCTCCTGGTTTAGGTAATGATTACATGAACTCTGTTTTCTGGGAATGGCTTTATTGCCTGTCTTGCTGACAGAGGAAAGCCATGAAGAGCAGCAGAAAGTAAAAATGATGGTTATTACCAATTCCACAACTTCAATTTCAGACAAAGCATTCTGCATAGTAATCCTGTCTCGTGAACTCTGGTTGGCTGATGGAGCTTGGAAAATAATTTGAGCTCGTTCAGAAATTTCAGTGTGCTGAAGAGTGAGGCAAATGCTGCTGTGGCTTTTGTTTGTCTGAAGTTAACTTGTTCTCCTTTCCAAGTCTGCCAATGTGAAAATAGTTTGAGATTCCAAACACAGTCATGGTAAAAATGAATCACTTGTGATAGTCTATAATATTGCATTTAGGAGGACAATAACAAAATTTCAAACTCCAGAGGGTTTGCAGAGCCCCTTGCTGCAAGGGAATGTATATTCCCTATCTGCAATGCTTAGACACTACCTGGATAGATGCTTGGCTCTGAACACCTTTAATTCTGTGTTTCAGGGAAAGCACAGATGAAAATCCTCTGACTTTATTACCGCAAATTCTTCCTGGAGTAGTAATATCACTGTTGTTACAGGATATTGAATGTTTGTTTCTTCATCCTCTGAATCATCAAATACAGTAGTAGTTAACCAGTAGTTGACTTTCAAAGTCTTCACTGATGTTATGCAGGTCCTACACTGGCCAGTGTAGATTTCTCATGTTCGGTGAAGATTTACAATTTTCTGTAGTTATTGATAGAGTGGAACAACTTAAACTGTGGGAAGTGATGCATTCCAGAATAAAACTTATGACAGATCTGGTTAGTTTTACCTCTCTGTTACACTAACAGGGATGACACTACCTTCAGATAAAAACTTCTAGGTAGGCCTCTGCAAAGGGGAAAAAATCCCAACGAAAGGACATTGTGTTTCAGAAGGTTGAATGGTGAGGATAGCTGTTGGTTTCTTGTTGTATAGACTGACTTGGTTTTGTGACAGCCACCAAAACTTGTTTTAACTGCCTGTTCCCTAGCCAGTCCTAACAGAGGTAGTGGCCCCAGTAGTTTTTTGTAGCCCAGGGAAGCAATAGTAAGGGGCTGGTGGTAGAAACTGAGCTTGATAAAGGTTACTGGGTAGGCTTGTCTTTGATACTGAAGTTTTGTGACTTGTATCTTAAATGTTGCTTCCAGCCTTTCTTTGCTGCTGCTTGTCCTGAGTGACCTGCTCATTGACAGAGATCTGAGTGAAAACTGTCTTTATTATTATTATTACCAGATAATGAAATACTGCAGTTAGCCTTGTAAAAGGGAGACTTCTGAGCAGCTGTCCTTACATGCTGACCTGTGATTACTAAACTAATCTCTGAACAGCTAATGCAGTTATTGACAGTTGAACTCATTTAAGGTTATGCTAGTGCTTTTCCCCCTGTGAATCGTGCTGGGTTCTATTCCCTGGATGACCCTTCCCCTGTGTAAGGAGTGAAACTTGTCGTAATTGTCCCCCTGCCAACAGCAGAGTGGTGAAGTAGCATCTCTTCTTCTGATCTAACCACTTTCATTAACAGAACAGAAGAATATTGTTGGTTGCCTGAGTTTACCAGTTAATCATCAGCATCACATCTTTGTCTGTATAGCAAGATTAACTTTGTTAAAAATAACTTGTAGCACCAATATGCTGTAGAATACACATTAGTAAGTGCAGCAATGAGATAGAAAATAGAGGTGTTTGAGAATATAGTTTTATTTTGTCCAAGATTCAAGATCACTTCTGTGTTGAGCTTCTTAAATGAAAGAAAAAACTTCTGCTGCTTGTGGCACATGCATGAGTTTGAAAACGAACAAGATTTTCCACAGTATTTGCCACGGTTCTGCTTTGTGCAAAGACAAAACAGTTCGTCAACATGCTTGATACAATGCTATTGACCCTTCGGCAAAATTTTTCTAGCATTGCTGTTGTTGGCCAGAGCAAAGTTACTTTTCCTTTCTCCCCTACTTCCTTGTTTGTTATTACTATTATTTTTGGTATGTAACCTAATGTGACTTTACTACATGATCTTCAGGCAACAGATCCAAGAACAAACGATATTATAATACTTGGAGGTCACATCCTAGACTGAAGGTAGTTGTTTTGGAAGTATGCTTGGGTTCCAAGAAGCTTTATTAAGGTTCATGTGAACCTGGGCATTCCACAAAAGACTGCTTTACTTGCATTTAGTTAAGTAGAGTTATGTGCTTGCTTGTGTGATGTTTGTGTTGATGTAAAGAAAGATGAGGAGTGTCAAGGTCAGTGACTTGTGGTTCAGCAAAAGCTATGTAGTACAGCTTGTGTACAGGTGCATTGTAACTTTCAAGCTTACTAAAAAGGAGTATTTACTAGTGATTTATCACTTTGGAATGTAGCAATTATACAGGATTAAAAAAGTAGATGTACAGTGAGTTTCTATGCGCAAGGTAAATAGTCACAGCAGACTTGCAGACACTTCAGCAAACACTTATGTTTGAATATCTTTTCACAAATCTATTTCAAGCTCATCTGATGTATTGCTCACAGGTTATGTAATAGTTTATTAGTAGTATTTAAATATTAATATTTTTAACTAGGAAACTTTTATAACATCTGTGAGACTGACAAAGATTGTGTCTGTATTTTAATTAATGGTGACTGAACAGACTAGTCGGACTCCAAAGTGGTATTCCCGTCTCCATGTGCACGCTGGAGGCTGCTTCCCTACGTGATGAATGTAATAGTCTTGTCGTGTTTCATCATCCCCTAATACTCTCAGATGCTTCATTATTATGATGTTCAGGAATGCAAACCAATCGGTCCTTGCCGAGAACTTGTAATTTCACGAGTCCTGAAGACTGCTGAAACACGCTACTTCTCACGGCAGACAAAGGCACCTGGACTCTGACCTTGGCTTCTCCCCGTTTAAAAGGGCAGTGCTTTCTGCCGGGCCTGCTGTAAGTGCTGCGTGCTTTCGTGGGAAAGCTGCGGCGGAGCCCGGCCCCCGAGTGCTTGCTGCCTCCCACCGCTGCTGCGGTGAAGGCTGTGATGCTCTACCTGCCCTGGAAGGACGTAGTGCTCTGAGGCAAGTGTGCAAGTCAGGCCTCAGTCTTATCATAAAATGGCTTTGTACTTAAACTTAGCTTGAAAACACAGCTGCAAAAAATACTTTTTCCAAAATGTGGAGGTAGTTCAAATCACTTTTATTAGTCCCCAAGTTGATCTGTGAATCACTGCTGAGACTTTGAGGAAACTTTATCTGTAAAGTATATTTCAGTTAGTGCACTTGAGCTATATGTTGGAAATAAGACTTGGAGAAGCTTTTTACTTTTTTTTTTTTTTGAGCAGACTTTGCGTGTAATTCAGAGAATGCCGAGTTCTCTGGCGCTTGGGTGCAGTGTGCTGCTGTGGGTGCTTCTCCCTCTATACCTGCCTTGCAGGAAAGGGGGAAACTGGCTCTGCTGCAGGCTGCCTGTCATCCTTTGTAGATAGGAATGTAAAATTTGACACAGCTTTAGAGCCCTCATGACAGTTTTGAGGACAGTTTATTGTGTGTGTTATATAGATAACCAGAAGTAGTTCAGATACAAGTTAACATCCCATCAAAATCAAATAAATATCAAGTAATAGGAAAGAGAAGATGCCTTAAGAACAGGGCAAACCCAGAAATGTTTACACTAAAGCTCTTAGGTTTTTTGCTTTAAGCTATTTGTTAGGTGACTATCTATATTAATTATGGGATGCACAGATGCATTTAAACCGTGCAACAGCTCAACTGTTAATATAAATTCCTGACTTAAGCATTTTGAGGGCAATGTAAAAGTGAAGCAAGCCTTGCCTACTCTTCAATACTTCTTCCACAGCATGTTATGTTATCGCCTAGTTTACTGCAAATTCTCTGTGTGTGGGAACCTGCTGGGTAAAACAAGAGCCCTGTGTTTACACTGTATCTGTTTTCCTTTAAGGTAGACTAAACAGTACATCTTACTCCTGCAGTTTTAAACTGGAACACTTGTATATCACATGTGTATGTAGTCACATAGACATGCTTTTAAATGGTGTTTCCCCCCCCCCCTTCATTTGAGTTAAGTTTTTCACAAACCTGGTATCTGCAGTATTTTCTAGGCAACTGTAGATAAGATGAAGCCTGCAAGCGGAAGATGAGTGTTAGCTGATGTGCTTCTAGTTACATCTGGTAAACATTTTTTTTAAAAGGGGTTTCAGTAGTCCAACCTATTCCTTTAATGCTGTCCATCTGTGCAGATTTTAAAAATAAATCACATTACTTCAAAAGAGTTGTTATGCCGTATAAAATCATAGGTGTGTCTGTACAAATGTTCGTTTTAATCACTCAAATGTACTCTGACCTTTGTAAAAATGAGTAGGAAAATGTGTGAGCTGATAGAGATGTGCCCTGTCTGCCCTTCTCTCATCTGTGCCTCCTCTCATGCATTTCATGCTCATTTTTCAACTTTCTCCTTTATCAGTGAGTGTCTCCCTTTTCCTGCAGGAAAATCGCATAGGACCTAAACCAGGAAAAAAGTTTCTTTTTACACAGATGCCTAAAACTTCCAATTCTCATTTTCTTCTTTGACAAGAATTACTGTTTCTAAATGGCCTCCTAACACTGCAGTTTTTCAAGTCTGTTTTATAACTGTTTCCTTAGAAGCATGATCTTACTGTCTTTTTTTTTTCTCTAGGTAATTTTAAGAAACATTTGTATATTTGTGAGCTTTAGCTGTAAATGCTGATGGCAGTATTTTACCGGCGTTTTGCTTCTCAGGGTTTTTCTATGTACATAAAAAGTCATCTGCTAAGGGCATATGGGGAGAACTTGTTCTGATTTTTTGTTAATAGGATTATCTGCCTGGCCTGGCAGTGAAGAGAAGCTGTGCTCACTTTCTGAGGTTTTATCAGTCAGCTTTCAGGCTGAAACGTTTAAAAACTGCTTTGAAATAAAACCAGTATTCCTGAAACCAGTTAGATGACTTCTAAAGATTGTGTTTTATTTAAATGAGCTGTTTGTTTATGTAGTCAGTGTCCTACAACTGTACAGGCAGAAGTGTTAGAGCCCCTTGAGATGCATATGTCCTGAGTGGATACGAGGTTCTCGGGCAGTACTTCTGCCTCAGCAGCTGGCTTATTTGTCATTGACTTGTTTAGCTTTGTTTTAAGACTAAACATATTACTGTGTGGTGCTTACGGGTTTTTTAAATGTGCTGTTATGCTCTAGTGGAAGAGAAAGTAGGATTGCATCTGTTGTCACTAACTCTTCCATGGGGATTAGGAGTATCTTTTGTGGAATTTAACTTACAGTTGGGACTTCTCATTTAATAAGCATGTTCTGTTTTCTTGGATGATGCAGTTTCAAAATAAGGATTTAAACAGTTTATGGGCTTACATGATCTGTTTTAGCTGATCAAAGTCCACGTGGCTGCTGAAGAGGAAGCCTTTCTCCCTCCCAGCTACATGTTCCTGCCTGTTCCCTGGTGCTGGGGCTCCTGCTTGGGTGTGGACACGATCGACACCTTTCCCCCCCCCCCACAAAGAAAAAAAGTTCCCTACCTCTCCCAAAAGCAGCTGTAAAAATGGGCATGTATCTGATGGGCAACATAACGCATGAGTATGCATTGTATGTATTGTTACTGCGGTATCCAAATAATTGAAAGAGGGTGGAAAAGGAGGGTGCACGTACTACAACCTGTGGAGGAATGCTATGCCTTGTCTTATTTATGGAAAAAATATCTGAAAATCTGTATTTCAAAAATACTAGCCAAATGCCAACCTATAATGTGTTAGAGTATTTTTTTTGCCTCTTTCAAACGAACCAATTCAGATGCCATCTTAGGGTTGTACGTGATTTGTGTTACGTGTTTCTTCCAAGGTCACGGGCAGCCTCATTTGTAACTTTATACCAGAATTAGCTGGAGGAAAGGCTATTGAAATCTGCTAATGTCAAACCTGCAGGCCTGGGACAGAGGGAAAGAGAGAGCAATAAATGTAAATGAATGCTGTTAGTTTGTTTATATTTTAGCAAAATGTTTTTTCCCCTGTGGAAGCTTTATTAAATTTATTTGAAAGATTTTACTAGAGAAGGGTAAGAGCACAATCCCCTTCCCATCCAGGTGATTGAAATAGCAACTATGCTTCAACCATGCTTCATGCTACACAATTTAGCTACTTTGTAGACTGGATTCAGAGCAATCCTTTCTTTGCAGAAATGCAGTTCAGAGTGAGTCCCTTTAAGGGACCGCTTTGTGTGCAGATGGCTGGAGCCAGCTGCAGCAGGAAGAGTGCATTAACTCCTGTCACATCAGTTCCCAAAATCTAGAGATGACAAGTGTAAATAGTGCTGATTTCATTGCAAATTCTACTAGAATTGTTTTCTATATAGATCCTTTCTCCCAAGTTGTTACCCATATGTTGCCCTTGGGTATTCTGCCGCTGCATCCTTTGAATTTTAGAGCAAATGAGGGTCATAAATTTGTCTCTTAAGAACATCTTGGCTCCTCCTAATTTTTTCCTGGTTTTTACAAAATCAGTTTTCCTACTGATGTACCTGTAGGATTATTTGTGGTCAAAATGTAGCAAGCTAAGTGGAGTAGCAGAATGAAAGGGTACTACATTGAATGGCTATTATGTCATGTCTTTATGTGATTGAATAAAAAAAGCTGACACAATTTGCATTTCTGTACTAAAAAGTTGCTGCTGTGGTGAGGGAAGGTCTTGCTTCAGTATAAAACCCTGCTTGTTTCAGGTCTTTCTTATAGTGCTCTTGAGGGATTAGTTTTGTGTTGCACTGGAATACAAAGGCCAGTATTTCTGGTGCCCCCAGCCCTGTATTGCCTTATTAAAAAGATCAATACATTAATGCATGAGAGTCATACCTTATGCTCAGACCGGTAACCAGAAATCTTTTCTTACAGGCTGTTTGCTGGCTTGGGAAGTCTTGGGAGTTTCCTTCTGGCTGCTAGAATTTTACTTGAAGGATATTTGGGTTGAGAAGAATAATTTTGGTAGGAGAACTGTAGGGATTAGAGGGCTATAGATGGCTTTCCAAAGGCCTTCAGGGTTGAGATCTTCATTTGTTTGTCTTAGTTGGATCCCTTTAACCCCAATATCATTCTCTCTTCTTATGTCTCAGGTTCACTGATGAAGTCGGGAAGGAATTTGTTTGCTGTAAGCTTCTCTCTGGAGACACTTGGGTGACAGGGTGTCAAGTAGTGCTGTGTGTGGCTTTGGTGACTCTACCTGCCTTCTTCCCCCCCCGCCCAGGGGAGAAGATGCCTGGTAGCTTCAAGCTCATATTTGCCAAGTATGGTGCTATGTTTATTTAATGATAAATGTATTATTCTATGATGAGGAATACCTCTTAATATATTTAACCTTGCTAATTACATCTGTCAGCCTTGTACAAAAGCTATTTTAACCCATCACAATCGCTACTGCTGGTAGTGGTGTCTTTCATTCCCAGCACCTGTGTGCCCTTTCCACTGCCTTTGGTAACACTAGAACATCCTGTCTCGCTTTACTCGGAAAAGCGAGACTAATTATTCTTGGTTCCACATGTGTCCTGAATGTAAATACCTCTACTGGCAGTCATTAATGCTCTCACTACTCTCATCTTTAAATACTTAATTGTAGTGACAAGGGTGAAGAACATGCTCATTTTTAAAGGTTGTAATTTTAGAGAGTCTCTTATGAACTTTGATTCCATGAACTCTTCTGTATGCTCTTTTTAGTAAACAATTGAGAGTGTTGATGATCTTTATCTGCTGCCTGAGATTATGATAGCGTACAGAGCAGGAGGATGTGGTAATGTTATGTGATGGTCTGAAGATGCCTACAAGACAAGGATTGCATATGGGGAAAGCAGCTTGATTTCACTGCTTGTAGATCTCTAGTGAGACAAGGGGTTTCGCGTTCAGAAAGAACAGGAGTAGCTAGTTGTTCAGTTGTAGAATTTGCTGCTAAAGGATGTTGAGAATGCCAAAAGCTTACCCGGGCTTGAGGGAAAACGGTGTCAGTTAATAGAGAAATTCGCTGAGGGTTAAGTACGTAGGTAAGGTCATTCCAGCCCAGGAAGCTTAAATCCATTGAAAGCTGGGAGAGCATTTGGAAAAGTGTATGTGGTTTTTGTTCCACTTTTCTGTTCTTTTCAGCACATGCTGGTGTGTACATCTCTACCTTTCCTGAAGGCATTACTGCCCAGACTGATGCACAGAGCATGTGCAGACCATGTCTGCTCAATATACAGCCCTTAAATTGAGGGCACACCTGATACGAGCGGATACGAACAGATTCTAAGCCAGATGGTGGAGATGGGATACTGGACTGGCCCTCAGAGGCCCTGGAGCTGGGGAGATTTCCTGGCACAATCCCTGTCTGAATTTAGGGGAAAAACAGGTGCTCTGTGTTAAGGAAACATGGGCAGTGTTGCCTTGAGTGATGCACGTGTGGTATTTTTGGCAATTTGGCATCTCCGGAGATCTGTACTGTCCTATTTGATGACAGGCTTTGCTCTGAAAACCCAAATCTGAGTTACTGTTACAAACTTGTGTTGCATTCCTTCAGTGTAACTTAAGTGTACTTTTAAGTGTTCAAAGATGACTTGGTCTGTCTTTATAATTAGCAGCATTGTCACATTTAATAAATACTTGTTCACTAAGCTCTTAAATCTCTGTATCTCATTAGTGCAGTTGATGAAGGCAAGGAAAAAGTGATCCTCTTGGGAGGGGAAGTGCTACTGCGTTGTTGCAAAAATGCTCGAACAAAGGGCTTCCCCTGCTCAGCTACAGACATTAAACAAGAGCAAGCTTTCCGCAGAGTGTGGTGTGAAATGCTTTTTGTAGCTGCTGGGACAGGGCCTTGCCTGGCCAGGTACGTGCCGTCAGCTGTGCTGCTCTCTACCCTTCAAGCCTGGAGACCAGCCTCGCTGGCTTGTGCTTGTAGCTGGGCTGTGCTTGCTGCAAGTGGCCGTGTGCTGGCAGGAGCTGGGAAAGCTGCCTGCCTGCCTGAGGACTGGCCTCTTCGGGCTGCGAGTGGGGAGTGGGGTTTAGCAATCCTGTACCTCGTGGCCAAGACGGGCTTGGGAGGATCCTCGGAGGAGAAGAATTGCAGGGTGAGCGTAGTTCACAACTTGTGACGATCATCTGCATGAGGCAGATGAAAACAGAGGAGGATGAAACCTTTGGGTAAATCTGAAAACTGAGTTGCATAGTCTTAGCTAAACAGCTTCTGACCAAACTGATTTCAGTTAAATGTTTTTCCCTGTTTGTGCCACTGGTAAAGTGTTTATTTTTTCCAGAAATGCCATTTTTAGCTTCAAGCAGTAGACTTGTTTCTGGTCAGAAGATAACTTCTTAGGTGACGTAACCTTTCTGAAATTCACTGAACTTTTTCTTTTTTTGGAGTGGTTTTGTCATGTGGAGGCTAATTACAGATAAGTCTTGGAGCGTTCTTTCAAGAAACATGTCAGTGGTATGAGGCAAAGGGCTGTTGCTCAAAGCAAATAGCACGTAGGAATAGCTTAGATGTTATTGGGAATGAGTGAATTTGCAAATATGAATAGGAGTGATATTGATCTCCTCTTCTGAGAAGACCCATTTATTATTTGTAGTCTTCTCTGCTATGCACTGTATTTGTCATCTGCAGACAAAACAGCACATAACTTGTCATGTTGCCCTAGTCCTCTAAATATAGCACTCAGGAGATCTCCATTAAATTTAAAACTTGCAAAAGGAGACTCTGCACTTTCACTACTGTTAATCATTGTGCTGTCTATTGAATGCTTCGACAGCCTCTGCCTCTTCTCACTTAACATGCTGGGAGACAGACTGGCAGCAGCAGTAAGCTGAAACCAGGTTCTATTCAGAATGGGTTTCATCACTGTAAAAGGAGAATTTTTTTTAAAGCAGAGGCATGCATGTTTGCTAATTTAAAATCAGTTACGCTTCTGTCAAAATAGGATCCCGCATTCCACTTGCTCTGTGGTTCTAACTGTCTGAAGTCTGGGGCTGGTTTCAGCTTTGTGGTGTGGTGGAATGGGGAAAAATTTATTCCTGCTAGTGTTTCAGTGCTTTTATTCTGTTAGTGGTGAGATGTATGACCTTCATTAATGTCAGCTGACAGTTAATTTAACTAATATGTTATTTTAAAGTGTTTGCATGTCTGCAAAACACAACAGCATGCTGGTAAAGCTTCAGGCATGCTTGTCTCGTTCGCTACCATTAAACCTGCAATGTATTACTCATGACACGAGCACGCGGAGAATGTATTAATAGCTATTGCTCGCCTATCAAGTACTGGATTATCAGAAAATAGAACTGGGCTGATGAGACTGTCTACGTATTGTTTACAAGATATTTCGGATCTGGACAATATTTACTTGTGAGCCTGAGTCACCCTGGCAGTCTGCACCGCAGACGCTGCAGCAGCAGAGCTGCGCGGGGGCCGGCGCAGCGGGGCCCGGCCGAGCAGCCTCCGTGCGTGGCGGCCTCGGGGCTGGGGGGCCCGTGCCCTCCTGGGAGTTATGAAGTCTGAAGAAGATCCTGAAGATGGAGAAAATACGCTTGGGGAGTCCAAGCTGAGTGAAGGATGGAGCAAAATGAATTCAGGGCAGTAGAGGATAAGTTTCTTGGAGCAGCCTTGAACTCTGCCTCGGTGCTGGCCTTGTAAACCTCACAGCTCGTCACTTGATGCGAGATCCCTCGGTTGCTCTTGGCAGCAAGAAGCTGCAAGTTCTATAATGAATTGCTGGTTTTCTCGTGCAGCTAAGGACACAGTAGGTATTTTGCACCTTGTATCAATGAGGATAGTCTACAACTGCAAAAATGTTTGAATTCTGTAGCTGATCCTTTTTAATTAGCATGGTTTATGTCTGTCTTTAACAACTCTTCCTGTGGGGATCTTTTTCTTTAAATGTAAATAAAAAGTGAAATGCTCAAGAGAATACCTTAGTACATCATAGGAAACATACATTTTCTATATAGTTATCACCAAATAAAAAATGTAAATATAGTGAGATAGCTGTTAATAATGCAGTGATCTTAGAAGCTTCACAAAATGGGAATAAAGTATGGTAAAAGGATTGATTTTAATGTTTGAATTTGTTCATGCTAACGGGTATAAATTGCACGTTTTTAAATTCCACGGTTTCATAGAGTTGCTAACCTGCATGACTGACTTTCCCCTGAGGATGTTACATGTGTCACATCCAAAGGAGTCTGCAGGGGGCAAGCTGAGTCGATGTGTGTGTAGTTTCTAAGTTATTTTAAAAAAAGCAAAAGAAAACTTGCATAATAAGGTAGGGTATAGCTGAGGAAACTTGCCGCATCTGTCAAGTTTCAGAAGAATAATGTTTTCCTCCCTGGCAATGCATACGGCTTTTTTGTGAGAAATGCCCCGTTCCGTCTGATGCCACCGCTGTGACCTCGCTGTCCTGGCGAGGCTGCCTGGCTCTGCAAAGCAGTGGAGGGTCTCACTGGTGCACAGCCGGTCATGCACCGTGGCGAGCCAGCACTAGTGTGCAAAGCTTCAAAGCTGTCTTTTTATTACTCTGTCACTTTTAGCTGTTTCATAGAATACTTGCTATTTCTAATACTTCATGATTACCTTAATCTTTTAATTCATGGGAAGGGGGAATAGAGACAACCATGCTAACTCCTCTGTTAAACAGGTCATTCTACAGATGCAGACTGGGGTGTGTGTGGTTTTGTTTTTTTGCTTTTTTTAAATATAGCTAGCAAGCTCTGGCTCCAAGGGCAAGCTGAGCCCTTGCTTGAGAGCAGCATTGACTTCTGGCCACTTCGAGAAGCAGCTGCCTAGAGACAGCGCTGTCCCCTGTGGCTTCTCTAGGCCTTGTTACATTAAATCTTAAACTCTCAGTGTAGTTCTGTCTTGAAAAAGTATAACCTTGTTTCTTAACGTGAAGCTTGTACTTAGGTTTTGTTTTTTGTCTGCTATTGCTGCTCTTATTTTCATAGAAAGTTTTAGTAAACTTTCCTATCATGGGTTTGGCCCTTTAAAGTAGGGGAAGAAGATACTATGATAAAGCAAAAATAAACTATTGCATTAACAGGCTGATTTCTTGCTTAAACACACTTTTTTGGTTACTTGTTGGCTGATTTATTTTGGAAATTACTATGTTTACCAATTTTAAAGATCCTTGCCTCACCAAGTAAAGAACATTCGGTCCATAGTGACAAGTAACTTAGTGCAGCTATAAATTGCTTATCAGTCACTGTTTTCAGTGAGTTGTGTAGACTAGCCTCGGTGTATGTATAGTTACACTAGGATCTAATACTCCTTTATAAGCCTTCTCCTTTTGTCAGAAGCTTCTCACAGTGAGTCATCAGTGTCTTCAGCTTGACCATGAAGATCATGTCACATGGCAGAATTTCCTGAAGAGCAAAAGCCATTTGGAAAGGATAGGTTTGGCTGTATATGGAACGAGCTTAGGTTTTGGGGGGTAGAATGCTTGGCGTGTGGCTTCAAATAACAAATTACAATTAAAAAGGAAAAAGGGGTGACTAATGTCTGAGCTTGGGTGAGTGTGTGGTGATGTACTTATAACTGACTTTTGCTTTCTTTGCAAAGTCTACATAGCTTTGATAATTGCAGATCCTTTGCAGCAATAAACGTTTTTCTTATACAGCTCAATAGCTTTTTTTACCTCTCAAATGTCACACTCGATCAGCTAAAACTTTGAACTTTCAACAAAACTTTCAACAGTCCAAAATAGTCAAAAGTTCAGGATTTATGATGCTAGTTTAAATCTATTTTTAAGAACAGCCAAATTCGGTGTGGTGAATGAGTAAGGAGGATATGCGTGTGTACGTGAGCTGCCCCTCGGCAGCGAGGCTCCCGGCATCGAGGCGCTCTGCCTTGCGCAGTGCGTGTACCGGGCCATGGTTTGGTGTCGCACCAGAGCTGCTTCTGCCTCCAGCCATATGTTGTTGCGTGTATATCTTCCTTTATATACGACTGCAGGTGGATCAGTTCAGTGAGCTGGTTCCATGAGAGGTGTTTTTGGGTTAGTTTTCTTATGGATCAGCCTGTTGTGCCACTGTGGCATGAGCCTGGTCACCTGCTCTAGTGCAGGCAAAGTGGTGGGAGAGTGTGGCTGGGAAGGGGGGCTGCTCCCGACAGTGACCTGCCGTCCCATGGCTGAGAGGCGGCATCACGCTCTGCTCCCTTAATGGTGGCTGGAAGAGGATGTTTTGTGGAGAGCAGTTTGCATGAGCTGGGAAGATGGAAAGAGGCTCTCTGCTCTTTGTTTTCCTGGTGTTCTCTTATCACTTAGTTATGGAATGGATATCAAAAGCAAAAGCTTATTTTTGGCTCAGTTACTTGCACTTCCTTGCTTCTTTCTGTTATATCTTGTTTACGGTCTGTAAAGCTTGAGACTGAGACAAATATTTAATATACAGAAATGATATACTTTTAAATCTTGATAGCCTAAAAACTGATAAAGATGACCCCCCCCCCCACAAAGATTTCTTGTAGTTAGTGGAGTTAATTGCTTTGCTGTTAAGAGAAAAGAACCGATGTGCATTCCCTAAAGGGCATGAGACTGAGAAGAGATGTAGCTTTTCAAATATATGAGGTGCTGCAAAGAGAAAGGAAATAAATTCTTAACATGCAGAGTGGGGATATTAAGATGAATAACCAGTTTAGACACTAGGAAAAAAGATCTCAAATACAAAGCACTGAACTATTCTCCTTGGACAACTTGGCCTCTCTGTCAATAGAGCTTTTAAGTTGGACAAATATCTCAGTAACTGTGCATAGATATTGCTGGTCTTGTATGGGGCTCACTGCTTACGTGACCTTGTGAAGTCCCTTCTAGACACATTGTCATGTTCTTGAGATGTTAGAAGTTGCCCTGCTCTAAAGGCATATGTCTACAAATACACATGACATTTCTTCCCTCGTTATAAAGTCCTTGGTTTATCACAGTCTTGTGTAGCAGTTCTTTCCTTTGCCAATTAACTGCTGTGGGCAGAGACTTACTTTTTGGTCAGGATGGAAGAATCCATGATGGGAGACTAGAAGGCAAAGATGCAGTGGAAAGGTGGCTCTTCTGGGGACCTCACGTGGCAGATAGATAGCTTGTGGTTGCATTATGGGGTCAGAAGGGGATGACTAAAGACCACTTAATATGAGAAGTGTCTGAAAGCTTAATTTGAGTTTGCTTTAAAGCTATGAGGAAATTGTCACTTGTGCAGCTTTAGGTTTAGTTTTAGGCAGAACAGGAAGAACAAAGCAGTTTTATGCCCTGATGGTCTGCCGTAGGAACCGAGCGACTTGACCAGACTGCGGAGCAGGGTGCGTTCAATGCTAACAGCCCAACTGAAATGCTGTAGTGTTGTATGTAAATAACTCTAAACATCTTAAAAGCTGCAACTTAATTTGTAAACAAAGATTTTTTTTTTCTGGAAATAGCATATAATTAGGCCTTTTACTGAAGCTGCTTTAGTAGGTTAATGCTGCATCATAAGCTCACTAATTTTTCTAATTATGTCTTATACAGCTGAATACAGACTGGAACAAGTATGATGACAGGTTAATGAAAGCAGCTGAAAGGGGTGATGTGGAAAAGGTTTCATCAATCCTTGCCAAAAAAGGAGTCAGCCCTACTAAACTGGATGTGGAAGGGAGATCTGCGTAAGTAACTCCCAGTAATCCAATAACGGATGTTGGGGAAGCTAGTGGAAGTTGTTCAAGACCTAAATCTTGCTGCTTGAAAAACTACTTTTGCATAAATCTGTGTAATACTGTGGGGGATTGTAGCCTCATCTAAACCAATCTTATGGAGACTTTTGGAAGTTTTTAATCAGCAATTGCACATGGAAAAGCACATTGCTTCTGGATTGTAGTGAAAGAAGCAGAGAAAGGAGAAAACCTGTTTGAACAGAAATTTGAGCTAATGGTTTATCATGTGGCTGTAAGATGGGCTTAGCGGTGAAGACTCACTGCAAACACGTGATCTAGCCAGGTTTGGTAGAGATGTGTGGCTACGTTCCTGATCTCTTTCTATGCATAAGTGATTTATTAATGTAAATCAATGGGGGCTGTCCCAGTTAAGAGGCAGAAGAGTTTCTGAGAGTTGCCATTTTGGTCAGTTATTTAAAGCTTTCTGAAGTTGTAAGTTTTGTGAATTTGTAGGTTTTTTTTAGGACTGTAGGCAGTGTTTTAGGTATTGATTGAGCTGGTCTTTGTTTAAAATAAACATCCTCAAGATTACAAACAAATAATTTAACGAGATGATCTCAGCCATGATTTGAAGAAGTGTATGTAAGTTCTGAATGGAGTGTTATTAGGAGTATCAGATGTAATGTGGGTTATGAGGAAAGCTAATTCTTAACTTCCTAAGCTTTTGGTTCCTGAGACTATACTACGTTAGAGATGCTGTTTATCCATCAGTGAAATGGACTTGAGCTGTTGGCTTGTACCCTGCCTTTCTATTAGTCTCTTCCACAGTGCAGTCTTATGTTCTGAGAGGTATTTTGAATTGACACGTGTAGGATGGGGTGTGTGTGTCTTGCAAACTGCTGACTTCCTAGCTTATTTACTTTTTTTAGCATTGGGGATCTACTTCTGATTTTTTCTAAATCCAGAGCTAGCTTGTCATGAAAGACAGACTTTTTTTACTTGCTGTCATGTTACTTTCCTGCTTTTTGACTGGTCATGAGCGGTTATTTGACACATCCGACTGAGTACTGACAGATGCTGCTGATAATGAACCATCATGGTAGCTTTACTTTGCACTGAGCATTTTCATCAAGCTTGTGTTAACATCCACCTCTGGCTGTATCTAGTCCTTGGATGACTTGCTGATTAAAAATGTCATTGGTGTCTATCAGTAACCTTAGGATGACTGGAACAGAAAAATAAAGATGGAAGGAGTAGGCTTAATGAAAGGGGCACAAAGAAGAAACTCTTTTTTTCTTCCTCCCTTTCTTAATCTAGAGGTTAGTTAGGCATCTATACTACAGAGATTCTGAAAATGTTCATATTGACCCTTCCTCCTCATTCAGTTTCTGGTATGTTTGCAGAAAAGACTGTCAGAATTCCAGATAGCTAGAATGTCAAATTCTGATTTAAAAAAAATCTTCACTTCTAGTATTTAAATACTTGCTCTTGCTAAATTCGAATGTGGAAAAAAATGGAAAGTATACTGGTATTCTGCTTGATTCACTGATTCAAGGTAAATGATGACTACTTTAGAAAGTCCTCTTGTTCCTTAAAGTAAAATCTGCAGAACTCTAACTAGATTTGGACACTGTACAAAACTGAATTTGTACTGTGTAATGCTTTCAGTATCCAATGTTTTGCTTTGACTTTCCTGCTTAATGTTATTACCTTTTGTTTTGTGTATAAAAGCCATGCCTAAGCAAGGTATTTTCTATTTTTAGATTCCATGTTGTAGCATCAAAGGGAAATCTGGATTGCTTGAATACTATTCTTATTCATGGAGTTGATATCACAGCCACTGATGCTGCAGGTATGCTGCTTTCAAGTTCAGAGTGGAACTTTCAAAAGTTCTCAGCTTGGTTTTTGTTCTGTGGTAGGATTAAGCCAAGGTGTAGGATAGATGTCCTTCACTTCTCTAGAGTTTCTTGTGCTTGCTATAGAACTGATTCTTACCTGTGTGACTTGTGGCTCAACTTGGAGGAAACTGGTCATGTCCTGTCATAGGGGTTCATGAGGGCTCCTCAGGTCCAGCAGAACTTGTTAATTTTGGCTCTGTGCTGCTGTAACTGTACAGTCTACTCCAGTCTCACTGGTGAGATCTGTTTCTCTGGTTGAGGATAACAGGATAAGAACTGTTTTAAATGAATTTGTGGTCACTTAAATATCAAGTGCATTTCATGGGTACTTGTAGTGTACCCAGTGAGAATTTGATTTAAATGACATGGTAAGTGTTTGCACTTGTACTGAGCCCTCAAAACTTCTCTGTAACTCTGTGCTACCTTTTGCTTTACCTGTGTGAGATCAGGTTTTGTGTGAAGGTGTTATGAAAGAGTGAGTTTAAACTGGGTGCTAATTTTGGTTAAGATTATGTGCTACCTCATTACTTAAAATGGTTAAAGTATATTCTTTTATTTCTAAGGTCATTGCAGAAATAATCTAGTCTCTTGCCAGATTTTTCTTGTAACTTGTATGTGGAGTCACTTGCAGTATTTTGAGATTAATTTCACTGTACTTGAACTTCAATCCTCAGTTGCAGTTTTTCTAAATTAAGAAAGATTGTTTAGCAAAGGGAATGAAGTATGGGATAGATGGCTTAGTTATAGTACTGGCTGAATTGCAAAAAGGGATGATTATATTTAAAACTATGTAGATTTTGAGCTAAACTGCCTCTTGTCCTGATGAAATCAGTTTAGCACTCTAAAGGCAATTATGTGATTCAGTGTTTCCCTACATCCAGCACATGATAACCAGCAATGAGGCATATGGAATTATGGAGGAGGCAGAGTTTGGGTTCAGATGAAAAACTCTTCATAAAGCTTTCAGTGAAGGACAAATTCATTTCTTATGAGTTAATGTTATTTGATTAGTAATAGCCTTTTTGAGAAACAAGGTAGGCATGTTGAATTTGTGTGTGGTATTTCAAATGCGTGTATACAAAATAGGTCCTGAATGTGGTGTTGCTTTCTTTATAGGTCGAAACGCGTTGCACCTAGCTGCAAAATATGGACATGCTTTATGTTTGCAGAAGCTATTGCAGGTACTGAAAAATGTAACTCAGCACTTTTTACTCTTAAGAACTCCTTTTTCTTTTAAATATACTTATTCGATGTTGAAGTATTCCACTTTAAACATTTGCTTTCTTAAAAAAAAAAAAAAGACAGACAGACAGTCATGGGGAAAATACCTTTTTGCATAAAATAAGTTGTGGCTGAAAGTACTAAAATTAAGAAAATAAACATCTCTATCTTTTCACATAGACAATTAAGTTTTAGTTTAAACATGTGGTAAAAGGAAACAGAGTTGAGTCTTTTAAAGATTAGTGTTCATTTTCTAAATATATGGGTATTTAGGAGCAATAGGAGTGAAAGGTCTGCTGCAGAGTAGTGTTTTTTTCCACAGATGGGCAATTATGTCCAGTAATCTTTCATTAATGAAACAATATTGGGCTGTATATTGGGGATGGGGATTGGGGCCTCCACTACACTAGTTTCATGTTGCAGTTGTAGAACTCCATTAATTTGTGAAAGACTTGTAATGTCAGATTAATGTTTATTCCTGGTCAGTTTGTGCCCATTTGAGCTTTTGCTAAGCTAAAGGATGCTTTTAAATGGATCCCTTCTCTTGTTGGTGTGAATGTCTGCATGCTGACTCAAATGCTTTTTTCTGTAGAATACCAGAACTAGTAGTGATATTGGTACCAGAGCAGTAAAAGCTAATAGCAGAGAATCCTAGCTGCAATGCAAACACTTGAAAGTTTTAGTGGAAATTGTGTGACCGCAAATTTTTTTGCAGTCTTAATTTACTTCTAAAAACTCTTCTGATTGGTGTGTTTGAAGTACTAGAATGCATGCACCCCTAGTCCTTTTCATATATGTCAGTATACTTGAGAACTATAAAAGCACTTTTTTATTTAATGACTAAGTAAAACCCCAAGTGATTTCATGTTTCATAAATGCAATTTCAATCCTAACTGAAGCTGAATTACTTATTCTTAATAGTACAATTGTCCAACTGAAAATGTGGATCTTCATGGAAGAACTGCTCTCCATGATGCAGGTAAAAGGCTTTGCTTTTCTGGTAACTATGGAATGAAATCCAGTAACAAACCTGTTTGCTGCATTAATTGCCTTAGGAAAAGGCTTAGCAGAGGTTGTAAGCAAGTATAGTGTGGTCTGTCTGAATCATCGTATTATGCCATGCAGTGTCTCAAAAAGAAAAATCAACTGCTACTGTTCAGGATTTTATGTGCTTTTGAGAGTCATAGAGCCTTGTCATGCTTTATTTTACTTTCATGTATCCTTGTGAAATAAATGTACACAAGGAGGTGTTTGGGGTTTCATGAAGGCTCTGTTCAGCAATGTAACTTGCTCTTTTCTCTTCTTTTCTCGAAAGCTATGTCAGACTGTTCTTCCAGTATACAGCTACTGTGTGATCATGGAGCCTTCGTAAATGTAAAAGATGGAGTAAGTTGCTACTTAAATCTCTCTCCCATATGAACCCCAGTAGAGTTCTTGTGCTTTCTCTCCTTTCTTTCCCTTTCCTTATTTCTTTACCCCTTTTCTGCCCTCAGGATGGGAGGACGCCATTAGTGCTGGCCACTCAGATGTGTCGTCCTACAATTTGTCAGCTTCTAATAGACAGAGGAGCAGAGGTTAATGTTAGGGACAAACAAAACAGGTAATGCATGCAGAGTGGTGTCAGAATGTCTGCTGATGTTTTCAAAGTAGAAAGCTTGGTTTTCAATAAATAGGTTAAAACTCAGCTGAAAAGAATCCTAAACTGTGACTTAATCCAGAAGTAGATGTGCCAATTCAATAATGCAAATAAATTTGGCCTCTTTAATTGCTTGTTCTTGCATTTAAAATATGTATTGACCTGTGTGAAAGTATCGCATGTTGCTGGCTGCAGAGAAACAGAAGTTGCTTGTGCTAAAGGTTCATTTCCTCTCCTCTTCTCTTACTTCAGCTTCACCTTGCACCCTTTGTCATAATCCATTTTGCCTGTTGATTCCAAAAGTGGTACTCTGTCAAGAAGTGCTCAAGTCCCATTGGGGTTCCTAAGGAGACGTTTCAGAGCATTTAGGTCCCTTATCTGTACATGCGTAACTACTTGTTCTCCCAATTATTTCTTAGAGGATGACTGCATCAGTGGGCATGAGGCTGCTCTTGGTCCAGGTGTGGGTACTTGCATGGCATCTGCTGAAACTGGCAGGTGTTCCTGTGGAAGGGATTGCCAGGGCTTCCAAACACTTGCTCAAACTTTGTCTGAACTTTCTTTCATCTTGGGTTTGTTATTCCTATTTGGACTGAGCCAAAAATCATGAGTTCCCAAAATATAAGGTGGCTCTCAAAGGCAGTAGATTCATCCTTGCTTCAGGAGAGCAATGCTACTGGAGTGGGCTTCTACAGGACTTAAAAGTTTCTTTCCTTTCTTGATGGAGGAAAGAACTCTTTTTGACTGAAGTTTCTATGATTAAACATAGAAGGTGTTTAAACAGAGGTGTGTGTGAGGGATTATTCCTATAACTGATTGTTCCATTGTAAACATGAGATCTGTGAGTCTCTGAATGCAATCTTTCTCCCCATTCCCAGGACTGCCTTAATGTTAGGCTGTGAATATGGCTGCAGGGATGCAGTAGAAGTTTTGCTCAAAAATGGCGCGGATGTTAGTTTGGCTGATGGCCTTGGTCATGACTGTGCTTACTATGCCAGAATTGGTGACAATATTGACATTTTGGCTTTAATAAAAGCTGCCGTTGAGGATTCCAGCAAAGGTATGAAGAACACTGCTGTAACTGGTTGTTGCTATTCTTTCTCTTGAATTGCACATCTTCTGACTGTTAGGTCTTCAGAAACCTGCCCTTTGGAGGGCAGCTGTAATTCTTCTAATAAGTTGCCTGTCTGAGAGGAAATTTCTTTTTTTTTTAATTAAGCTTTTAAAGCTAATACATGCTGTGATGTCATGAGATACCAGGTTTTAATCTTTCTGAACCTGGCACTGTGGTGTTGATCATGGGAGTTTCGCCTTGGACTTGTAAATGTTGTTTTTCAGTTATTTCAAGAAATACATATTTGCTGGTTTTGATTATCTTCTCAAGACAAAAACTTAAGTAAAATAGCTGAGTATGCACTGCATGAATCTGAATGAAATGCACTTTAAATTCTCAATTTTTGATTCCTTTTTCAGCAGGGGATATCATGAAGAAAGGGCAACCTGAACAGAAGGTGAGGCTTTTTATAGTATATATCTCTAACCTTATCTTCTGAAGAAGATATGAGAGGGCAGGTAGCATTAATGGAGTTTCACTCTGCTGTAGCATTAGTCCTTCCTATCTTCCTCTTATTTGTGGGGGTGAGGAGGGGAGAAACAAGGCACAGAATGGATAGGGGTGTTTGAGCCTGACGTTCTGGCCAGTGTTTATC
Organism: Casuarius casuarius; assembly: GCA_003342895.1. Classification (NCBI taxonomy): domain Eukaryota; kingdom Metazoa; phylum Chordata; class Aves; order Casuariiformes; family Casuariidae; genus Casuarius; species Casuarius casuarius. The sequence goes on from PTFA01000231.1 coordinate 809,993, forward strand.
TTCAGTAACTTCTCCGTTGTCTAGAGCTGGAGGTGAGCTGTTGCTGAATGAGGAGCTGGCTTTTGCATGTTTACTGCCTCTTCAGAAGCTTGCTGTTCTGCAAAGCAGCTTGGGATGCCCCATGTTTTTAAAAAAAAAAAATCTTTTCTTGTGCAATATATACTGAACACAGCAACTGAAAAAGCTTACAAAATGTTACTAAGACTATACAATTTCATTCCACACCCATTTTTAACAGTTATGGTGTAAATTTTACTGCAATTTTTGTCTTTGCTGCTGTAAAGTAAATAGCCTTGGTAGCTGGCCTGTAAAGGTAATTAATGAGTAAAGCTGCTATGCTGAAGCTACTCATGCATGTATATGCTTTTTCTTCCAATTTTAGTGCCTCATTTGGTAGAAGACTGTTGTAATTATGAAATACTTTGAGGCTTCATAATTTTAAGATTCATAATCCTGCCTGATGCTGTCCAGCAGGCCTGTTGCTTTGATTTATGCTATGTGTTTATACTGCATGTCAAACAAAATATTATGTACTTCTGGAGCATATAGTGGCTTCTTTCCACATCTTTATTTTGAAATATAACTCCTAAATTCCCAGGCATGATTCTCAGGTCTGTTAAACCTGTTCAGGGAGGCTTTGGAGGGACTCCTGGTACAAGGGTAATGCCCCAGTTGTGTGAACCTGGAAGAGGTAGGCCGTAAGCTGCTTACCCCAGCTGCTGAAACAAAGCACACAGCTGGTACTGTCGAGAGACTGGTTAAGATTATGCTGTGGTGCAAAGCTGGCTCAGTATTTCTGAATTCTTAACTTCATGTGTAGCTGAGAAGGTTCCTTCTGTAATCAGATGGTATGTGTATTTCTGTTTGAAAACACTTTGCACATGTCTGAGATTTGACAAGCATCCTGTTTTCTGTCTGGATGAGATCATGAAATCTAACTCCTAAGGAGAAACGGATCTAGCAAAATTTGAATGTTTAGCAGTATTGCCCCCCAGTGGAAGCTGAAATTAAAGTTGGATGGGCCTGCTGTCCCCAGAAAAGGGATATCTTCAGAATGCAACGGACACACAAGCTAATATTTTAATGTTGCAATAACAGGTTACTAACATGTCACAAAAATGGAACTGGCTGCATGCACAGGAGGAGGCGAATGTCAGTGTGTATCGGAAAGAGCATAATGCTCAGGTAAACCAGAAGATTTTCTATGACCTATGTATTCCTATATGCATAATGAACCAGACATACTAAAGACAAGATGTGCTTGTAAGCAACCATTAACAATGTCATTAAGAAAGGTCATATATTGTTTAATTAAAATTTAATTGCCTGAGTATGCAACACAGTAAATCCACAGATAAACTGTAGACCCTTTTCTTGGGGGGGGGGGGGGGACGGGATGGGACTGTTTGTGTGTGTAATAGCTGCAAGTCTCTTGGTGTCTTAGTCCTTCCCATCTTTTAACCCTTTGTCTACCATGTTCATGTGCAGTACCTCTGCCCTTGCTCCTGGAATGAGAAATTATAAGGTCCCAAAACAGGAAGACTTTTAACATTTTTTGAGAATGTTGCTGACGTGTATTTAAGTGTCTTATTAAAAATGATTTGCATTGTAATTATGTTAACTGTTATTATCTAGTTACTGTATCATTACAGTTTTTGACAAGGTAGATAGCTTTTTAAACTACAGGAAACAAGCCACTGAGAAATTTAGGCTGTTTTGTGATATTTTGTAATAAAAGGATAGAGATCTCTGAATGCAGCTTCTCTGGTTTGAGCTAAAGTGTTTATCACAGTTAAGGAAGCGATCTAATCTGGCAAAATTTAAACAGGCTTTATTGTTTGGGTGTAAGCACTGGACTGATTGAAGGTACAAAGACCTGTTATTTTCTTACGTTATGTTTAATATATGTTACTAGGGTGATACCTGTGGCTGTTGGAACAGTTAGTCCATTTAAAGGTGGTTGCTCTTCATGCTCATGAGGAGGCATTTTCTTGTTACACCTTTGACTATAGTGGCTGGGTTTCAGACACTGTTTTAACATCAGTTATTTTTACATGTTGACAGATGGCAGATGAGCAGCCTCTTAACTGCAATTAGCATGAAAGAGTAAGATTACATTTTTAAACCTCTGTACGTTTATCCAAGAATGAGCTTACTAGAGATGGAAAACTTGAAGCTTCAACTTACTTTAGGTCCATTTCCTTTTCAATGCTTAAAAATAAGGCTACAAAATGATTATGGGACTTGTTAATCAAGGTTTAGTGTCTTTTAATGACTTAATTATTGGTTCAGATTAGTTTTCCTTATGTGTTTTTTTTTTTTCCTAGGAACTAGAATTAGAAAATCAAGACTTGAAAGATCGAATGAGAGAAGTGCAAGAGGAGCAAAGGATGCTGTTGGAGAGAATCAACGGGCTACAGCTGCAGCTGAATGAGGTAAAACAATAATGGAATAACCTGACTTGGAAGCTGTGGAAACCACCTGACATGGATAGTGAAGACTCTTTAAAGTGGAAAGGAAGGCTCATATAAGTGAGCATGGTCTTCACTGCTTTGCTGTGAACTATTTCTATTATGTATCACTGTCACTGTCTTCTCTGCAAAGGAAGATAACATTTGGTCTTGTAGTGATACTTAAAACATGATGAAACTTGTTACAACTTCTTCCATTAATCCTCATAAAGCTGAGTAACAGCGTTTATGGCTATGCTTTGTAATGTAACTGTGATGTGTTTTGGTATATTGTAATTCAGAGAACAAATTTAATCTGCACAGTTAAATGTAGGTGTTGTATGTCAGTATGTATGATGCTCAATGCTTTTTTTTTCCAGCTATTACTGTAAGTAGAAATACATAAACGCTTCAATTGGCAAAAACAGGAAAAAATTTTCAGTACAGAATCTGTCACCCTAACTTGAAACTCCATCTTCTGAAATGTTTTCTGTGTTTGGAGCACTCAAGATGCCCAGTACAATTTAGGAGAAAAATCAAAACAGGATTTCTTTTTTCTTGCTTTCTGGAGGCTCACATTTTTTCCTGTGCTTCATTTCTTCGGGAGATGCTTTTAAAGTATGAAACTTTCCCTAAATGGAGCACAGAAACAAAACCAATACATCTTCATATAAGCTTTGTCCTAGAAGATCAGGCTGTCTTGAGCATTGCCTTCTAAAACAACCAACCAAACAACAAACCTTCGTTTTCCAAAATCAACAAGTTTCTACTGAAAACTACTTTCTACTGAAAAGCTACTTAAGAAATGGGAATATCTTAATTATCTAGATCATACATTTCAAGAGATTGTTCTGTCAAACATCCTTAACTTCTATTTCTTTTTTCTCCTTTCCATATATTAGATGGTAAATGGAAGGGGAAAAGTGTATTGGAAGCCTGTAGCATTATAAACTGGGGTAGACTCATCAGCTAATTAAAAAAATGATTTCTGGGGGGGGATTTTATTTTTTGTTATTTTTGCAGGAGCAAATGTTTGCAGATGATCTTGAAAATGAGGTAGGATATACCACCTTTAAGTATAATAACTGTGAAACTATGAAATAGGGAAAATGGTTATTGTGCTCAAGTTACAGTATTTAAACTATAGAGAAAAGGTATCTATAAATGCTAAATGAACTGTCTAGTGATACGTATTTGGTTTATACAGCTGTACAGCATTTTTTACTACAAATGATGTATGTAGTCCCTACAGCACCTTTAAAGCAAACTTAATATAGGAGTATCTCTTTAAGTAGTGACTTCCAATAATGCAAAACTAATAAATGCAAATGAAGCTGGTGCATATTCCCATGACTGTTCATTCTTGTAGAAGAACTTTAGAATTGAGAAATTAGTGGTTCTTTCAGTATTGATAGTGGTTGAGGTTCTTTAAAAATGCGCACACACGTACATTTAAACAAGTTGCTTGACATCTTATAAATCTGGCTATTGTTGTGGCTTTGGCTATTTGACGCTTCTGCTCTCTTTCAGAAAGATGAGTTAAAGAAAATCCTAACTACCAAGGAACAGCAGCAGGAAGAAAGCTTAAGAACTATTGAAGCTCTGAAAGCTAAACTCAAATATTATGAAGTATGTCAATTGACTTGAAATGTAATATGGTTGCTATCTACTGTAGTAAATACTGAAGCAATTTTAGTTTAAGTTGTTGAAAGTCTTAAATAGCTCTTGTTGTAGAAGCCTTCCCTGCTCTTTATTCCGTAGGTAAATACAGTATGAAATTTTGAAATAAACTTTCAGCTATACTTTTACATTTTCTGCCTTTTGTTTTCAGGTTGACTTTGTGGGATCTGGAAGTAATTTTGGTAATAGTAAGTATATTCTCATAACTTGTTATGCATGATGCAGTGCTAGAATACATAGATGAAACTCTTCTCTTGTCTTTTCCTTTTGGTCATCTTAACTATTGCAAGACTTAACATGTGTATTCAGACCTCAAACCTCAAAGTAGTCAGCTGGCCTGGTTGTGTTTGTACTTGAGTGCTAGGATACTGTTGATCTGTCTCACTGATATTGTGAAATCCACCTTGTTTTTAATGTTATTAGAGGACAAACGAGAGTTACAATCTGAGCAAGATCTGTGATCCAAGCTGAATCCTTCCATTTCTGTTCTTCATATCTTAACACTCATTCCAGCTCATGTCTCGTATTCCGACTGCTCATTCCCCCTGTTAGACAGGAGAACTATGGTCATTGTAAAAACTTTAGCATAGGTAGATTTGAGCATCACTTCAAACGCAAAACCTCAGCTTTTGCTTGTATTAGAAGTGATTCCATTTCCACAAACTGAAGCTTTGTATGTTCAACTTGGTTACGGGCCTGTCTTGTGCTTATGCAACTTGATGTTACTTAGCCTGTGGTGAGGCATTGCCTGCTGCCCATCAGAGCAGGTCACTTACTTGGAGTGCTTTTTCCTGGTGTATTCATGTGCTGCCATGCAGCTAAATCAAGGTGGCTTCCGTACTGTTTTGCAGAAGTGTATCTAGCCTATGATGTTAGGGGTTATCTTTTCCTTTGGGGGGGGGGGGGTTTGTACAGGCTTCATTGTATGACTGCATTAAAGTGCCATTGTTTTGATACCAATTATTTGAACACCAAAGTGCTACCTAGTACAGTTCCACTGAAGAGAATAGGATTAGGAAGGAAAAACAGTTCTTGTGAATGTCTTGCTCTTTTTAAACAAAGACTAAATGCTGTTTGCTTTGTGAAAATCTAGGAAAAGAACAATTACTAAAGCAAGGTCAAGCGCTTGCTGTGGAATCACAGGTAATAAATATTTACCACCTAGAGATTATGATACTTAGTTATGACACATATGCTTGGGAAAGTTGTATTTACTTAAGCATATATATTAAACATTGCTTTTGAATACAAAATCTGTAAATACTTGCCTCGCTATACTTATTTCGTAACTGGTGGTGCCCTCTAGAGTCACCTATGTGGCATAGCTTTAAATGCTGTGAAATTGTCCCTGTCACACACTGAATGGTCTGTAATGACCATTCTTAAAACTGAATCAACAGGCTGCTGGACCAAAAGCCACAGTTTAGAATACAGTCGGTTGCTCTTCTCCATGTGTTTTCTTCCCTTAAATTCAGATAAGATTCAGGAAACTTTAGTTTCCTGTCAGTTAAACAATTTTCTGCCAATTGTTTTGCTGATGTCTAGCCACACTTCTAAGCCACAACTTGTTTGTTTGAGGTCCAGCACGTTTTTACAGTGAGCCATGTATGATGGGGATTAGTCCTAACTAACGAATTGTTCTGATACTTGAGTCTCAGCTGTTGTGCTTCCAGATGTTTGGCCAGAAACAAATCTGCAGATTTTATGCTTTCTGTCTTTTGCCAAGTAATTTTTACTGAAAGACAAATTTTGATTTAGTTAACTTCCCTGACCTAAAGACAGGGAGAGAGAACCCGTTCTTATTTTTCTGTTAGATATCTGAGTTCTTCAGGTAACACAAAATGCAGAAATCCATATTTTTTTGCTACATTTTACATGAAATTATTCAAACAGACTTAGGATTTTTTTAATTGAAGCATGGAATGAGTTGGTGTAAAGAAAGGATCCTGTCCGAAATAGGAGTTAAGTGCCTTTGAGCTGGTCATGTCAGGGAGTTGCTGCTTTTTGGTCTGAGGAACATAAGACTGCCAAAGCAAGTTCACGTTTGGTAGTGAAGTGGCCTTTTTTCCAGTTAAAGACCACAGGGCAGGGGAAGAAGGATGGGACAAAATTGTTTTTTGAGGTATACTTTACTGAACAGTAAATAGATCACTTATCTTCAGAGAGAAGGTGCTGTTAATCATGATACACTTAGTTCTGTTTCCTTTAAAGATATTTTCATACAACTGGGAGGGATGGAATCTGTTAATAAATTAAAATTTAAGCAGATGAGTGATTAAATATGAACAATAAAGCAAAATGAAATGAATGTACTATAGCTCTATTTAATGTCAGTAGGGTCTGATGATTGAAGAACTATAATCAAAATAACTTATCTGTTAAAAGCCAAAATATGTTCTGTAATATGGGCAAGAATAGATTAATGTACTTCACCTGAAGTCTCTCAGGGAGATGAATTTTATGCTCATATCAGTATATATACACAAAATTGCCTTAAATTTATATCATATGGCAGGTGAACTGGCAAACTTCTAAAAATGTTTCTATTTCTGTGCCAATTTATCTTCAGTCCAGGTCTATGCTGAGACCCCTGGAGCTATCCCTGTCTAATCAATCACCCAGTTCAGAGAAGGAAACTTTAAAGAGAGAACTTGACAACATGAGAACCTGCTATGGTGCAGCAAAAGAAGAAATAAGCAAACTACAGAGAGAACTGTCTCACAAGGTATCTGAATGTAAAGCTTTGGCATCGGAGTATGAAAGAACCAAGGAAGAATCTGATGGACAGATAAAACAACTGGAAGATGCTTTAAAAGATGTACAGAAGAGAATGTTTGACTCGGAAGGCAAAGTTAAGCAAATGCAGACACACTTTCTTGCTCTGAAAGATCACCTGACTAATGAAGCTGCTTCAGGAAGCAGTAAGCTAACAGAGGAGCTGAAGGATCAGTTGAAAGAAATGAAAACAAAGTATGAAGGAGCCTCTGCTGAAGTGGGTAAACTAAGGAACCAGATTAAGCAGAATGAATTGTTAGTGGCAGAATTTAAGAGAGACGAAGGAAGGCTGGTAGAAGAGAATAAAAGGTTGCAGAAGGAACTTGTTAAGTTGGAGATGGAGCGAGATAAAGGGGAAAGAAATCTTGTGGAGTTAGAAGAGCAGCTTAAAGAAACAGCAGAGAAGTTAGCCCATTCCATAACTACAGAGAAATTTGAAAACATGAAGAGTTCATTATTAAATGAAGTGAATGAGAAAGCAAAGAAGCTAGTAGAGATGGAAGGAGAACATGAAAAACTGCAGGCAGAGGTTCAGCTTTTAAAGAGGCAATCTGAGAGTCAGAAAGCTGAACTTGCCTGTCATGTAAAGCTGGAAGAACATGCACAAATGAAGACTGGGTTTGAGCAAAAAACTGAGGAACTTGGGAAAACAATTTCTGAATTATCACAGAAGAATCAGACTCTGCAGAAGGAAGTTGAAAGAGTTCAAGTGGATAACAAGATGCTTAAGCAGCAAATCCAAATGCTGAAAACTGAAATTAAAAGCCAGAATGTGCCTTTAAAAATTCATGAAGAATTAAAGAAAACAAGTGAACTGACCATTGGTGATCTGAATAAAAAGCTTGCTGAAATAACAAAGAAGTACAATGAAAGCAAGGCAGAAGCTGAAAAGTTGTTGGCAGAGAAGAACAACTTAAGTGAGAACTTAAGCTGCTTCCAAGCTGTGTATGTGTCCCCAGAGCAGCACAAAAAAGAAGTGGAAGCTTTAAAAGCTAGTGGTGTTGAGCTTGAAAAGCAGCTTGCTGAGCTTCATAAAAAATATGATGATGAGCAAGCAAAAATGTGCAAACTAGTGTCTGAAAACACAGTCATAAGAGAAACTCTCAGGGATCAGTATGTGTTGGTTACAACGCATGAAGAGATTAAAATGGTCTTGAATAACACACTAGAAAAGACTAATACAGAGCTGTCAGATCTGAAGGGAAAAACTGAAGAGATAAAGCAAGAATTCATGAAGGTAAATGAAGAAAATGCAACTTTGAAAAACAAGGTGAAACTCTTGCAGAATCAACTACAAACTGAGTATATAAGCTTAAAAGATCATGAGTCTAAAGTGACAACTTTAAATGAAAGCATGCAAGAACTTCAGGAAAATAACACTGCGATTATGGCTAGGTATAAAAGGGGTCAAGAAGAAATTTTGCAGTTGCATGCAGAAATTGAAGCCCAAAAGAAGGAACTTGACACAATTCAAGACTGCATTAAGTCAAAATATGCACCAGCTCTCTCCTTTAAAGAGAGAGAACAAAGCTTTGAAGCCACAGTGAAAGAATTAAAAGAGCAGTTGTTAGAACAAACACAGAGGTGCAGAGAAAGTGAGGAAGAAAGCAGGAAATGTAAACAGGAAAATGAAAAGCTCAAAAACGGTGTTTTGTCTATCCAAAATGACTTGCAACAGAACTACATCCTTGCTGAGAAATCTCATGAAATGGAAAAAACATTCACAAACAAAATGGAAGAGTTGAATAAGCAATTGAGAGAACTACTGCAAAAGTACACAGGCAAAGAGGAGAAAGACAAGCTGCAGGAGAGTACGAAGCAGGCCCTAACTGTGCAGGCTCCTGTGCAGAGTCAGTATCTTCCAGTGGAACAGTTTGAAGCCTTGAAGAAGGCTCTCGGTAACACTGTAGAGGATCTAAAGGAAGCCCTCAGAAGTAAGAAGGAATGTTATGACAAAGAGATGCTAAAAGTAGGAGAGTTACAACAGGAATTGTCAGATCTAAAAAGTTCTTCAGTACCTTTGGCAGAGTATATGCAAATGAAGGAAATGCTAGAACAAGAAATCGTAGCAGTCAAAAATAGCTTAAAAGAGAAGGAAGAAGAAAATGGCATTAAAAATGAGGAAATCTTGAAGTTGCAGTCTGAGATTCAGCATACTCGGCAAGCTTTAACAGAGCTGGAGAGCAAAGAAGTAATTGACATATCGGAATACAAATCCATGAAAAGTAATCTGGAGGCCCAAATTAATAGCATAGCTGAAAACTTGTTCAGTGTGAATAAAAAGTATGAGGAAGCATGTGAGGAGGCTTTGCAAGCTAAAAAGAGTGAACTTTCTTTAAAAAATGAAAAGGAATTGCTTCAATTACGGAGCTGCAGCATTGAGCAAGAAATTAAAGACCAGAAAGAAAGGTGTGACAAATCATTGACAACGATTATTGACCTGCAGAAAAGAATACAGGAATCTGCAAAGCAGGTGGAAGCCAAGGATAACAAGGTAGGACGTGTCAGACAGTTAATGCTCCTAATGTTCTCAGTTTAGCTCGAAGGAACTAGATTTTCAAATATAGCTACTCTAGATATTGAAGAATGACTTTGTACTGAGCATTAGGTAGCTAAACTGGGCCAAATCTGCAAAGCTGAAGTCTTGTCTTTGGTAGCATTATACTAAACTTTCCTAATTCTTCATCTATGTCAGGTATATGTTGTAAGTAAACTCAACCTTTTAAAACTCCAACATGAGTTTGTCAGACTTTTTTTTGTCAGACTTTTTTTTCTGTAAGCTGATTATTGCCTCAGTTGGGTGAGTTGCATGTTTCCAGTTTATAGCTTGATTTCCATCTGTTGATATGTTACTTTAGCAATTTCTGTGCAAGAGACATTGCCAACCTGACATTGGGAATATGAAGTAAATCATGAATTTGTGACCAATATGGCTTTGAAATGCCTAAATGGGCTTATTAATGATCTTAAATAGGTCTGGTTCATTTTAACAGATTCACTTAGTACAAGGATGGCTTTTTACAGTAAAATATAGGATTAAAGAACATAGTGCTAACTTGATTCTGGAAGATTCTTAACATTCTTGAACTGTATTTTATATTCCTGTTAAATGTATGCTGACCATGTTTCTCTTTCAAATAACTATGTTTGTGTAGTTTGGAGCCATATTTGTTTAATTTCTATAGCTTGCTTTTTGACTGTTCAATGTCCTCCTTGGGAACTAGGCTTAGAATATCTTTAGACCACAAGTCATTTGGGTGGCTGGCAGGCTGAGGTCCATACCTTACGGATTTCAGTGCTAGGAAGCAGACTGTGAACTAATGATAGCTCGTCAAGAAAATGAAGTTGTCTTTGCACAGTCTCTTAGCTGGTGTGATTGGTATGCAATGACAAATACCCCTCAATGTTTACCAATCTTCATTAGACTTTAAAAATGTCAAGAATATTGCTTTTCAGTAAGTGAGACATTCCTAACTGAGGTTTTTCTGTTCTTTTAAAGATAACAGAACTGCTTAATGATGTAGAGCGATTAAAACAAGCTCTTAATGGCTTGTCTCAGCTTACATACACCAGTGGGATTCCCTCAAAAAGACAGAACCAACAGGTTGAAATGCTCCAGAACCAAGTGCAAATGCTGCAGCAACAGCTATCTGTAAGTAATTATGCAAGACATTGCTCTGAAATGCATTAACATTGCTTACAGTGATTGTTTTTAAAGAGGGAAATACCTATGTGGTCATTAGAGCACTGGAGTTGCTTGTGGGCCTGAACTCTGAGGACAAGTAGAGCACTAATGTGCTGTGCCCTCCCCTGCCCCTGATTCAGTGTGGTGGAGGTGACCTCTGCAAGTAAGAGTTGCAGTGTTTGGGAACTTTCTCAGATGAAGTGGGCGCAGAAACAATTTATCTAGAGAGAATTTGTGCTTCCTAGGTGTGCTGTGACAGTTAATGCAAAGACCATTTCTGTGCACAGGTTCCACAGTAACATTTCTTACAAAAAACACCAACTGTGTTTCCTCTCAACTTGACAGGAAGAGAGGTGGTCCTTTCCTAAAGGATTTGATGACTTTGCATTCCCTTGTCTGCAAATGCCATGCAATATAATGCTTATCATGAAGTAGTCACAGTAGAGGGAATACTTTATAGTAGGAACTGTGGTTTTGTTTTCCAACATGCATATGAGTGGCCCTTGTGGCTTCAATAAAGCTTCTCATAATTAAAGCTATGTATGTAAGCAAAGTTATGTATTTGTAAATCTGTACGGAACTAGGATATAGCCTTAATAGTATTTACAAGGCTGAACTTATAAGGCGAAGCATGCTTAAATTGGGGGACTTTAAACAGATACCACATGCTCTTGAAGCAGGCTTTTGATCATAGCACCTGGAGTGACAGTGAATCAGCCTGTCTGAATAGCCTTGTTTTCAGCAAAATTGGTCTGCTGCCAGTAAGCAATAAAAAAAGTGAAGGAGTGACTTTTCTTGGTTAATGGAGGCAATATAGCAAAATCTAACCTTGAACTTGTTTTTGCTAGTCTGAAACAGGTGCCCAAAGCTAATCATGCAAAGCTGGGTGTTATGCAGGGCTTAATGTTCAAAATTTTGATTTCATCTCCTCTCTTGGTTTTTATAGGATGCTAAAAGGCAGCACCAAGAAGTAATTTCAGTTTATCGGACACATCTTCTTAGTGCCGTGCAGGTATGTTAGTCCGTCATTGCCTGAATGTAGAGATTCTGAAGTCACTGGTTTCTGTTTTATTGGAAGATCTCAAATAGCCTTGAACCTAGAATCGAGTCTCTGTTTTCAAATTGAGAGTTCTAGAATGAACTGATCTATCAAAAAAGAATGGCATGTGTTTATTATTCCATCTCCTTATTACCATCTGTATACAGTATAACTATATATAAAATTACTTATTTTGAGGGTGATGTTATCAGGTGATATGTGGTGCTAATTCTGCATCATCTCAAATAGTGCTGGATAGAAGCCAAGTGAATGTTGGAAACTTAATACTGCCTTGACCCAGTGACTCTCACTGAACAAAACTGAATAACTCATTTTGAAATTTTACGATTTCAGATACTTAAGCACAAAAAATAGGGACCACTATTACAGCAGCAAGCTATGGAGTCAAGAGGATATGAACAGTAATTGTTTCTCAAATAATGTTTTCACATAGGAAACTCATGTGCCAATGAGATGGACCTTTCTTTCTCAAGAAAACAGTAAAAGATTTTAAGTATTTCAGATTTGCCTAGACAGTAGTGAAAAACAGGAAAAAATGAGTTAATACTTTTAGACAGTTCTGGAGAGTCTTCTAATGTTGGCTGTGAATGGTGATATGCCTTTTCTTTCTTTTTAACTGAAGTGTGTATTTGCTCTAGGGTCACATGGATGAAGATGTCCAAGCTGCTTTGCTACAGATCATTCGAATGAGACAGGGACTTGTTTGCTGATGTGCTTAGTGCCATTTTTCTTGAGGGCTACTGCATCTTGTAGGAGTGCTGTGATTACGGTAGTGATAATCTTCATGAGATTTATATTAATGTAACTGCAGTTGGAACCCCCCCAAAAGTTACTCCAAATATGAAACAATTTATGAAGCTGAAATACTTTCTTTTAAAACAGTAGAATAGGACTATGAAGTTTGAGATCTGACACTTATTTCAGTGGATTAATAAATGATGTAGAACCTACTTAACAATTGGTTTACAAGTCAAAATGATGACATAGCAGTTAAATTATTTCAATGTCAGATTGACCACTTCATAAGACAAGGCCTATACCTAGAAATTCTAGTTTATCTTATAACTTGAACTCTCATGGTATGGTTGAAAATAAACTGCGTTCAAATGAGCTTGGCTGAAGTATTATAGCTGTTTAATTCTCTTAATCACTTAAAAAAAAAAAAAGTGACTATCCTGTTTGTCACTTGAGTTGATCAAAACATTACAACATGCTTAGGTCACGTACAAAGGAAGTGGAAGGTATTTAGATGTATGTTGTAACTTGGCTGGCCAAGTTACAGACTTTAACTTAAAATGTAGTGCCTTTGCTTTTTACAAGACTTAAATCAGGGTTTCTGTCAAAACACTAATTTTTATCTTCACCTTCTCTGGGAGGTTTTTCATGACTCTGATAATGTTGATTACTGTAGGTTCTAAAAGTAGGACTAGTGTCATGGCTTGTAAAACAGCATTTCAATCTAAATGCAATATTCCTACTCTTGTATAATTTTATTCATTAGGCATAATATGGGTGTAGACTGAGCATCTCATTAAGCTGTACATTAGATAATTCAGATACTGGATTTTGAAACACTTTCTAACAGAAGTTTAAGGTAAATGTAAATTATGTACTATAATCCAATTATTTATGGGGAAAGATGCAAATAGTAAGATTAATAAAAAATGCAAATGTTAACATGCTTAGAATCTATCTATTGAACAAGACAGGGCTTCATTTTTAAGTGAAGGTGCAATAATTCCAAAGGATGATATATCTGAAGTTTTTATGAAAGAAAATACAACATTTTGGATTATTGGGCTCATTTGTCAGTGACTTTTTTCCTTTAAGTGTATTGCTGTTTTAATAGAATAAACATTGTAAGTGTTATCAATAATGCTGTTATCTTCAGACAATTTGCTTGAAAGTATTTGTATGTAACTAGTAAGTAGGAACCTGGCATCCCGTGGGCAAAAGAAACTTTCTCTTCCATGCTCCTGAGAAATAAGGACTACTTAAGTCAAAGTTCTGAGGTCTCTGCTTGCTTACTTGGTCTTAATGCAAACCCAGGAAACTGTACTATACAGACTTAGGTCTCTCTCTTGCTGTTTTTTTAATAGTGTTATATTTGTTTCCTTTTGTGCCCCCTCTTTTGGGCAGTTTCATGGGATAGAATGGAAATGACAGCTGCTGCAGAGGAGAAGATGCAGACATAATGATGAATGTGCAGGACAGTTTTTGTTATATAAATATACTTAATATATTTACTAAATATATCTGTAGTACAACAGATTTACTGCTGCTTTCCTTTAATTTCTTAGAGGATTATTACAGAAGGCATCTCAATATATATACAGTAGTGTTTAGCCAAATTCTTTTCTGATTGCATTACTTGAAGCTCTTATTGAATAGAAACTGATTGTTTTGATATACTAACTCTGGCATATTTTGATATTGTATGTTTCCTTATTGAGGGAGCTCTGTAATTTTTTTAAACTTCTCCTATATTGCCTACCAATAAAGTGTTTTCTTCTTTTTTGTATTGTAGTGGTCAATTCTGTAAAAGATAAAGGAGTATATAGTTGGCAAAATAGTGTGAATAGTGAAGGATATGGAACTCACTTGAATGCTCCTGAGTGCCAGGTAGCACAGGTTCACTTTTTAGATCTTTACTAAGATTAGCAGTTCTTCTGTCTACTTGCAGAGCTTGTGGTTGGTAAAATTTTAATGGTATTAATCGAGAATCAAACATAGAGAACTTAAAGCTTCTATCAACTGACTTTTCAGAGTAAATCTACTCTGGCCACTTGCACGCCAAACAGGGTATGCTGTCTGTTACGTCAGTCCTCAGGATTTGGAGGTGAGCCAGTGAAGTTTTTGCATTTGATAAAAATGCATTTGCGTAACATCCTACACTGCTGCCTGATTTCCTGGAGTAACTGAGGTCTTCACAGGATGCCTTCTCAGCACTACTGAAGTCTGGTCATTTGGTGTGACCAGAAAGTGAAGGGCTCCCTACTTTCACTGTTAGCCTTAACTGTGTGTGTGTGTGTGTTTTGTTGTTGTTGTTTGGCTTACCTGTTCACAACTGTGGGACACAAATGGGAAAGGCTATAAGCTGTTAGGGTATGAAGAGTATAAGTGAAACTTCACCATATTTAAACAATGAGTGGAATAGTGGTTTCTTCCTTGGAACTTTGAAAGATTTACAGGAGTTGCTTGTTCCTTCTGTTCTGAGTCAGTATGCAAAAGCTCTCTTTGGGTTCTTGGAAATCTCAAATTTGACCTTGGTGGAGGGGGTGGGGAGGGAAGTACTGACATTTGAGGTTTTTCTGAAAAGTAACTGCCACTTGGGTAGAACTGTTTTGTGATTTGATGTGTCTAAACACTTCCTAGGCTGGTAGATATGTTCTGCCAACTTTAGTCTGTTAATGTACAGGGTATCTTGAAGTGGTTTCCACTGATGACTTCCTGATAACTTTATTCTTGGCCGTATCATATAAGTCTTATCTCCAGCTATGCTTTCTACTGCAGAGTGAGGCTAATTATTTAAAAGCTTTTTGAATGATACTTCTATCCTCTTGTGTTTCTTAGTAGGCAAAGCAATTTCTTTCTGTTAGTGTTTCTCTTTTGTCATCGTCTTTAAAAAGAGACTAATGTGCTACTTAAGCTCCAGCTTGAAACTTCAAGAAAAAGCTGCTAGCTGAAAATATTTACTGCTCTTGCACTCCTTGAGGTGTGTCAGAACACGCATCTGGAGATGCCTAGATTGTACACTTTAAGTTCCTTATTGTGGTGCTGTTGTGGGAAGACTTGATTGTTGTAACTGTTGTTCAGCCACCGAATCAAAGTACCACAAGTCTGAGGTTCCTCACCATGTTCAATGACTTCAGTCAAGACCATTTATGCAACCTGAACCTGATGTCATGTTACTAGAAGCATGAATATAATTACTGGCTTAATTCACTGCAGAATATATGCATATATACATATACACATGTGTATTTTTAAAAGGTATAATTATAATTTTTTGGAACATCTATTGGTAGCTGGGGTGAAGTGTGTATTTTAAAAAAACTTTTCTTATTTCCCTAATATTGCATGTTGTTATGATGCTAAACAGTTAAGTTGGAAGTTGGTACTTGTTTGAAATAGGAACACTTGCACTTATTAATACTACAGGTGTTCTGATAACCTGCACCAAACTAAAAGTTGCTTTTCACTGTTTAATTAGGACAATTGATCATTGTCAGAATATAGGATCTGATAAATCTGTGTGCATGTCTAATTGGCTGTTATGTGTGCTGAGTTTCAGAGCACCTGCCCATTTTCCATCCCCAGAACATCATGCTAAACTCATTTGATATGGAATTCGGCATTTCTGCGTTGAACAAAGTTTCCTTTTGTGTTAAACTGTGCCATGTTTATTGTAGTGGTGTTTCTGCTTGGACGTGGATTTTTTTCCTTTCTCGATCCTCCAAAGAATCAGTGGAGCAGAAATTAAAAGTCTTCTGTAGTAACATATCAGCTGCACATCTGAGTAGCTCTGTGGAGTTTCTGCCGGTTTGGTATGAATAGCCAGTCTTGGAGTTCTTAGTTGCAGTTACTTTACCCCATGCATAACACTTCTAACAGTAAGATTGTACCTGGATGCAGTAGCTGTCTGGCAGGAAAGACTTACTTTAGAAATGAATGCAAGATAGTGTCATAGAAATGAGAGGCTAAACCAGAATTTCCTTGTGAACACTGTAATTCAAAATTTTGTCATACATGCTTGCTGAGATTTTTTTGTTACCTTGTTATTGATGGTGCTATAAAATCACAGCAAGCAAGAAAATAGGCTTATGTTTTGAGTTTTAGTAGGTGTGGGTTGCTTAAATACTGTACCAGTGGGGAAATCTCTAGGCTGAAACTGAACAAGTCTCTCGGCAGTGCTGTATCTGAGGTTTTTTGGCTTGATTGACTCAGGAAGGTGAAGGTAAGATCTGGGCTGTCTGTCCCTCAGTGAGGCTCCCATGACAGTGATAATCCATGTGTTCAGTATAATTAAGCATTGAGGTATCACTTGTGTAGTGAAGGAGGCTTTCCATATTTATGCATTCATGGACAAACATTGATGATAAATGAAAGGAAACAAATGGGAGGTTGCAAAAAGTCAGATGTAAATGAAGTGTATCTAAAAGGCTTGAGGCATGCTTCGTAGGAGATGTATGCATTGAGATCTGTTCCATGACATTGTAATGCAACATCAGTAAGGTAATGCAGCTTATAATTGATTGTTGGCGCAATGTTGCTGTTAGATAATAGACCTTTTTAAAGTGGATATGTGACTTATTTTAGGGTAGCTGACTTGGAAATATCTCTGAATTCTGGAAAGTTTATAGAGATTGTGGCTTTCTTAATCTAATGCTTGTATTGCTCTGCCAACTCAGAAAATTAACTTTTAATAGAAAAAACATACATATAATTCAGTCACAGCTATTAGGTCAGATGGATTTTACATTAAGTGAAAAAGATGTTGAGCATTTAATGGCCATTAAACTGTGAAGCTTTTTTATTGTTGGACTTACAGGCCTTCAAGCCAGCACTCCACTGTGAAGAATATTTATTTTTACATTTAGAGAGTATGTTAGATGATGGGAAAGGCATACATCTTGAAGATAGGACATGAAAAGGTGTGTTTTTTTTTTTTTGCCACATTGTGAACAGCTAGTTTTATTTCATAATTACTTTTACACTTCATTAAATGTAGGATTTTCTTACATGCTCTTAGAATACAGTGGCAATGACTTAATTATCTGTAGGGTGTCAAGTTGGAATGTTATAGTCTAATGGCAGTATTTCAAAGTAAAGCAGGATCTTTCTAATGGCTCCTAGTGTGGTGAGGTCAAGCGTAGCATGGATATTTCAGGTGTAATGACACTTCTAGCTGGGGTCTTGTCTTACCTCACTGCTTGCTGGAGTTTTAATACTGTAAGATACTGCACTGTGTACTCGTATTCAAGCTTACAAATGAGCATAGATCTAGTAAAGCTGTAGTGTGACCCAGTTGTGACAGACTTGAACAAACAATTCTTTGTCTTCAAGCAGCTCTGGAGAACGCTTGTGCCTTTGGTAAAAACTTTTCATAGCAGTGATTTTTCTATAAAAAGCTGATTTTTTTTCTGACCATTCAGGTATATTCTAACTTGCAAGTTCATCTACAAGTGATGAAGGATTGTTTTGAGGGAAACAGGAAAAGGAGAGGTGAAGGAAATGATTCTCCTGTCCGTAAGAAAGAATTCCCTAGGGAAAAAGTAGGAAGAGAAACTCCAGAAGAATGTGCCAGTTGTGGGATACCAGAGCTTGAAACCCTTCAAGAACATGAAAATGGCTACAGCTTCAGGGAAACAGTAAAAGCTGCTTTCTGTGTTTAGGAGGCCAAGGAATTATAAGAAATAGAGTACTTGCTGCAAGCAAGAAGAACAGACAGGCTTTTAAAACAAGTAGATTGAGAAATACCTATTAAATACTATGGGCCTGACTCGAAATTGTGAAACTGGAAAGTGTTCTAGCTGGTGAGCTATTATAGAAACATACTAGACATGACAAAAATGAGGCTATCAGTAGATGGCTTGAAATTGGAGTGGATGTTCTCTCTCTAGGCTTGAAAGCTATGACGAGGACTGGGCTGACTGTGGGTGGGCTCAGGAGTTGTATCACATTTTGAAAAGCTTGAACTTTAGTTGAAGAGTAAACTAAATGACAGCAGGCCTTTCTCTGTTTCTGTGTGGTCTTGGCTGTGAGGTGAACACGTGAAGATGCAGGCTGCCGCCATTGGCAGTGCCTGGGTTGGGGGTATCAGGAGACCTGTCAAGTACATCCAAGGATTTGGCACCCTGCATCTCTTGGAGGACACAGTGTTGGTGGCTCATGTGATGGAAGGGAAACATTGCTGCTAGTGTGGGAAAGCAGGAAAAGCATGGAAATTCTCAACTGAATCTTACGGAGAAACACACCCAGGGTAACACATGAAGAAATAACGACATCTTCCATTTTTTTTGGTAAGAAATGTAAGAGGCAAGAAGTCTATGCACTTCTAATAATCTGCATATTTCAAATGTAAAGTGAAAATTGGTCCAGAATATTGTGCTTTCCCTCAGAGGGGACTGCTGAAAGGATGTGCACATGAGTACTTTCTGATGCTAGTATCTGACATTGAATGGAAACGGCTAGAAAACAAATCGGTCTGCAGTCTTGCAGTGTACTTGACTGAGGCAGAAGTCTTGGTGGGCTGAATTGCTCGGAGATGCATTCTTTACCTGGTGCCTGATGAAGCCCAGACCTCTCCCATCTGACAGCGGTTCTGTGTCCCAGTGCACAAGCTGCCTCGCATCCACTAACTCATCTTGCAGCAGTGTTGCCCACACCTTTTAATGGGGAGAAGTTTGAAAAACAGATTATGGTTTGAGAGAAGGGGAAGAAAACCTTCTGAGAAGGAGGGAATTGTCTGATCTTGTATACCCTTAACAAGACCATATATCTAGGAGAGCAGTTAGTTGCTGCTGGATGGACAAGAAACTTTGAGCTTTTGCGGTGGGTTGTAAGAGGAAGTGTTTGGCTGCAGAAGTACAGAATTAAAGATAATAGATGCAAGAACTTAAATGCTGATCTTACAGGAGCTAGGAACTGCAGCATAAGCTTCAGTAGGGCTAGGTTTTTCAAATGGCGATGTATTTCTGTTGTCTTCTGCCCAGAAAAAAATCTGAAGATCTTGTCTGCTTGTTAGGGCTCCTGGGCTACTACTGGCAGTTTGCTTTCATTTGAAGCTTCAACAGAATTGTCAGATTCCTGTAAAGCCAAATAAACAATGACAGCATGTACATGCCTCAGCTCTGGAGTTTGTGCTCTGAAGCTGTTGGACTTTCTCTGGAGTTCCTGTGTTGGTACCTTCCCTACCTACAAGGGCAGGGAGCGATGCACTTGGAAAACGTGAGACCGCTGGTGTTCATGCATGGTTTTGAGCAAGAAATCGGAACAGAAATACAATAATCCTATCCCAGAAGCTTATTCCAGCTTTTGGCAGTTAAGGGTCTTTCTCTTGCTAAAAGTAAAGAAAATCAATGGGCCATTTAAGTAATGGTATGCTGTGGTGGTGGAGTTCTTTGGTAAGAAGGAAAAACTTGCAGATGGTCAGGGTTGGGGAGAGCAGAGTCTGGAAAAAAAAAAACCAGTAAGAGTTCTCTTAGGATTTCAGATGTGCCTGGGAGGGTGATGGAAGTGCAAAAATGCATAAATTCATTTGGGCAGCCTTGAAGAATCCTGGCAGGAGGCTTTTGCTGTTTTTTCCTCTTCTGAAAGAGAATATGAAAAAAAGACTACTTGAGGAGAAAGGAGGGTACAGTTTGCCCTTGGACAGGAGAGGGGGCTCTTGAAACTACCTGATCATCCCCTGCATGTTGACGGCAAGAGGGTGAGAGCTGCTGGTGGGTGGAAGGACAGCAATTGCTCCCTGCTCGGAGAGGAGCCTGGAGGAATGAGGACAGGTTTGCTGCTGTGTGGCGTCTGCTTAAAGACCTGCCCAACTGAAAGGCTGAAGACTTGCTGATCAGACTGATCTGACTTCCCTGCCTGCTCTTGTGGTCTGTGTGAGGGGGAGCGGGCTCCCTGCCTGTCCTGGGGGCCCCGACTGCGTGCCAGCAGGGGTGGGTGACCTTGGGTGCTGGAGGCAGGGTCCTGGCAAGTACCAGGTGGCATTGCAAAGGCTGACCCCTTCCAGGAAGGCTGCAGCTTCAGAAGTGCCCCAGAATGACTGTGAAAGGCTCTTCTGTCCGCAGTGTGGAACAAAAGAGCTCTCACCTTTTCACTTCTTAGTGTTTGACTTTTAAATGTTGCTATGGGGAGCGGTGGTGGGAAAGACTGTCCTTCACCTGTGGGTGGTCAAGGCTGTGTCACCCTGAGAAAAGGCTGAACTGGGGCATCGGGCAGGCTTGTTCTGCAGGTGACAGGCATGCCATGGCTCAGTCCTGGTGGAGCGATGCTGTGCCTTGCTCAGGAGCTGCTGTGCAAGGGATATTGGAGTACATCTGGCTTGAGGGCTGGGGGAGAGGAGGAGGGTGTGTGACACTGCATGGGAGCCCTTCAGCAGGTGTTTAATTTCACTGCAAATGCTGCACAAGTGCTTAATCTGCTTGTTATCTTGATGTTCTAGAGCAAAACTCTGCTGGGGAAAAGGAGGGAGAGTGTTATAGCTTTAAAATGATTGGTGCTTCTGCTGATCACCAGCTGCAGATTACTCTTGTTCCACTTGATAGATTCTTCCTTTGAAGCTCAGTCAAGGGTGTGTGCAGGCATTCAGTGCTGTCCTTGCCAGAAATGTGACCTTGACAGCCTAAGCGACATTACTGGAGGGACACCCCCCCCCCCCCAAAGCCACACACCTCCCTCGCAGAACATCCCACTGGCTGATGGCTTCCTTCTGGCTTTCTGCAGAGCATGTGATTTAAAAACTTCTCAGGTCACCTTTGCAGTATCTCAAATGCAATTGATGGGCAATCCAGGGACACATTTTAAAGTAAATTACATGGAACAAATAAACCAATCTGCTTGCAAAGTGCTCTTGTGCCTTTGAAAATGCTAGTGTGACTAGCTGCAGGGTTTTTATTTTTTTAAGGGTGTTTTTACTCACTCTAATTGAGTTGACCTTAAGCAAACAAACAAAAAACCCTCAGTGATGTGGGTGTCAGTTTAGATGTCTACTTTTAATCTATGCTAGCCTGCTCAAACAGCCGCAATGGTACGGCCATTGCAATTGCTTTCTTGCGAAAGGCTGTCTGCTGTAACCCAGGATCTGAATTCTGGTGGCAGCTAGTACCTACTGGCACAACTGCTGTGTTTCTGAAGAGCAGGGAGGAGAGTCTCTTTAGGGCCACTTCTGGCAATTGTCCCTTTGCCAGCCTGGGAGGGAGGAAAGCCTACGAGAGGCGTTCTGTTCAGGGCACGCTGATCTGCTGCCTTATGTCGTCCTGCCTCTTAAATCTAACGAAGCTCTTAGCCCCCTTGTTCGGGGGCAGAGCTGTTCAGTGGTGCACGTGCTCGTTACTGAATCCTCCTGGGATCAGCAAAATTCATGGCAGTAGCTTTGTGCTCTGGGCCATGTTCTCTGTGTTTCAGGCTGTTGGTTAGTGATCATTAACAATGTGTCTGTGTGCCATCAGATCACCTGGCAGTACAAATTTGTCTAGCTCGAGCATGATACTGTGATCATATTTGTCAGATTAGCTAGGACAGGCAGTCCTGAGCTCGTGCTGGCTCTGTGCTTTCCGTGCCAGCTGTGGGATAGCAGATGGCGCCTGCTCTGGCATAACCTCTCTCCTCTGCAATCGGATCAAGCTAGGCCGAGGACAGAGGTTACCTGATCTGGCGCAGAGCCTGCCAGGGCAAAGTTAATGTGCCAGTGCATTTGGAATGTGTTTGAACTGGCTCAGGGAGCTTATACTGGATCAGCACTTCAGGGCTACATGCTTACGATGTGTTTCCATCCCTTAACAGACACCTCAGAGCTAAAGTTGTTAAAAGAGGGTGTCCAGTGCAGCCCATCTCTGGCTGGTGCGTTGCAAGCTGGTTTTATTCCTCTTCTGGAGCCGGGTTGGAGATGGCCTTTCCCACTGCGCAGATCTGGTTTGCTGCTGCTTTTCCACGCTGCTGCTTGTGAGGAAGTGCTGCTGAGCCGAGTCGTTTCTGTAGGACATGGCAAAGCCAGTTTGACCACATGATTATTCTGATGAGATTTCTGTATGCTAATGGAGAATTAGGTTCTCGGCTCAGTCACTGGGAAGAGGAGGAGGCTAGGGAGAGAGAGGGCAAGGCTGTGTATGGTTTTCTAGGTAAGACGAAGGACCAAAAAGGGCTCTAGACCCTGGCTGGCAACCTTCCTGCTGTTTCAGCAGGTGAGTGCTGGACCAAGGAGGGAGAGGTAAGGCATCTTGCTTGCCATGTCAAGGTTCCTATCACGCTTACCTCTGAAAGGTGCATGTGTTACCCTGTTAGTTTTGAATACAATTCACTGAAATGTACTTATGCAGATCCTGCCCTTGGTGTCCAGTGGAGATGTTGTCCTGCCAGCGTTCTGCACCGTGGCTCTGAGGTTACCTCTGCCTGCGGGACAGCTTTACACGAGCTGTATTTCCTCACCGATATCACTTGTGCTGCACTGTTTGGCAAGTCATAAAGAAACAAGTGTCGTGGGGGAAGGAAAGAACTGGCGGGAGAAGATTCTAGCTCTCTCCTTGATACAAAGGCACATCCCTGTGCAAGCATCATCTGGGCGTAATCCCACCTCAAGCAGGAGATGTTTCGGTACTTCCGTTTAAGTAAAGATCTCTGGGAGAGGCTAAAAACGTTGCAGATAGTAATTTTTTTCCCCCCCTCCCTGGTTTTTTACCTTTACACAAAGATAAAACTTTGTGCTCCTTGGGAACAGTTTAATGCTCACACTGCCAGGTTTTGACAGCCTGGGCTGCTACCCTGTGCTACTGTTGAACCCACAATCTAATATGTTACTCCAAATTATTCAGCCATCAAAAGAAACCTGAAAGCTATATGTTGTTATTGTGTTTGAAGGAAAGCTGTTTCAATTCATTAATTACAGGTCGTGGAGTTCAGAACAGGGAAGGCCTGGCTGTGCAGCCTGTTTCCTGGTTTATAAGCCTCTGAAACTGGCCTGGTGGTTTGGAGTGCTATAAGCGTTGCCTAACGAATATCAGACAAATACCGAGACAGAAAGTGTCCTGACTTAGACTGATATCCAGGATGAATGACTAAAAAGGAATGCCGTTAGGCATAAGAAGTTACACAATACTGAACACTTTTTTCTACGTATTCTGTACAGCTGGTCAAAGGTGTTTCTCTGAGCATTTATGGGGGCTTCCCCCTGCTCCCCCCCTTAACTTCCTATGAGTCACTTGCTATGGAAATGTTGCATGGTCTGAAGAGAAAGAGATGGAGAGGAAGTGGGAGACTGTTGGATTCTTTTTAAAAGAAATAAGTAATTCTAAAGCTTCCATCAAAATGCAAATTTCCATAAGCAAGTTAGGGAAAGAAGGACTTTCAAATACTTTTGATTAGGGGAAGACATTGCAACTAATTCTGATTTAAATGTAGTTTGTCCTATTCTGATATGATTGCATTTCATGAAAAAGAAGGGGTAGTGGTATACTGACTCTGAAGAAGCAGAGCTGCTCAGGCCTGCAGGAGACCTGATGCTTTGGGTTTGCTCATGACTTCTAACATTTGGCATGTACTTAACAGCTGAATTGTACATGCTCAGACATGATCCCTGAGACAAGGATTTGGACTCCCTCAAACCCTGGAAGTACTCAGGGGAGAAAAATCCGAAGGCCTGAATTCTATGCAATAAACTCCTTAAAGCTCAGATTAAACCTCCCTAAACTCTATTCTATATACTGTTTTCATTTGGATGTTTCACATGGGTAATTTTTTTCTCCCTCTGCCTGCATGGGGAGAGCTTATGAGCGAGGTCTTTTGCAAGAGCTGTTCAAAACATACTGCATTTGTTAATGCAAGTAGCTCAGGCAGCCTCCCGGCAGGGCTGGGATTACGGCAAGCCTGGCGCAGGCTCTGGTGCTCCCTGGCCAAGGTGGCGTTCTGTTTTGCAGCAAGAACAGGTTAGATGCCTTTGGCTGCTTCCAGGAAGAGGTCATTGCACTAAACCATGCTGCTTGGGTGGTTCTGGTGGTACTCACTTCTGGCCTGAACTGACTCACCGTTTTGTGATTGTTTTGGTCTCGTACCAATGCTGTCCTGCAGCTTAGGTGTTGTTCTTCATCCTTAGTGTTTACTGCCTGCACACCTCTGTGCTCTTCAATAGCAGTCTGGTGCTCTTTGAGACTTAGACTTGTGAAACCTTTTTTTTTTTCCTCTCCCTGGGTAGCAGCAGTGACTCTAGACTCTTTTGTGTCTTGAGCACACTCTTAGCCTTGAGTTAAGAGAGCAGGTTTAGTCCCAGACTGATTCTTGAAGGACACCAGTGTGTGCTAGGGAGGAGTCTGATTCAGTTGCTTTCAAGCCTCCTCTCTGCTCTTGTGCTGGTTCTTTACCTTTTCCGTTGTGTCTAGTTAGTTCCCTGGGGTATGGTATCAAGTGCCTTCTGGAAGAAGAGCTGAGACTTGCCATCTTCTTTGTATGGAAAGTCAGTGCTCTTATCAAAGAAAACTGCTGGGACAGCTTTGCACAGCCTGCTCGGGGCAAAGCTCTCTGGGTGGCTTCATTCCACCTCCCCATTTATCTCCATCACATCAATGTTCTTCAGAACTTGCTCTGAAGCATCATGCAGGGATTGCCCTAACCACAGTACTTTTTCCCATGCTGTCACTTGTGGGTTTTACTGTATATGCTGGGCACCAGAAATTAAAAAGTAATTAAAAACCCAAATGCCCAAATTCCGTAATCTGCTTTGGAATCTGACAAGCAGCAGATGGCTCCGTGCTCTTTACGAGCACTCATCGTCTGCAGAGCAAGGAATGACTACGTCATGTTGTTCAACAAGCCACAGAAAATTATAATTTAATCCAACCTTTCTTCCCCCTTCTTCCCACCAGTCCACCCCCACTGTGATTTGTTGTTTCACTCAGTAGCTTTGCCATAACGCAGCTAGTCCTGCCTGCCTCCGATTGGAAACACGAGATGTGGCTTCGTTACAAACGCCATGGCTTCCCCCTACTCTTAACATACCATACAAATTGTTTGCTCAACTTTGGCATCTTGCCTCAGAGGAATTTTTGTCATTTGAAGGTTTTAAAACGGCTATTCAAACCACTCACGATTGTAAATAATAAGCTATTAGTGTATAAGAGACGTGCTTGCTGGCGTTTCAGACCTCTCCGAGGACTCTCACTGTCTTGGGAGCCCTATGATGCCTGTGGAGTGGAGCACTGTTGGAAAGAAACACCAAAACACTGCCCTGGGAAAACTCACTTATAGAAAATAAGTGAAATGAATAGACCTTTTTAGCCACATGTTGCTCATTTTCTTTTTATTGTTTTAATGTGTCTTCACTGGAACATGTTACTGTTGGAGGTGGCTGATGCCAACTGTACACCTGGCCCATGCTGGAGGAAACGAAGTT
Source organism: Casuarius casuarius (assembly GCA_003342895.1). Lineage (NCBI taxonomy): Eukaryota > Metazoa > Chordata > Aves > Casuariiformes > Casuariidae > Casuarius > Casuarius casuarius. Next base: position 835,747 of record PTFA01000231.1, read on the forward strand.
TGGCCTTTCATCTTTTCTGTCTTCTGTTATGATTGGAACCAAGGATTGGCCCCAGATCAGACACAGGGTGAGCTGAAAACCATCCTCAGAGCTGGTTTTTAGAGGAAGCCTTATATGGGTGTGTTTCTGTTGTTCCCCCCATCCCCTTTGGTGGCCAGGGGAGCTCTTGTATCAAGTTTATGTACTGGCAAAAGCAGGAAACAATCTTGTACAACATGGCAAACAGAGCTAACTGGCAGCCAGGCCAAAGGCTATAAATTATTATTTTAATTTCTTGGTGTGTGGTTTTTGTTGGCTAGATCAATAGGGAAGAGGTGCACTGAGCCACTTTAATTAAAAGGCTGATGTGATTAGGCTTTAGTGAAGGATTGAGGGAAGTGTGAAGAGGATGTGTGTGGAACAAGATGCTAGTTCTCAGTGTGAAGAACATTGTTTTCCTCTTTTTGTTAGGTTAATTGCTCATGTTTTCTGGAGGCCAAGTTTCTCGAGGAGCTGTGAGAAACCTGACTGCAGCGCAGCAGGCCTTGCAAAGTTTTCTTCTGGACTTCTGCGTTTGTATTCTCACATCCCTAGCCGGTGGAACTTCTTTCCCATAAAATAAAAAGTGTATTTTAGAGGAATTATCTGCTTACTTTAATTTCAACTTCACCCTAAACTCAGGATGCTTTTCCCATAGTACTAAGAAAACACTAGCATTTTGCACCTAACAGGTGCAGCAACATTTCTCTTTCCAAAGAATTTTTCAGGATGAAGTGCACATCTGTAACAAAGCTTGTACTTTCCTGCTCATCACCCTCAGACATGGCCATAATTAAACATATGTATTAAAACTGAGGCCTAGTTTATGTTCCCTAATCCTTAGGAGAGTGACCCGTTGCATGGTGCTTGTTTGAAGTCTTAGCAAACCTTTAATTGTTTGATGCTGAGTCTGGCTTTGATTTTGCTGGGGAAGAAAGTATATTTTTGCAGAAACTTCTCTTCAGAAAGAAAATAAGTCAATCCTTCAGCACTTCTCATTGTGCTGGGGATGTTAAATTCAAAACCTCATGGGTGACACTTTGGAATGAGGGCTTTTCCATTTCCTTGCCTGAACTCTGTCTCTTGTAAAGCTGGTATTCAGCATCAGAATAAATGCTGCTAAAGCTAATGTGTGATGGAGACTCAGGGCAGCTGAGCAGGATAGCTTGGAGCATGTCTCAAATGTGGAATTTCCTCAATACTAAGCTATGAGTGTCTACTTGAGGGGAGACTTCCAGGTGTCTAGAAAAGTAGAGGCACAAAACTGGAGATGTTAAGTCTTCAACACATTCCATGACGAAATCAGAGCCAAAAGCTCCTCAAGAGCATGAATGCTCTTTTTCTCTCTAATGGGAGATGCTGCTTAACTGACATCAAACTGTTAAGTAGGCTGGCCTCTGCCATGACAAGAGTGCAGGGAAAAATTCCTCTTGCCTTCTCCCACCCAGGTATGTTGTATGTGAGCTTGGACTGATGCCTGTTCAAGTTGCTGGGGAAAAAATCTCAGCCTGAGGAGCTGAGAGCTGGGCTTTATCTTGTGTGGAAATCCTTGCATAGTTCCATTGCCTGTGTGAGGTGGACAAGGACCTGGGTACCCTGGATCAGACCAGCCTTGCTGCACTTTTCTCCTGAGCAAACCAGGGCTTCTCACATTTCTGACCACCTGAATTCTTCTCCATCCACTGCCAATGCTTGCTTTTCACTGTAATTCCTTCCCTGTAGCTATCACAGCTGTGTTCTTCTCTAAAGAATAGGAAATCAACTCCCCTACCTCCAGCTGAAGTCTGATAACTGCTGGTAAATGGCTTTTTAAGCAGGGATTATGATAGGCAATGGCACGAGTGGAACAGCAGCTTTGTGGGAGGGAGACACAGGTACTTTTTGCCAGTGTTGGCAAGGTCATGCCCTCTTCATCTGAGAAGCTGAACCCCACATCTGCTTTGGCAGAGGGAAAGCTGTAAGGCCAGAGTGCAGGAGTGGGGCTGGGGCACTCAGGGGGCTCTCCAGAACCACAGTGATGCTCCTTCAGCCGAACTGCCCTGTGTGCCCTGGTCTAGGTGGTGTCCAGAGGCTTGACCATGGTATGTACAGCTGGGGGACAGAGTGAAGGGAGGGTTAGTGGCATGTGCTTCTCAACACCAAGTATAAATACTTGGTCATGTTCACTTGCAATTTGGATGTGGGGATAGAGAGAGCTATCAGGAGGAAAAAAATCGTTCTGGGCTTTATTTGGGGGAATTTGGGCTTTCTAAGTTGGTGCATTTTCTCCTACTGGTGCTGGCTGAACCTCATGGGGCATCTTTCAGCTCCATCTTGTAAGCAGTGTCATGGGCTTCCTTGGTCCTGCAAGCACTTCTACTGAGCCCTTGTGAGATGGGCAGCGTTGCCTGTGCGTGTAAGAGCCTGTGGGATCGGATCTGTAATTCTCTAATGCTCCTGGAAGCGCTCTAAAGCTCACGGGCTTTGGAGGTGTTTACTTACCCTGGGCTGAAAGATCCGCATGGGCAGTCCTGGTCCTCTCATGGCAAAGGACCTCTCCATGGGAAGCTGAGGAGCTGGGAGAGACGTTCAGGTTTTTGGACTTACTGAAGACAGGCTTTTGCTTTGGTTTCCAAATCCCTCTTTGCTTCAGCTTTCCATCTGTACGCTGATGATAAAAAGCACTGCCATGTCTCTCCAGGGGCTTGTGAGGATAAACACGCTAGAGGCTTGTGAAATGCTGAATGTGATGGAAAGTGGGGTTGGCTAATGCCAAGAGATAGCTCTCTGCTGACATCTCTAAACACAACACTGCCCTTCTCATACGTGCTCTCATTAGTTTCTTTTGTTTCCCTGAATGAGCTCAATGAAGTGATTCTTGTGTTAATAGGAGAGACTGTTACGCTGCGTGCTGCAGCTTTCTTCTGTGCTGGCTATGCTCTGAATTACCAGGCACGGGCTATTCTTGTACTTAAAAAGAAAATTGTCAAGATCCCTCTGCTCCCTGCGCATGCCTCACTTTCCCCTTCGTGGGGGAGATGCGGGAGATGAGGTGCGGGTGGCACTGCAGCCTGCAGATGGTGCCAGAGCTGAGGACAACAGCCAGCTCCCGGCACCGCGCAGCCCTGCAGCGCGGAAGAAATGCAAAGGTGTCGCGGGGAAGCAGCTGGAAATCACAAAGGAGATCTGTACCAAAACAGTTCACAAAGTTCAGGGAAAATTTTTTTTTCTTTACAGAGAAGTACTGCTTTACATTATTGAAAATACTATCTTGAAATAGGAGAAACACTGAAAACAAGACTAAGATGTGGGAAAGGGCCTTACTTTTTGTGCAGGTGCTTTACATCTTCATTGTCCTTCTGCACTGTCTGCTGTACTGGTAAGGTCTAGTCCTGGACCCTGCATGAGAGGCGGAAGATGATGGAGACACAGTGGCAAGCTTTACTCTTAAGTGCCCTCAAGTCAGGGCTGAGCTGTGCTCAGGGCCTGGCTCCAAGCCTGTACCCTCCTGCCAGCTCCCGCTTCCCCGCAGCGCGTCCTGTACCACCTTGCACTTCAGATCAATAGTGGCTTTTGTGACCAGGGCTGTTCATTAGCTGCACATGACTGCTTGGGATTTACAGTCTTTTTTCCAGTTGTGATATTGTAAAGGAGTATCTAAAGGAGATAGGTCTGCCATCCACCTTGTGTGTGCCAGTTTCCTCACACAGCAGGCTGCTTATCCATCCCCTCTGCTTTGGTTGTTTCCCAGGCACGTCTCCAGGTTCTGAATATCCTTGAAGACGCTTTCATTAATCTCTCAATTTGAGTGCTTAATGCAGTTTATATCATCAGCTGCTTCAGAGTTTACAAAAACTGAGAGTAGTCAGGTGGGCTTTCTCAATTATTCTTTCAGTGAGAAAACAAGGATGTCTAGAGAGCAGCAGTACATCTGCCATGGTTCATAACTATCACAAGGCAGAAATGCTTAACCTCTTAATTCCCAAAGATTTCAGATTGACTGTTTGTTTCTCTGTTAAAAGTACTTGCAGTTGGTAAGAATTGAGGGTCAGTCACGGGATCTTTAGAAAAAGAAATCCCTGGTCCATCCTTTTGTGGTGGGGGGGATTTTCTACTTGAAGCACTGTGCTGACATGAGAACTTTGTTCACACCAAAATCAATGGACCTGCTCAGGTGAGCACAGTCTTGGGGAAGAGCCTCTCATACAGAGTCAGGATGCATGTCCTCATCTTCCAGAAGAGGTGGAGCCTTCTCCCGTTTCCCCCCACACCAGGGCCTCTTTTTATGGATGTCAAGGGGGAAGCATCCTTGGAGGACACAGCCCAAATGGCTGCTGCACATGGTGTTGGGTGAGCTGGTCAGTGGTTGCACTAAACCAGCCACGGTGGATTTGGCTTGCTTAGTCAAGACGTGCTTGTTTGCAGTGTACCTGCCATGCCCCATGTATCCACCGTGCTAATTGCTCTGTTAAACCCTCATGGACCAAGCCACATATGAAAGGGATCGTTAGAGACGGACTGACTTTTATCTGGCTTTGCAATGGGTTGTAATGTAACTTATTTTCTATGGATTATCCAGCTGGTTGTCAAGTGGGGTGGCATGGATGACATTTTCCTTTTCAAGTCGGGTTTCTGTGGAGACTAGTTTCTTCATAGCTGATAACTTTAGAGGAGACTAATGACCACACGTTGATGAAATACTGCTGTGAACCCATCTGGTACTGACATGCATCTTTGGGTAACAGCTGGTGAGCAAAGGCAGCGAAGGGAGCTGCCCTAACAGAAGTGGAAGAGGTTGACCCCTTTTCTCTTTGACAGGCCTGTTAGTTTTTTAGAATCAAAGCTTTTCACATTTGGTCCCTGTGCTGGAAGAAGCTCAAGTGTTTCCACTGCAGCCAGTAGGGATTCTGGCTCTGCTCCCTGCCACCCAACCCCAGACCCACTTACCAAGCATTCTCCTTGAAACGTTGTAGTTTACAAAAATAAAATGTAGATTAAATCCAGTACAGCTGCCCTGAAGTTTGAATCAATGCTGGTATGATGTGTTGCCAAAGAGAATTACTCAGGAGTGTGGATTAGAGCGTCTTGTCTCCAGGAAGACCTGGCTTTCAAAGCCAGGGATTTTTCACAGCTCCAACTGGTGCATCTTCAGCTACAAGGCTCTGGTGCTCTTCTCCTTGGGCACTGAGCTGTCAGCCGTCTTGTGTTTATCTCGGCGTTTATCCTCTTTCTTCCCACCTGGTTCAATATTCCCTGTGCATTTACCTTGGCTAGAATTGGCTGGCCAGGACTGCCCTCCAGCCTTCCCCACTCCTGTCTCTCACCAGCTGTAAAAACCTCAATACTTAAAAAAAAATATTTTTCTTCCTGTTGGGAGAGAGGTTCACCTTTATTTTTAACAATCCATACTCCAGCAGCACTGCTGAGGGTCCAAATGCTTAAGAAAGGTTTAGAAACACTAGTTTTTAGCAGCTGCCGGGTCTGAGGGAAGAGATGCTGCTGCTGAGCTGTTGCAGGAATGGTCCGTGCAGTGCTGGTGCCGTATGGCAACTTCTCGAGGCAGCAGCGCATGAGCTCATGTGCCGGCCTGCACACAGGGGAGGCTGAGAGTTCAGAAGGGGCAAAGGGCTCAATTCAAGGATGATATTGAGCAAAATGCTTAGGGCCAAGCACGTTGCCGTTGGAAGGGTGGTTGGTCCCCTCTCTCCAGCTGCAGCACACTGGCAGTCTGGCTCTAGTCTGTACCAGGCTCTTCCCGCTTTGTGGTGAAGGCGTGGTGGTGCCTGTTTCCCGGAGCAGTCCGCAGAGCTCCCTGGCCTCCTGCTCGTCGTGCTGCTCCTCTGCGTGGAGGCTGCTGGCAAGCTGTCCTAGCTCTTGCTGCTGGAGCAGCAGAGGCTGGGCTGAGCATGCTGAGCATGCTGCTGCAGCACACCTGGGCTGCTCTCCTCTGGCTGCATGGCTTCAGCCTTGACCAGAGAGATGTCTCAGCCCCTCTCAGACAGCAGCTCCTGATCTGGCTCTGAATGTCAGCTCTGTAGTCACCAGATGGATAGGCCGCGCAGCACCCAGATGCCCTGCCAAAGGATGGGATGGGGTGGTTGTTAGAGCTGTCTGAATCCATGCAGGAGGAGAGGTGAAGGAAGGGTGTTGGCTCTTGCAGGAGTGAGGTGCGAAGGCAAGCCTGCCCCGAGCCAGAGCTGGGAACTGAACGCAGGTAGCCCAAAGGCAAAGCCATGGAAAAGCTGCGTGCCTGGGTGTGCAAGTGTCCGGTGGGAAGGGCGCCTGTTTGAGGAGGCTAGTGGGAAGGAAGATGCTAGGTAACTCTCCGTTAGTGGTTTTTTTGAGTAGGAATGATTGAAGCTGCAATAGCTGTTTTGATGGATTCAGGCTCTATCTATTCGTGTTCCATTTTTGGTTTTGGTTTCTCATCTCCCGAACAGCCTCATGGCTGTAAAACAACAATAGCATCCAAAATAGATCTCAATAGTGCCTGTTAAATCTCTTTTCAAAAATACAGTCCGGATCTTTAAAAATGTGGACTGGTGTAGAGGAAGAGGGAGCCACCAGGTTCCCCACTGAATAGAGAATTTCTTCCTGCCACTGAGGACCTGCTCTCGTGTGTCAAGACCCCTGGATGGTCCAATTTCTGTGTCACTGCTAATTGATTGGAAGCAACAATTTTGCCAGACAAAGCTGTAAATTAGTTTCAAATGGGGGAAACAGGCCACCCACTGCCCAAATATCATATTGCAGTAACAACATTAAACATAGAACAAACCATAACCCGGGGAAGGAAAACCCAAGTGAAACCAGATTTCCCCTCATTCCCTTTCCCTAGGAAAGTGGAACCAGATGGCTTGTGGCTTTGATAATAAGAGAGACTGATTCTTTGAGATACTGCTTAAACTAAGTATCACACAAAGGGATGGGCTGAGAAGCAAAACCTCACAGGCACGAGTTTTGCCTCTTGAGACCTTTGGCATGTGAAACACTCCCAATAAAAACATTACAGAAAACTGTTGTCTTAATTGCAGCTCGACCCTGCTCCTTGCAAGGGTGGCCCCGCTCCTCGCCCCATCCGAAACACCAGCTCTGCTCCCTGCGGTTTTGGCCAAATACGCTAATTCCCTGTTGCGCTTCAGGCAAGGTGGAGGGTGCCTGCCCGAGCTGGGAGCGTTTGCACGCTGCCTGCGCAGCAGGGCCTGGCTTGGTCGGGCTGTGTTGTGCTGATTGCTTTGTATTTCTGCCCTAACAGGGGACACTGGCAGTGGAAGGTGTTGCAAAATGTGAGGAAAGTCCCCATAAAGACACCAAAGTGCGAGTCCTGGTTCCATGTTCACGGCAGTTACGTAGTTATCCATTGCATCCCTGTAGCATCTAGTGCCCAGTTCCCACGGCAGCTCCCTGGTGTGCTAGGAACAGGTGAAAAGTGTGGTCTCTGCCCTAGAAAAGCTGGGGGAAGTTCCTCGTGACTTCCGTGCTGCTTGGGTCTGGGCACCGAATGCTTCGTCCCCTCCGGGAAGTTCTCCTGTCTCCAAGCTGGGGCCTCCCGGCTGTCACAGCGCACAGGGCTCAGACACAGCCCGTGCCCTGGGCTGGGGAGGAACTCGGGGGGAATAGCTGGCCTCATGTTTGCTTTCTGCCTTTCTTTGATTTTTGTTTGTTTGTTTTATGTTTCGTTTAGAAATACGACTTTTTTTTCTCTTTTTTTTTTCTTTTTTCAAGCCAGGTTTTCTGCAGCAGCCCTGAGCCTTTGGGGATTGGCTCAGCAGGGGTGTTTCCCTGCGAGAGGAGAGGCAGGTACGTTGTGCAGTGAGGAGTTGTGGAGCAGAGATAACGAGCTCCTGTCGGCAGCTTTTGGAGAGTATATAGGCTGCCTGGTGATGATGTCAGGGGAACCGTGTGTATGTTGTGCTTGGATGAGGGATTTGAAAAACCATCAACAAATAATTGCAATTTCCTTTTTGCCTTGTGGTAAGGCTAAATCCAAGCCTGAGAAACCACTGTTGCTTGCTATAATGATACAGAAAATAGAAATCTCTAGCTAACCCAGTACAGAATGCTGTGCAATCACTTCTAAATCACTGTGGGTTGCTTTAGCCACAGATGCAAAGTCTGACATCCAAGTGCATGGCAGAAGGTGGGTAGGAAGTGTTACACAGACCTACAAACGTGTATATGCTGGTCTCTCCTGGTTGCAGAGGGGTTTTTCTTTCTCTTCTTCTTCCAGAATAATCAGGGAGAAGTAGGGTTGTATTTGTGCAAGGATCTGCTGGGCTTTCTGCATCAAACTGAAATGCTGAATGCTGAACGAGACTGGAGGAAAGCTGGCTTACAGGCCCTCCAAGAGAGCCGGCTGGGGGCTGTTGGTTGAGGTCTGCCCTCGGTTTGGCTTGTGCCAAACTCAGCAGGCTTCACTTTGGTCGCAGGGGTGGCAAAGGCAGGCGCAGCTTTGTTCCTGCCGTCCCTGAATATACTGCAACCCCGAGGGAGGAAGGTCTGGCAGGTAGGACCCGCGGATGAGTGTTTGTTTCAGCCCTCGTGTGAACAAGTCACTTGATCTCTGCACTCTGAAGGGGGTAGGACGTCGCTGCCAGTCCCGTCTGTTTAGGTGAACCCTTCTCTTGACCTCCCCTTCGAGCTGCCTCTTACGTGCGTGGACGGCTTTTAGCAATGGTGAGTGCTTAGGCCTGGTGATTCTGTCAGTAGTGTCTAGTGCATCCTGGCCTTGCGTCGCGGCTGGGTCGTGCCCTTGGAGAAAAACACATGCAAGTGCTCTTTTACTGGAGGCAGCTGGGCCCGGGCTGCGCCTGACAAGCAGTAAAGCTGTTTCTCTGTTCCTTTGGCAAAGTACTTGTGAAACAAGGGATGACACAGCCTCGGAGACCGATAAGAAATTCCCATCGCAACTGGAGAACGACCCCCGCGGTCCTTGAACTTGCGAGGACGAGCAGCTATAATTATGCATGCAGCATCTTCCCCCTAGGTGCCTGCCGAATTACAATGCTGGGTTCTCCCAGGCTAATCACTGTTTTGAACAACAAGATTGATTGCTTTCTCCTTTAATTATTTGCAGATCACTGAGACTTTGCAGAATGCTCTAGGTGACATAAACCGCAGTTCAGTGTGTTAGTATTTGCCTGTCTTGGGGATTTTTTTAGCCTAGCCCCCAGCAGGGGTGTGGGAAAGAATGAGTGCAAACATCTATGCCCTGTAACAACCTGGCTAATAGACCTGCCTTATCAAAGGCCTTAATGTGAACCTCTGGGGAGAAGACAGGGCATCTTATCCCCATCCCTGTTCCCTTTCTGGTTACTGTGGATGGATTCAAACATTTAACAGCTTTTGGCTGCTGAGTTTTAGCTCAGAACAGTTGGTAGCAAGCTACATTGTGCACGTGTGTGACAGCGATGACCTGGATTCATGCTATTTGGCACACTGCTTCCAGCCTGCAACACCTTCCGGACCATGCGCCTGAGGCTTTGGGGCTCTTGGCTGATCTGTGCTGTGTAGTGCGTCTCCGTTGGAGGGTCGCTGTTCTTCCTTTATGTCTACTGACCTGGAAACTGTTTCTTTGAGTGTTTTGTATACGAGCTGTCTGGCAAAGACGCTGCCTGGGATTTTTGTGCCGTGCTAGTTAAACCTCACAGATCTGTGCCATCTTAAAAGGTCACAATATCTGCATAGACTTCTACAGCTAAAGCTGCTGGAGGGCTGGGGAAGATAGTGTGCTTGTCGAGTCACATTTGATAGAAAGCAGCTATTCCCATCGTCACACAGAAATAACTTTTCTTGTTCTGAGGGAGGACGCTTCTTTCCCAGGCTCCTTCGTCTGCCAAAACGCAGGGCTGCTTTGAGACTTCCAAGTCACGGCGATGTGATCTCCTCCAGAGCTCTTGCTGAACAGCTCAGTGCAAGCGTGGTTGTTGTTTAACTGATAGAGTCCCTTCTAACATCTCACCTCCATCTTCTGACTCTTAAGCAGCACAGGAAACAAGTTGGCCTCTGAAAATCTCCAGTTGCATCCACTCGGCTCCCTCATTAATCAAGCAGTAACTCCTCCTGGCTTCTGTCTTCATGCTGCTCCTAATTGCTCCAGCTATCTTGGTCTTCCCTGCTCCACTGTTGCCGCCTCCTGCGTTGCTGCTGCTCTGCCTGACCTTGGGCCTGCCTGGCCGGCTAACCCGGCTTCTCCCAGCTGCGCTGGGCTGCTGTCGCCCGTCGGCAGCGGCAGACTCTGCGTGCTGCACGTCGGCAGCGGCAGACTCTGCGTGCTCCGTGTCCGCCTGCCCAGCTGAGCGCAGGGCCACCTCATTTGGACTGCTGCAGCTCCTCCACGCGTCTGGGAACGTCTTGGCCCGGTTGCCAGCACGCCGTCAGAGCCTAGGGCTGGTGCTGCTCCTTGTCCTCTCCGCATCTGTGCTAGGGACAGAATTGTCCCTTGGGTGGCCCCGGCTCCTGCCAGGAGCTGGAGGGCTTGTCCCAGGCCGGGCAGGAGAGCAGAGTGCTGCTTTGTCCACTTGACTAACGTTTTTCTGTGCTGAAGAAACAAATGAGCTGTAGGGAAAGGCACGTCTGCTATATATTTCCAATTAAAGCGCAGCTTGGTGCTGATTAGATCTCGAAGTTACACCAAGAAAGGGGAAAAAATGTAAATAAGCAGTATTATTTTTTCCCCCTCATCCTTTCAACAGATGGAGCCGCACTGATTAGATTATCTGATCTCTTTCTAAAGAACAAATTGTTGATGAGAAGCTCTCTCTGTGGGTTCGAAATGCACCCAGTGCTGACTCGGATCTGGTGCAGGGATGACATGTCGCTTGTTCTCGATGCGCTGAGACGCTTCCGCCGGCCCCGCCAGGCAGCTGGTGCTTTTGCGTGCGGTCGCCGTGCTGATGTCAGCAGTCACCGTCCGTTCCCGCCGATGGCAGACTGGCTCTGCCTGTTTTCGGGAGTAAGGTTTTTCTTAAATCACTTCCTTGGAGTAATTACATCAGCTAATTAGGGATCTAATTGGCTAATTAGAGCAAAGTGACAGTTCCTTCACTCCATGTGGAAAGAACACCATGTAATGGCAGACAATCTGCAAAGCTCTTCACTGCCAATGCTGGTGTCACCGAGTGATGGAGGAGATACCGGGTGCACCTGTAACCTTTTGCCATCCTTTAGCTGCCTCATCAGCCTGGTCTGAAGGGACAAACTCCTCCGACTGAGAACTTAACTCGTGCTGATATCGGGCCCTGAGCGCTGCCTTGCCTCTTTTCCAGGAGCACGTCACAAGTCAGGTCTGTGTCATACTGCTGGCGATGCGGGAATGCAGCCTGTAGTTGTGTTGGATGGGTTCAGAAAGTCTTGGCAGCGAAGCGGTGGATCAGGCGCCTGGGGCCTGGGAAGGCGTTGTCCGATGAAACACGACTGCGGCGTGGTAGTGAATGCTGGTACGTTGAGCCGGACTTGGCATTTGCTGGTGTATCTCCTGGGTCAGAAAGGTTTGGGAAAAACGAATGGAAAGGATGGATTTTTACCTTCGCCATCTTCTCGTTGGCGTCAGATAAACTGGGGCATCGGTGCTGCCTGGGCTTGTGGTTTGGTTTGGCTGCATGCTCGGGAAGCCTTTGGATGTGGTTCTGTTGTTGAGGGCCTGGGGTGGGAATCTGGAGGTCTGGATGCCTTTCTCGGCTCTGGCACCAGTTCAGTGTGGCCTCAGGCAAATTTCTCCATGACTCTAGGCCACTTTTTCTACTTCTTTGCCAGCTTTGCCTTATAAGTAATCTCCTTGGAGCAGAAACATGTCTGTATGTATCCACAGTAGAGTTCTGATTTTGTTTGGAGCCACGTACACTCAATCTCCAAAGGACTTAAACATCTAAATACTGCCTTACTATTTCTTTGAGCACCAGATCTGAAGCTTAGGTCCTTGCTCATGTGGGATCTAACCCTAGAGGACCATAAAATCTGTTAGCAACATATGTTTCTGACAGCAGAGTTCCCTAGGCGCTGAGATGTCTGTTACTTGCTATTCCCAGTACATCCGAGTCCTTCATGTGTTGAAGTGCTTGTGTCTGCATCGCTCTGGGGATGCATGGACTAGGTGTCCGTCAGTCGTTGCATCCAGTGGCCCCATCTGGGAAGATCTAAGACCCCTAGAGCAGCCCTTCTGGCGCAGCTGGTAGGAGAGTAGGAGAAGGTGGCATGATTTTAATGGGAATAATAAGAAGAGCATGTTCCCTTCTCATGAGTCTGTTTCTGCGTAGCAGGCTTGCTCCCATGGCTTGAGGGCACACGTTCTCCTCTGTTTGGAAGCACTTAGGATTTTCAGGTTACACTCTGCGACCTCACGTTTTTCCAGTTTGATGCAATCTTTCATCTTAAAAAATCTAGATTAGCTAAAATTGTGGTGCCTCCCCCCCCGCCCAAGAGGCAAAGGTGCTGCTGGCATCCATCCCCCCCGTCTCCCTCATTTCCGAGCGTCAGCCCAAACCACGCGTTGCTGCCAGTTCTGTCTCGGCAGAGAGAAGCCTGGGCAGCAACGTAACGTGGGAGCGTGTTTCCTTTGGTCAGCACACGATTGCGGCTATGGGTTTGCCTTTGAGATTCAGTTTCTAGCAAGCCCAAAGCCTCAGGCAAACTTGGTTGCAGCGACTGAGTTTCGCGTGAAAACCATGTGAAGCAAAATTTCTCATGATCTGTCTTCACAGATATGTTCATAAAACAATAAAAATAGCAGACTGGCCCCTGTGCACCCTGTGCCAGATAAAGCCTGAGACTGGAGTCTCTGCTGAGGGCCAAAACCAAGAGGATTTTGTATGGTTTCAAGTTTATTGTGAACATTTCACCAGGTTCTAACATATAGTTGCTTGTTCTGGTAACTGCTTATTTCGTATTTAAATTACAGCAAAGGATACTCCCTCTGACGCTGTCAGGCAGCCGGCAGTCTTCCTCTTTCTTTGTGTGTTTGCCATAAGGTACTGCACAGCGCTCGCCACAGCCCTCTGGGGGAAGAGTTCAACCTGTTCCGAGATGTTTTTGCAGCTGGAAGAAAAAGGCCCTGTAACACTTAAGGATAAATTGGTTTCAAAGTATTTTTGTAGTGTATAAAATAATATTGTATATATATAGAACAAAACAGGCAAGGATGTTCAGTTCCGCCAGTAAATTGGTCAGGGAATCTTTGTTCAGCTCTGCTGCTGCTTCATTCACTTGGGTGCTGCTGGAGGAAAAATCTGACCGTGATCATAGCGTTAAGCACCAAGCCAACACCTAGAGAAAGAGCCAAGGCTGTCCCGTGTCACCCGCAGTTTAAGGGTGAAGACGAGCAAGGGGCTGTGAGCGGGTCCAGGGATGCAGCACTGCGTTGCCCAGCTGCATCCCCAGCAGTGAGGCTGAGCCCTGAAGAAGGGCTTGGGGGGGATTATAAACGTGGAGCTCCAAGTAGGGTGTTGGAAAACAATATTTCTGTCTGACAGAAAGAAGGAAACGCAGATTTGAAATGTGGTTTTTGTTCAGAACTTTAGTCTCGGGCTGAGGCCACCTCTGTGCTTCACGCAGCTAAGCATGTCTCTGCAAAATGTTTCAGTTTTGACAAGTGGGTGTTTTCCAACAAAAGCAAACACAGCTGAAAAACTCCCCAGCAGCTGAACGCTACTGCACATCTTGGCTCCTGCTGGAAGGGAAGAGCAAAGGATTATGAAACGAAGCATCCTCTCGGCATGCGTTACCTTGCTCCGTGCAGTCTGTCCCTTGCATCGAACAGGACGGTGAGTGTCACAGCTTCCAGCTGAGCACTGGCGACGGAGCAGACTTCCCGGGTTGTAGCCCTCCGCGCTGTTGTGATAGCCAGGCTCCCAGGGCCGTCCACCCACCCCTTCCCTGGTGAGTTTGACCCACGTTACAGAAGGATTATACCCATCACCGCAGTCCTGAGCCTGCTGTATTCACGTCAGCTGAAGGTGGTGAAAAATAGAAATAAAGTTCCCCCTCTGGCACAGCATTCCTGCTGTTGAGCACTGAGGTGGCAGCGAGAACACGATACAAAAAGATACATTTCCAGGATTCGGCCTTGTTCGCATTGCTGTTCCAGCGCGCCTGGGCTTGCCTGCTCTCGCTTTACCAGTAGCCAGGCCAGCCGAAGCTCCTGGTCCGTGGTGGGGTCGGAGGAAGATCTTCCTGAACCAGGAGAGCAGGCACTGGCCCTTCCTGCTACYGAGCCAACTCCTGCTCAGGAGACGAGGCCCTGACGTGCGTGGGGACGAGCCTGGTTCCTGCTCGCGTGGCGTGGTGGGATGTGAATTATCACATGATGCGAATTAGCGTGGGAACTTGCATCTTTCTGGCAGAAAAATGTTAAATGAAAAATCTTTATTCCAGACAGGTTGTCCACAGAATTTGGGTTTCCTGAGGAGGAATTTGGGTTTCTTCAGCTAAGCTAAGAAAAAGCAGCACTTCTGAACAAGCCATTTGTGTGTCTCTTCTTGAAATATAATTTTGGTTTCTAAAATAAAACAAAAATTAATTTCGAATTGACGTTTTGACTTGAAATGTCATTTTGTTTTTAATTGAAGAACCAGAATGAAATGACATTTTAAGTCAAAATGTTAATGTTTTGTTTAGACGTTTCCCATAGGAAAATTCAAATGTTTCATCAGAGCTGACATTTGCCTGTGAAAGAATTCCAAAAACCAGGGTTCTTCCAAACAGGGGTGAGAGATTTTCACATTGGTTGGGTGTCTGAACAGGCTCTGCTGGGCTGTGCGGATGATCTGCTCGTTCGAGAGGGGTGGGTAGGGGCGTCCTCAGAGGGGTCATTAGCTTAAACCCCCTCTGGTCGTTTCTAATAGCAGCAAAGGTGTGGACCCAGCTCTCCTCCAAAAAGGTGAGCGGCTCCCCAGACTGAGGCCGTGCTATTAAGCTGCTGCATCTCTTCAACAAAATCCTCTGGCACTTGAAATAATGAGCCCTGCTAATTCAGTGTGTTTTATATGCCCTCGCTTAAGTGCAGCGAGCCTGCCTTTCCTCTGCTAATCAGGCTGAGCAGTCTGTCCTGAAACCTGCTGGTTTCGCTAATTCTGTGGAAAGGAAATGCTCAATTATTGCAAAGTAAAGGTTTGCTTTGCTGGAGAGCCCAATCTGCAGAAGCACCTACTCGTGGAAAGGAGCAACCCCCCTCCTGGGCTGTTTCAGAGAAACTTTGCAGCAAATTCCAGGAGAGGAAGGGAAAAAGGAGCAGAAAATCAAATGCACCGAAGAGGACTTCTCGCCCACACCACCAGACCCGTGTTAGTGCTGAGACTTGCTAATCGAATCTTACTCCTGTGACACAAGGGCATGGCTCGTTCTTGCTTCGGGGAGATGTTCGTGTCCTAGCGCTAAGAGACTTTGACGTGTGGGAGCAGGTTCTGGGCCGCCCTGGGAAGGGCAAGGGAAGAAACGTGCTTGAGCCGCGTCGTCAGGACCTGCCGGCGAGGAAACGTGATGAGATGGAGAGTGGCACCTCCTGCAAGTGGAACAGCACTTCCGTGCTTACCTGGAGCGCTGTCACGGCCCAGCTCGTCGCGGGGCAGAGCGGCAGCGATGCCTTGCAGCTGTGCCTTCCCCGCTTGGCTGCTGGAGGGACGCCTGTCCTGCAGACCGGGGTCAGGGTGACACAGCTACTGAGGCCATGTCACGTTGTCCATCTGCTTCTCTGCCTGAGCAAAGAGTGGTGATGACCCTGATGGTTTCCTGGGAAGGGCAGTGCTGGGAGGGATGGGGAAGATGCATCCCCTCCGCCAGCTCCCTGGGATGCCCCTTCCAGGAGAGCGGAGCGTCTGCAGGACCTGCCTGAAACGCTGCCAGGCGCAGAGGGAAGGCAGCAGGCCCGTTGCTCTGCAGGGCTCCCTCCCGGGGGTCAGTGCGGACCCCACTGCGGTGAGGAGCAGGGTCTCCAGCTCCCCTGCAGTTTGGACCAGGATTGTGCCTTTTTTTCCTCTGTGTTGGCTGGAGGCAGGTCAAAATCAGACAGAAATTGCAGGGGCGGGGGGGATGTTACGTGGGATGGACAGAAGAGATCTTGACAAAGTAGATCATCTCAGTGGCGAGATCAATGAACTGGAAGTGTTCAAGGACGGGAGAGGGAAAGAAACGCTCTCGGGAGGAGGGAGTCCCAAGCAACTGAGCTGTATGGGACGCGGACAGAGCCCAGGGCCGGGGCTGCTCTGGGCACGGCTCAGCGGGAAGGGCGAGGGTGAGACGGGAGCCGCGGTAGCTTCCACCAGTGCAGTGTTTCATCAGCACGGCACACGATCTTGCTCCTTCTGCCTGACGCCTCGGTGGGGCAGCTGGAGGGGGACGTGCTGCTGCACGCGTTGCTGCTGCCGGGGCTGTTCAGGCTGTGCAGGAGCAGCAGAGCTGCTGGATGGTACCGGGGATCCGGCAGGAAAACCAGCTTCGAGCCAGCCAGAGCACGGTTAAACAACCAGGGCTCGGCTGCAGAGCTGCAAGCAGGGCCGTGGCGTGACCGGCGTTGAGGAGTGACCGGTGACAGGCCCATCTAGCAGGGGGGACAGCAGCGGTTCTCCGTCCGGCTTTAAATGCAACATCCTCTTAGCAGCACGGGGATCCGGGTGGCATTTGTCTGGGTACCTCCGTGTTGAAATATGCCTCTATTCTGTTATCAAAAGAAGCAAAAAAAGGCAAAAAACAAAAAAAAAAAAGGAAAAAAGAAAAAAAAGAATCTCTCCTGCCACCTGCCTGCCTTTCTGGCCAAATTTCAGAAAATGCCACGAGCCTCTGAAGTGAGAGCAAGCGACTCCAGCAGTACAGAAGCAGTTGACAGAGACTTGCCTGGATCTCCCCAGCTCCCCGGTTCCGGCTGCGGCTCCGGGCGCTTTGCCTCCTCCGCGCCCAGGGGTGCGCGAGAGCTCGCGGGAGCCGGCGGCGCGGCTCGGCCTCTCTCGGGAGGAGATTAAAAATACATTGATTCTAATTCCCAGACATCTTGCCTGGGGCTTCACGTCGTGTCTGTTTTTCCCCTTAGCTAGAAAGAAAATAACTTTCAAAAGCTCTGGCTCTTTTCCTGTTTTTGGTTTTTCGCTCCGACAAAAAAATGCCTTCACGGTGCAGATCTCTGCAGGCAATCCCTGCTGGTACAAACACATCAACGCGCGTAGGATCCGTCAAGATCCAGCAGGTATTGCGGCACTTGGTCTTAATGGTTTAGTTTTGGTGTGTCTGCAAATACTTACAATTATCTTTAATTGTTGAAACTGAAAAACAAACCAACAGAAACTCCTGCGCACGTTAACCCCGCTGTGTTCGAGCGCTGGATTGCGCGGCCGAGCGGGCTGGGGAGATGCCGGGTCCGCGCAGAGCGGGCTGGATCTGGCAGCAGGCTGTGGAGCTGAGCTGGCACCACCACCGAAACCCCGCCGGGGCGATTAGAAAGAGGCCTTTGCCTTGCTGTGTTGCACTTGTGGGTTGTCAGGCTGCTGCTGGAGTTTGCAAAGATTTCCCCTGCTCCTTTTAAACGAAGCTTGGAGGATGGAGGCGGCGGCGCGTTGGCGAGCTGCAGCTCCGGGAGGGTATCGGGAGACGGCGATCAAAGGTCGAAGCGGAGCAGTTGGTCCTTTTGGCTATAGCACACAGCACACATCTCTTAATTTCTCTTGAAGGTCCCTGTGAGCGTGTTTTTTCTGGCTGCCAGCGTGTGACCGTCACCTCCTATTAATACCCTGCCCGGGCTCCCCTTTTCCGCGCTCCGCGGGTTCTCGGCGCATCCCGCGGTGCGAAGCGCCGGGGAAGGGATGCTTGCGGGCGGCGGGGCGAGCGAGCCTGGCTGCAGGGAGCCGGGTAAAGTGCCCGACTTCGGCTGGTCAGCTCAAGTTTCCCATTGCCCAGACAAACCGCAGACCCGTCTGTACTTTAGTTTAATTGCTGCTTTTCTGAGGCTTCAAAGACTGTTTCTAACTGCAGTATGTGGCACATGTTATTAGATTTGTTTTTGGAATATAATGATAAACTGTTGCCATTATGGAGGTAGACGTAATTATCTGAAATCTATTTCGATCTATTCTGCCTTTTAAATATTCTGTGTTCCCTTTTAATAAGAGGTTGCATCCACCCTTTGATGTTATAGCGGAGGTGTAGAAAGCTCTTCTCTCCTTGCTGCAAGTGTTAATTGAATAGCCTCCCTTTTTCTTCATTAGCTGCATTAGCTTGCATTAACACCTTTTAATATCTCTTTAAAATCTTGTTCAATTTACTTTCTTTAATCTTTTCCTTTCCCAGAGTGTTGCATCACTTTGATCCTCATCTTCTTCTCTTCTTTGATGACAACTTTGAGTTTAATGTGTATTTGAACGGAAATGGAAATTTCCCAATTCCCCAGAATTGAGCGTACGTTTTACACGGTTTTGGTGTCGGCATTAGCATTTGGGGCCGCCCATTCGGAGGGGGAGGAGGAGGGGGGAAGGCAGGGTGCAGAACCGCGGCCGCGGCCCCGAAGCGCGGTCTGTGCCCCGTGTTGGCTCCTTGCACGCGCGCGCTCACACGCGTGTGCCAGCGGGGCTCCTGCCGACGCCTGGGTGTTATAGAGGGCTCGCCGCAGTGTCTTTTAGCCTCATGCTTGGTGTTGGGGTCAGGTGGTAGCAACTTCTGTTTTAGCACTTAGGGACCTTTCTTTACTGCTCTCCTGATGCATGAGGACCAACTCGCGACTCATTTCTATTCTCGTGCCCTGAACGGCGGAGGATCCTGCTCGCTGCTCGCTGTACCCAGTGCTGAGTATTGCAGCATCCTCCCCCTTCTCCAGGGATGAATGTGTTTGAGTTGTGTTGGAGGCATTTGATAGAGGCAGAGATGTCACCTTAGCACCGCCCTAACCTCAGTTCTTCCCAAATCCTTTGGCCCTCTAATTACAAACTCTCTGATGTTGATGTTGATGAGCAGCCTTCAGTCCGTACCGGATGGCCAGGCCACGGCACAGTGATTTCCCGTTCCTCTACGAGCCATAGCTCTGCGCGGCTCTTAAATGCCGGAGAGGCTCTGTGCTAAGGGGCAGCGCTAAGAGCCGAGCAAAAGCAACCGCTTGCAGCAGAGAGCCTCGCTCGGTCGGCAGCGCCCGTGAGCGTCACTGAGGGCTCTTGGCCACCAGAAACCAGCAACTTTCCCTCTCTCATCCATCATGCTGATGAGTATCCAGAAGCAGAGAGCTCCTGCAAGCCACAGCCTCGGACCACGGGGCTGCCTGCTTGCCCGGTGCCTGGGAGGGCGTTGCGACGAGCTGGCGGTGAGTCATGCGCACGCTCGTTAGAGGTGTCTTAGGACAAGCAGAGCTCCTGATACTCATCTCTGTTCGTGCTGTTTTTCCTTCTTGCTTTTCCCATGGACGATGATCAGGCTGGTGAGGCTGACTATAATGAAAACTGAATGCATGCATTACAAGGCCGGGAAGGTTTATTGCTCTCTGCAATTAAATTAAACTTCAGCAGTGGATGCTCAGGGTACATACGGATTGTTAATTGAGTTCTCCGTCCCGACCGCCTCTGTTGCGCTCTCACTGGGCAGATAACTTTGTAGTCCTTGAAGCCCTGTGGCTGACTGTGCTCCGTTGCTGCCTCCTGCAAGGGGGTTTCTTTCTCAACAGGCTGAGCAGGCGCTAGCAAAAGCAGGTTTTAATTGTGCACACAGATCACTTACCTCCCTGGTGAACCTCCTCCTTGCTGAGATGTCTCCTCTACCCAGTCCATCACCAAAGGCAACCCAAGCCTTGCTTTTCTAGCCCGTTACATGCTGAGTCTTTCCCTCACTGCCCAATCATTTTTTGTGGGTTCAGGCCCGTTTCAGTGGTGTTGTGTGTAATATAATCCACCTGTTTAAGCCCTTGCTGAGGGAAGCAAGAAGATATGTGTTGGGAGAGTATGTGGCTGAGATGTGAATCCACCTTATTTAAAGCCTGGTGGGCGATATGATGGTTTTGGTATAGCTTGGGAACTGCAGCTACGTGTGAGGACGTTCGCGTTTCGGAGGGGACAGCTGTTGGGAAATGCCCTGTCTTGGAGGTGCAGTGGTGTCTTTCAGAAATGGTGCTAGCGCTAGGGATAGATGGTGTGTTACCCAAATCTTCCCAGAAGCCATTTGTACACATAGATGAGATATCACACTCCTCTCTGAGGGAAATACAGAAAGCTTTCAGATTTTTTTTCTTTCTTTTTAGGCTTAAAGTACAAAAAGTCAGCTTAGTGTTCAGAAAGAGAGATATTATTTATATATATAAAAATATATTTTTTAGGTTTTATTCATGATGCTTTTCAGCAGAACAGTTGATATCCATTAATAACAAATTGGCATGGATTTTAACAATAACATCAGAGAGATGAATCATATTTTTCCAGGCAACTAGAATAGTACTTGTTGAGCCCAGAAGAAGAGGTTGTTGATTGATATATTTTTCAGAAGCTTGATTTCTGCAAAATTTTTCTTTATTTGTAAGTATCCAACCAGTCCTTCAGATGAATAACTTTCAAATGGGGGAAATCTCCTGCCCATTACGATGGGCTGGGGCTGATGGGCTCTGTGGCTTGGCTTTTGTTTGCAATTAGGTGAAATGCAGCAGTAATAGGGGTCAGCTGTGCCCACGGTCCCCGTGGGGCCAGGAAGGGAGGCGGAGAGCTGTGCAGCCAACGTGGAGACGTGGGAGGTTTGGGGTTGGTCTTTCGGGTGCTCTTGGCCAGGTCACGGTCTCTCGCTCTGTTCCTTGCTCGTCAACCAGGAGCGATGAACAGGGATCTTATGAAGATGCTGAGGTGTTTGGTGCCTCTTGGGCTTGCGTCCAAACGGGTGCCTGGTGACACGGCAGATACCGACAGCCAGCCCGTAGCCTTGTCCCTGGAGACGCGGTTGGTGAGACCTGGGACTGTCGTTCAACTGCTAATGACCCAGGTTGGTTTCGGTGGGGACAGGGGACGTGCTGGCGAAAGCTGATGGTGGCTCGGGAGCCGCATTGGGGGAGGCATGGTGAAACCTCGGCAGAGCGGCTGCGTGATTGCTGGCCTGGGACACGCGGCTGCTGACGCTTTACATCTCCAAAGCACCTGACCTAGTCCTCAGACGTGGGGATGCTCTTTTTCGTCGTGTGCCGTGTGTAGAGATGTCCTTGGCTACGCTGAAATTGTTGGCTGTGGGTGTAGCGAGCGTGTTCCTCCTCTTGCAGTTGTGTGATGGGGATGCTCCTCTTTTCCATTAAATTAAGCACGGAGATCAGATCTGTGGGTGCTGGATCTCATGGGCTCACCAGGAGTAGTTTGGTGGATCTGAAACCTTAAATTCGTTGCCTCCCAATGTCTTTTGACAGTGAAAGACACATTTTCCTTAGGCCTGGGGAGAGGAAGCAAATAAAATTGGGGACTGGTGAGCAGGGGGACTCTGCTTTTGAGAAGGGGCATTAAAAACCAGCCTCGCGCTTGTTCTGAAGAGTACGCTCAGGGTTAAGCTGAGCCAAGCCAGGAGTCGGTGTGACTGCTGGGAGAATATGCAGCTGTGGAAAAAGCAGGGGGTGGATCAGCCTCGGGATGTCCCAACCGCAGCTGGAAACTGGGCAGACCCGACGGACTTTGTCTGTCATGTGCATTTGTCCGGGCAGAGACACAGCGGTGTTGTTGGACACTTTGGTGACTGAGACCTGCTGCTCGAGAAGGGAGTTTCTGGAGCTTCTGGCCTCCCCGGGAACGTCCTGCGGTTTCAGCCTCTAGTGGCTGTGTTAGGTTTCCGGAAGGGAAGGTGGCAGTAAATGGTGGGTCAATGGCAGTAAATGCTGGTCAAGGCAGACGAGTTTCCCACGCTCTGACCTCTCCTGGTGTGCTTGCTGCTCTGTGCATTTGTGTTGCATTGAGAGACTTTCTCATTTTGGATAAAACTAGGCTCTTAGGTCTTAAGTATCTATTGCCTTTTTAAAACAACTTTTTAGAGCAGTGGAGTTTAAATTCTTGGTCACTTTGGACAAGAAGGGGCACACATGAGTCTGTAAATCTCCCTCCTATCTCTCCCAGTCTGCGTACTGGAAACACGGTGATAGCTTCTCGCGGTGCCACATGGACAACTCGTCTCTGTAACCCGGCTCTAAAATCCCCCTGACGTAAAGGGGGCTGAAGCCGAGGATGAGGGGTGGCACGCGGCTGCGGACCCAAGGAGCGCTGAAGGCCTGTGAATGTTTTGTGCCACTGCAAGTGAGACGAGAGGGTGCCGGGACCCACAGGGCCTTGGAGATGTGAAGAGGCTTCTTTTGTTGTCCTGGGTTTTATCCGTATGCAAAACCACGGGCTGGCGCAGAAGCAGTGTAATTCGGATGTGCTGGATGTGCTTCCAGTCCGCCCTGCCGGGTGGTCGCCTGCAGTCCTGGCCCCTTTCTTGCTCCGTACTCGATCAGGCTCCAGGGTCTTCAGCAGCGTCCTGGAGTCAAACTCAAAGCCATGCCTGCTTTTTGATTTAAGCTGTCCGCCTTTGCCGCAGCTTGGGAGTGCAGACGTTGTCCCTCCTGCAGCTGTCAGATGATCTGTGCCTCTAATATTGGAAGGAACCGATCTTAAATCTCGGGGGAGAGGGTGCTACGAGCACGGAGACCCAGCGGTACCGCGCTGCCCTTGCCCGGTGGCTGCGTTCTCACCCGCGTGGCTTTGCCTTAGACCATCCTTGTGCTTGCTCTGTTTAGAGAGATGCAAATTTATGGGACATTTAGCATATTTTTCCTTCTTTTAATTTATGTAAAGGAAGCTTTGATTTTTTTCATTTATTGCTCTCTCTCTTCTCTTCCTTGTCTGGGAAGAACAGCTTTGCTTGGAGGCTTGTGCTTTCCAGATGCTCCTGGGGAAATGGGGAGATTTGTCACTTCCAAATAGCTGCATTTTCACCTACTCTGTGATCCTCCATTTAAACTAGAGGCAGCATCTGAAAGCACCTCCCCGGCTGGCAGAGAGGAGCTGTGCAAGATGGAAGGATACAGGGCAGTGTCTTCAAGGATTAAAGCTTATCAGCGAGAATGATAAATTCCCCAGTTTGGGAGTTATCTTGATGTCAGGTTACAGAGCACGACCTTCCCCACGGCGCCTGTCCCCGAAACGGCACGGTGTGAATGCTGAGCACACGCAATCGCAAAGGAGAGGGTGGCAGACGGCTCCGAGAGCCGCCGCTTCCAGGATGCTCTGTCCTTTCCCGGTGTGGTGCCTGCTGCTCCTCCTCCTCCTCCTCCTCCTCCTCCTCCTCCCCGGGTTGGGGTGCAGGTAGGGGCTCTGGCATGTTAAAAATGGCACGTGCATGCCCAGCGCCCGCTGCTTTCCCCCAGCACAGGGGCGTTTCTGAAGACGCAGTCACCGTCCCCCTCCTGAAAGCAAGCCCTGCTCCCGAAGACGCTCTGGTCGCTCGTATGCGTGCCGTGCCCGGCGTGGAAAGGCCTGAGGCTCCAAGCAGCCCCGGGGCCGCGGCAGAGCCGAGCGCGGTGCTGCCGGCCCCGGAGCCTTCCCTCCGCAGCAGCACGGCATCGCCCTGCCCACGATCCCCTGGTCCCGCGGCGTCTCCGACCAAAGAGAATACGAGATTGCCCCGGCGTGGGGCTGAGGTCTTCTCATCTTCTGCGGCGCTCCCGGGATCAAAGGAGCCTGGCGATGCTGCTGCCTGGAGAGCTTCAAAGGGCTCCCGGCGAGCAGCCGGCTGCTCGGGACAGGAGCGGGAGCTGCGGCAGCCCAGCGCCCCCCATGCGCCTCTCCCGCCCGGGTCTCCGCGTCGGGCGAGGGCTCGTGCCAAGTGTGCAATGCTGTTTGCGCTTACTGCCGTCCTGTCTGCTGCTCCGCATCCCCGGGAAAGCAGCAACGTGGAGCACTGTTGGTTTTTCCGGTTTGCGTGTCTGTTACTGTGCTCTGTCGCAGCGGACCTGTATCTTCCCAGTTATTTTTCCCATTTCCAGATGCCTGGATAAGCCTCGTGCACAGGCTCAAAATCTCCAGCTGTGAAACCCCGGATACACCGCAGCCTCTCCGGGTGGTACGTTGGTCTGGGGGAACGTGCAGGGGCGTAAGGAAAGCGTAAGGGAAGCTCTGCCTTGCTGAGCTGAGCCCAGCCTGTTCTGCACGTCTGGGACTGCCTCGGTCTGCAGGCTCAGAGCATTGGCACTGCGGCTTGCGTTGGGTCCCTTCTGGGGAAAAAACACACCCGCTGTAACGTGCACAACGTCCCGTAACAACATACTGCAGATCCAAAGCCAAACCGGACGCGTGTCCTGCCCCAAGCACGTGTTGCTCCCCGGCTGCAGCTCCCGGGGCTGCCACGGTGCGAGGCGCTCGCCCGAGGGTTCTGCGTTAGGGAAGCCGTAATTCAAAGCAGTTTCGTTATGCTCGTTAAGTAAAGGTCTTAAGACTGCATGTCAGGAGGAGCTTTCCTTGCACCGTTTACGCTGCCGTTGAGGCTGTTGTAGTTTTATGCTCGGTGGTATTTCTCTCGTGATTTCCAATAAAAGAGAAATGGAATCTGAAAACTTTCCTCCATCAGAATTAATTAGTTTCTGGGTGCGAAGAACAAAGCGCTCGGAGGTGTCGAGGACCGCTTCAAATTAAAACTTTGCGTGCTGGGGGAGCGGTGATGGGGAGGCAGCAAATCGGCAGCGCCAGGGATGCTGTCTTCTGCTCAGGCTCTGGCGTTGTGCTGCCGCTCGTCTCGAGGCGCAGCAGCGAGGGCGGGCGCAGGACGGGGATGCCGCCGTAGCAGCGATGTGCAAAGCCGCCCCGCGTGTGTGCATGGCGCTGGCGGCTCCAGCGC
Organism: Casuarius casuarius; assembly: GCA_003342895.1. Taxonomy (NCBI): domain Eukaryota; kingdom Metazoa; phylum Chordata; class Aves; order Casuariiformes; family Casuariidae; genus Casuarius; species Casuarius casuarius. The sequence goes on from PTFA01000231.1 coordinate 860,521, forward strand.
GGCCGCGCTTCCCCGCGGGTCCTCGCGCGCTGCCCTCCCGCAGCTTCGCAGCCACGAGCAGCCTCCCGCGGCTGGCCGAGGCCGGCAGGGATCGGCAGCGGTGACGGCTATCAAGCTGCGGTAGCTGCCGGCGGGGTGAGCGTGGAGCTGCTCGGGCGGCACCTGAACGGACGCACAGCACTGAAACCGGGTCTATCTGCCCCAAGCTCTGCTTTTCTCCCGTCCCGCAGCTTGGTCCCGCAGGAGAAGCAGGTGCTTCCCATTAGCCATTTGGCTCCTTTCTTCTGGGTTGCAAACGTGGCCGTTGCATTGATCTGGAAGGCTCGTTGAACGAGGACCCGTTTCTTTGCGGATATTTAAATGGAAATGTGGTAGGGTTATTAAGCACAGAGCAGAGAATTTATTCTGGTCATTTATTATTGATGGGTAACATGACATTATTTTAATAGTGCTCTCCGTTTCTGCTGCAGAGCAGCAGTGTGGGCATGGGAGCAAATTCGGGAGGAAACCGAGCGGTTTCCCGTGCTGTGCAACCTGCTGGTCCGTCCGAGAGCCCGGCTGAGGCTGGGTGTCGTCCCCCGGCGCTGCCGAGTGCGGCGATGCCGGCAGCCTGCCCCGGCTCCGTCTGCGGGGAGGACAGCGGCGAGGTCTCAGCAAGGGGTTTGCCTCTCCTCCCGCTCCGTGGCTGGTTCGCTGCTCATCCCTGCGAATGAGCTGGGGTCTTGATAGGTATCTGAAACGCAACCGTTTTCATCGGGCGTCCTGGTGAAACGGGGCCCTGCTGCTCCTGGAGCTGAGCTTCTGGCCCGAAAGGATGGGAGCGTGTTTTCCCACAAGTATCCAGCCCCCGCCACCTCCCTGCTGACAGCCTGCAGCCCGAGCCGGGAGCCAGCTCCTCCGGCTGCGTGTGCCGGACGGGACCGGAGCCCCGGCCCTGCCGCGGGCGGGCGCCCGCTTTGGAGGAAACCCATTTCGGGATGCGTGCAGATGCCCGCAGGACTCCTCAAAGCTATTTACCCCAACCCTGAAGCGCAGCGTCGCTGTGCAGCTCTGTGCGGGGTTTGCTTTGGGTTATGATGTGCAGGGGTCTGGAAATGAAAGGGAATATTTTGCCTTTGAAACGGAGAGGGATCGTGTCTGCTGTGTTAAATTCAGAGACCTGGGTATGAATAAAATGCGTGTGTGTGTGTGATGAAAAGCTTCCTGCAAGTTCATCCCGTGTAATTGGGATGAGAGCTCTTGCTTTGTGCAGAATCACGACGTTGGCCGCGGAGGGAGCGGGAAAGCCGAGGGACACGCGGAGACACAGCCTGCGATGTTTGAACGCTGCCTGCAAATCCCAGAAGGGGCCATTAGAAATTAAAGAGATGCTGTTAATTTGAGTTGGAAGTAAAACAGGACACACACGAGCTCGTCTGGTTGGTCTGGACCGCTTCGGGTGTCAGCTTCGATTGGCGTAAACAGGCGTTGCCCGGCTGTGCCGAGCCGCTGGAAGGAGAGCATCGCTGCGAGCGCGCCGCGGCTCCCCCGGGAGCACCACTTGCCCAATTTCTGCTCATTTTTAAACACAGGCGGTTGCGGAGCCGAGCGGGTACTCAGGGGTGCTCATTACCACTTCTTCTCTGCAAGAGCTTCCCTCTAGCGCCCATGGAAACGCTTCTCGCTCCCGCCAGGGATTCCCCATCAGATATTCACGGCAGATTACAGCAAGGACCACACGGGGCGGGGGGGGGAGCTAAACTGTTCGGTTGCTCTAAAAAGGAGCCAAAAAGGTTAACGCGGAGGAGGGGAGGCGGCAGGGAGGGAGGCGGCTGCTCGGTTCCTCCTCAGGGCAGGGCCGCTGTGCCGGAGCGGGAGCTGCTGCCAGGAGCAAAGCCTTACCGGGGATGGCGTGCGCGTGGGTGTTCCCGGGAGCTCTCTGTAGTGCTGCTTTAACTTCAAAAAAAAAAATATATATATATATGTAAGGTGGTGAGCATCCCTGTCCTGGAGGTGTTTGGCGGCCCTGGGACTAACCTGGCTGCGGGCGAAGCCCTCCCTGGCCGGTGCCTGCGGTGGCGGGGCCGGCCGGGGCGAGCTCTGCCCGGGAGAGCAGCTCGAGGGCTGCTTCGTTCGCCTGCGTTTTTACCTTAATGCTGGCACATACCAAAAATTCTCCCAACGTTTCGTTACTGGTACAGTTCTCTAAATTCACCCCATCTTCAGCTGGGAATTTGTAATTTCTGATACTTGTTTTTTTCCTGCAAGGTGGGGAAAGGCAGCGGATGGGACCGGCGTCTCTGATTTCACCCCGGGTGGGGAAGGCGGCAGGTCTCGCCCCACGACGTGGCCTTGACCGGTGAGCTGTGTTTGCTCCCGACGATGGATGCATTGCCCCGGGGAAAATGCAGCTCCCGAGCGCCGCTCCGCTCGCCCACAGCCTCCCCGGCTGCACGCGGGCTCTGCCGGTCCCCCCGGCTGGGGCACGAGCGGGGTTTTCTGGCAGCGGCGCGTGCTCCGGGCGCAGCGCGGGTCGCTGCGGTTTCGCCCCCGTGAGCAGGCGGCTCGGCGGCCGCAGCCGACCGATGGTAGCCGCCCGCCCCGGCCCGCTGCTCGCAGGCGAGCAACGCACCGTGAGCGACGGTTTGGGGCAGGATGTGGCCGTGGTTTCTTTCTCTTTTCTGTTTTTTGGGGCTTTTCCCCCCTGCCCCGGCGGTGGGAAGGGAGCCGGGCTGCTGCAGCCCTGCTCGGGGGCAGCCGCACGGGAGCAGCGGGTCCGGCTCCCCCCCGGCTCGCGAGCCGCAACGGCCACCAGCCACCGCTGCAGGTCACCGCTGGGGCTGGGGACGCCTCCGCCGGGGGTCTGCACCGCGTGGGCTGGGCCCATCCTGCCCGGGCTCCGCGGATGCCCCCGCGCTGGCGTGACCGAGCTCCCCGCCAGCGAGCAGAGCTGCCTCGGGGGCTGCACCGGGGACCTTTGCTGGAYGAAACGAGCCGCTGCCGCCGCTCGGCTCCCCCGCCGGCCCGGCTGCCGGTAAGCGGGAAGGAAGCGGTTTGCGGAGCGGCGGCGGCGATGCGCCGGGTCAGAAAGGCGGCCGCGCTGCTTGAGGTTTCTGCTCTGGAAAGCTGACTAATTTCCACCCGAAACAAGCCGCAAGAGAAAAATCCCAAGCCGTGGCTGTGCCGCTAACCTTCTGACAGGCGCTTCTGAAAGAGGCCGAGGGCTCGGGGACGTGGGGACGTGCAGACCGGCTGTAGCTGCGCCGTGCACCGAGCGCGGGCTTTGCACGGGCTTTGCAGCCTTCGCACCCGGGGCGGCACGTGTCCCTCGTCCCCGGGGCAGCGGGTGCGTGGCAGGAGCTCAACGCCCCCCCGAAGCCGCACGCCATCGGGTCGCCCGCCGGCAGCGCGGAGGCTGCTGCTGGGGCAGAGTCCGTCTCCCCTCGCTCTTGCAGGCCGCTGGGTTTGTTTCTCGGCGCTGATCCCTGCAGTGCTCTGTCTTTATGGCCCGCGAACGCTTGCGGTGGTTCTTTCCCCTCCCTTTTTAATGGGAGATCCCGGTATAAAAATACCCGGAGAACGTTCAAGAGAGTTAATGAGCGGTTTCTCCCGCGCTTGGCGGTGGCCTCGAGCCTCCTCCGTGGGAAAAACCCTCGCGTTCCCGTCGGTGGTGCCAACACCTGCAAACGATCCAGCTTCGCCACCAAGGCAGCGGTTAAAAAACTGCATCTTCGAGAGGCTGCTGAAATGTTGCTTTTCCTGCTGTTGGTGCAGAGAGGTGGGAAATACAAGGCAGCTGTCCAAGCCGGCCGGTTACGGCTCTGCGAGGCTTGCGGCACGGCCGGGGCCCCCCACTCCGCTCCCCGGTGCAGCCCGGATTGGCAGGGTGCAATTTGTGCGCGAGCCTGGCTTTCCCGCGAAACCCTCGGCTTGTCGCTCTCAAGGCACCACGTGCTCCCTAAATAGCAGGCTAAGTTTCTCCACCTAGCCCGGAGAAATAAAACAACGCTCTGCCGAGCGACAGGACGTATTCCAGTGTCTTTGTTGTTGCAACAAATTGGGCGGATGTTGTTGGGCTTCTGGGCTCCGGGAACCTTTCCAGAGCCTCTCTGGGTGCGCGAGTCGCTTACCATGTAATTGTCAACTTAAACTGCAGCGCTGGATAACGCCGCTCCGGTGGGGAGAGAACCGGAGCCGCGTCCCGGCTGCTCGGGGCTCGCCGGGGAGGGGGCTCGCTGTGCCAGGACGAATATCATCACTGGATATTCCCAGCGGCGGGGGGGGGGGGCTGTGGCGGGGGCTGCCCTCGCGCGCTGGGGACGCGGAACGCGGCTCCTGCTGCGGTGGGAATYGCGCTGGCGCTGCTCCTTCCCCTTCCGCTTCGGCGGCGCGTTTCCTTGTTTGTTCAGCCTGAATCCCGATGACAATTAGGCTGGATTAAGCCGTTTTCAGTTGTTTGCTCCTCCAAATTCTTGATCCTACTGAGTATTTCATCTCTCGTGACTCCGCCGATGGACAGTCCCCCGCGGGACCCCCAGGACCAGCGCTGCGAGGGCGGCTCTGCTTTCGCAAACGCGTCTCGGTGCTGCGCTGAGGCTGTTGCACAACTCGTTTCACAGGGGAAACCGCGGCATCCGTTCCAGCCTGAACCACGCAAGCGGTCCGGGAACGGGGCCGTGCACGAAGCGAGAATCTCGGCGGCTTGTGAGAAAGCGGCGCCCGGCTCGTTCCCACTCGGCCGCGGGCCGGGGATGCCGCCCTCGCCGCCGGCAGCCCCGCGTTGACGGACGTTTGCCCTCCGAGCAGCCTCGCTCGCTAGGACGGGCTTCCCTCGTTGGGGGCACGCGCAGGACGAGCCCGGCCAAGCCGGCAGCCGTGGGACGGAGCGGCGCGGGGGCTGCGAGGGAGGTTTGCGCTTGCGCTGCTGCCCTCGGGTCCCTCGTTCTGCAAGCGGCGATGGCAAAGCCCCCGGACGCCGGGGCTGCCGCGTGGTTGCCCGACCGGCCTCCGGAGCTCCCCTCTTTAATCAGCGGGGTTAATCTCCCCTCCGGTCTGTGCAAACCCGCCTCAGGCTCCTGTGCCAGGCAGAACCAAGGACCCCGTTGCCTGTGCCCGGCCGAGGGAGCACGATGCTGAGACGAGGCGTTGTGCTAAGGCGCTTCCAGCGTTTCTCCGTGCTGCAAGAAGAGCTTCTCCAGCCTCTTCATTTAGCGCTTTCTCCTTGTGTCGCCGTAGGTCTGCGAGCTTTGCGGTGCGCGTAGGGCGTGACATACCGGGACCCGGCCTCCAACGCAGAGCGACGCTGGGCGCTGCTCGGATGCCCCTTGTTTGCGGCACGGGCTCTGCGGTCACCCGAGACGCCTGCGGCACGGGCAGACCGGCAGCCCTGGTCTTTGATGGACCGCGTTGCACCTGGGAAATTCAGCACATTCCTGAATGATGGGACTAATCATTTTAGAGGGTCTGCAGCCCATACTGATGGTTCAGTGCTGAACCATAAACGCTTGTATTACACTTTGGATTTATTGTAGGCCGAGGGATTAATTTCCTGAAATATATGCTCATGGTACTGAGGTTAAATTAAGATCTCATTCAGAAGGATTCTTTTTATTGTATTTAATTTGTAACCCGTTTTCTATAGCCATTTTACAGCTCTTCCTCCCCCTCCCTTAAATGTTCAGTGTCATGTTTCCAGGAAGAATCTTATTTCATGCAGACTAATAGCATTTCTCAGTATAAACTTTTACAGTTAGTTACCACTGACATCACTCTAGTCCCCGTTGTTTGTACACAACGAGGTCTTAAATCCTCTCTCAGCAAACAGGGATGTTGATGCAAAGCAGCAAGAGCTCCTGGCAGGGCGAATCCCCGTCCGTGCCCGCTTTCTGCCCCCAGCAGCCCCCTTCCATCGGCTGCGACGCGGGTTCCTTCCCGGCAGCGCTGCGGAGCGCTGAGCGACGCGTGCCTGGGAAGCCCTGCGTGACGTTTCCACCCCGGGTGATGCCGGCGTGCGGTTCAGCTGCCTCCGTGCTCCTCTTGCTCGCCCGTCTCCCCGGCGCGGGCCCTGTGCCCTGGGCGCGAGGTGGCAGCTGGCCGTGGCTCGGTCTGCAAGACCCCCCAGGCACTTTCCCCTGCAGCACCAGGCGCTGCCCGTCCTCCCCCCTCCTCCAAACAACGTGCACAGGGTGGTCTGCGCCGTCGCGGGCGAGCAGCCGGCCCCGAGCGCCCGCAGTCCCTGCCGTCGGCTTGGGCCGGGTTGGGGACGAGCGCCGGGGGCTCGGTCGGTGCGTGCGGCTCCCGCAGCGCGCTGCCTCCCAGGTTCCTGCGTCCCTCGGGCCGGGCTGGGGGTCTCCGAGAGCAGGGCAGACGGAGAAACCCCCCCGGAGGGGCGCGGGCTGCTTTGCTGCATGTTTGAGGGTTTTTTTCCTTTTTTTCCTGGTTCCCCCTGGGAGGCAGGATGAGGGCTATGGTTCAAAAGCAAGAACTATGCAGTTTTTATGGAAGAAATGTTGGAAGTTTCATGGAAGAAAGCATCCCTCCTGCAACTGCCCTGCAAGTAACCTTGCAGGGCCCCTCCGGGAAGCGCCAGCCTGGGGCGTTTTGGGGGAAAAGCTGGTTACCTTTCCCTCAGGCACATTCATTTTTGCAAATACCTGTGGAATGAGTCACCCGGCTGCGGCAGAACGCAGCCCAGCAGCAAGGAGGGTGCCGGCGGCCACTCTTAAGCCGCTGCCAAAAAAACGCTGGTGACTGCAGCGTGCCTCTGCGTGCAAGCTCAGGGGGTCGGGTGCCAGCCCCGCTCCCAGTGGCGCATCCTCGTCCTGCTCCTGGTGGCACGTCCTTGCCCCGCTCCCGGCAGCACATCCTCATCCTGCATCCTCATCCCGCTCCTGGTGGTGCATCCTCATCCTGCATCCTCATCCTGCGTCCTCGTCCTGCTCCCAGTGGTGCGTCCCTGCCCTGCTCCTGGCAGCACATCCTCATCCTGCATCCTCATCCCGCTCCTGGCGGCGCATCCTCATCCTGCATCCTCATCCCGCTCCCAGCAGCGCATCCTCATCCTGCATCCCCACCCCACTCCGGGAGGCTCATCCTTGTCCCGCTCCCAGTGGTGCATCCTCGTCCCACTCCCAGTGGCGCGTCCCCATCCCGCTCCTGGCGGTGCATCCTCATCCTGCATCCTCGCCCCACTCTGGACAGCGCATCCTTGTCCCGCTCCCAGCAGCGCATCCTCATCCTGCATCCTCATCCTGCTCCTGGCGGCTTATCCTTGTCCCGCTGGGCGCCCCTTCGCTGGGGCAGCGTCTCCCCTGCTCCTCGGGCCGCGGCTGAGAAGCCGCGCGGGAGCGCCGGGCGCCGGCGGCGCAAACAGCCAAAGGTCCCCGCGTTCCTCCGAAGTTTCTCGAGCAACTGGCATTTGCCCATAAATGTACTTAAGCAGAAAATCACCAGAAAAGTGCTATAATCTGACAGATTTTTCATAGGCTTAAATATTCATGAATTAAAAGAATTGGCAGAATTTTCTACATTATTAGCTTTCATCGTGGCTACAGGAGCAGTTGGTGCACTGGCTGCTCTTCAAAAACTATTAATCTAGTCTGTCATCACAGCAGCCATTTTTTAATTAGCTACTTTACTGAACGATCTGGTGCAGCAGTGAGACGGGAACATTTAAATGTTATTAAAGTTTTAAAGGTGCCCCTTTCCATTTTTAATCTAAGTTCTGAGACGCAGTAGCAGGGAAACCAGCGTGGAAATGGGTCACTTCGTTGCAATGGTTAACTTTCTGATTTTATTTTGGAAAATCGAGTCTTGGAAACCTGAACTGCTTCTAGCAGGAGAAGAAATTGGAAGAAATAAATTGTTCTGTAAAGCGAAGTTCACAACATTGCTCCCCGATGCAATCAACACGCGGTGCTTGCAGCCGACACAACGCGTGCACGTTTCAGAGGAAACAGCGGGACGCGGCTCTGCGTTGCCTCTCGCGGGGTTTATTGGTGTCACGGTGCAGGAATCCTCTGCAGCAGCCCCGAGCGGCGCGGCACGGCCGTCGGGAGGGCTCCCAGCTGCGGGAGCTCGCGCCGTGCGTGCCGTGCGTGCCGCGGGCCGGGGACCTCCCACGCTGGCCGCCCAAGCTGGTTCTCGTGCAGGAGCTGCTGAGCATTTTGCAATATCTAACGCAGACCTCCGGGCAGGCTTTGAGGGGCTTTCTGGAGCCGGGGTCCTGCGGGGAGCGTGGGGACACGCTGGGGCCACAGCAGCGTTGTCGTCCTCAGATCTCCATGCAAACCTGGATCTCCCGGGCCCGGCTAGTACGTTTATAACTGGCCGTAAATTCGGGATGCAGGAGCACCCGAGTGCATCGCCAGCATCAGCTCTGACCTGCTCCGGGGGTGGCTCCCGGCTGGAAACGTCCCCTGCAGCGAGCCCGGCTGTCCTGCTCCGCAGCCCCGGGGCCGGCTCGCGCCCCACCGCATCGCCGCTGCCCTGGGCTCGCTCGTACCCCACCGCCGTCACCCGCGCGCGGCCGAACCCGCTCCCAGCCCCGCTTGTCTCGGCGTCAGAGATGCCGCGCTCCTGCTTTGTTGTTTGCACGTGGAAACAAGGCAACACGATTTTCTTAGGCGGTGGTAACCGGGCTGTTTTTCGGCATCGCGGCGGCAGCGGCAGCCGCCTCTCTGATCGCTGCTGCCGGCTCTGGGGGCTCCAATTTGTGCGTTGGAGCGCCGGGTCCTGCTGGCTGCGGGGGGATTGCTGCACTTTACGGGTTTTCTTCTATTGTGATATGAAACAAGTGGTGCAAAGGGACCGGCAGCCAAACCGCCGATGCTGCAGCGCGTTGCTCTGTGCAAGCTCCTCTGCTGCAAGAAGTCATTTTAAAGGAGGGTTTTTGTTCCTGGGCTTGATGCCGCACTCGCTGCTTGCAGGGGCCGAGACAGACGCCGGCGCGTTCGCCGAGGGCGTACGTGAACGTCGAGGGCTGCAGAGGAAGCACACGAAGTGCTCACCATTTCTCACTCGCTTTTAGGGCTCAGACTCCAGGGGACAAGACCTGCAGGCGCGTTCCCTGTCCCCGCGCTCGCCAGCTGCGCGGCTCCCGCCGTGGCACTGCCGCGGGGCGCCCCATGCCTGGCCGCCCCCCCCCGTCTGCTCCCTTTGGGGCTGAAAACCCGCCTGATTCAGCTTCACCTGGAGAGCAGGAGCTCATTTGGTGATGGGAATAGTGAAACTCTAAAACTCAGGTTTTAATGTCCTCTGGGAAGCTAATTCTTTTCATATGTGTGGGTGTTTGCTTGGTTGGCACATTTGGGTGCCAAGTGGTGCCATGCACCATTTGCTCCTGTGTGAAGCTCAAGCTCTGCACGGAGACCCCGATCCCGCAGAAAAATGGGAGGAAATCCCACTCCGCTTGGTTGTGTCAAGGGAGGACAGGGAAACAGTCCCAGAAAACCTGTTATTTTCAATGAAAGGTTTTTCTTTTTTTTTTTTTGCTTTTTTTTCTCCATTGCAAATGAGTTTGCTGCTCAGCGGCCTCTCGCTGCTTTGCGGGTGGGAAGGGAGGATCCTTGGGCATCGGTGCTGCTGCGGCACCCGCTCCGGGTTCCCCCGGCCACGGCTTCGCTGCCGAGCACAGCACGGCACGGCACAGCTCTGCCACCCCACGTGGCGAGAAACGGGGTGAAATCCTGCAGCTCGGCCCTTCCTGGCGTGATCCATGAGCGCTCCTGATGGCGGATGCCATAAGCTGAAGGGACGCACTTTAAATCCAAGTTACCCCATCGGTGCACAGGCTGCTGCTGTTGTTGCCATTAAGCGTTAGGCAGAGGTTTGACATCAGTGCAGAAGAGCTGTGCTGAACTGCTCCGTAGCTGCTCCCGCCACGTTTCTCCAGCTGTTCCCGCTGCTCGATGCCCCAGGGCAGCAGTTGCCCCTGCTTTGGGGTGGGAAAACCCTGAACCCAGCCAAGCGCATGCGGAAGGCGATCAGCCCCTGCTCCCCAGCACACCGCCGGGCCGGCGGCTTTGCAGCTGGTGCGACAAGATAACGGGAATAACCTGCCCCTGCAGCGCTGCCCATCAGCTGCACGTGCTGCAGGTGGTCACGGGGCATTTAAGGCGGGTGCGTTAATGAGCAGGCTTTCTCATTAGTGCAGCCTGTGATGATGGCTCATGCTGCCTGTTCCTGCCTTCGGCAAAGCGGAGCCGGGGCCTTGCGGAGCTGCTGTTCCCGTGGGCTGGTGCAGGTGGGTGGTCCCGTGCCCAGGTGGGGAGAGTGGGGACATTGGAGCATCTGCTCCAGCCTCTGCCGAAATTCGGTGGCCCTGGGTGGCTGCTGAGGCTTCGCTGCTCGTCAGCAGCCCCACGAGAGCAGGGTCCACTTGTCCCGAAAAGCGCTCGGACCTCGTTGCAGGGAGGGAGCCGGGGTGAAGGGCAGAAATCGCTATGTAAAAACTAGCCAGTCTTACTGTGGTTAATAATTATTATTTTTTGCTCCTACTTCATCATTTTTAATACGTAGCCGCTTGCATGGGGCATGCACCCTTCTGGGTAATTCCTCGTGGTTGTTCCCTGCGAGTTCCCAAACAAAATGCTCTTTGTCAGTGCTTAAAGCTTCCAGAAGCATCGCAGAGCCGATGGAGATGCTTTGTTCAGCAGGCTGTGCCACGCGCTGTAGCTCATTAATTAGATCTTCTAGATAGGAAAATTTATGAGAAGAATATACTCAGTGCGGCCTTTAAAGCATAGGGTTGTCCCGGGCTTTGTTGTGTAACGCGTGGCTTTGCTATTTGCTATTTACATTTAGAAAAAAAATGAGCCTTTACATTGAAATTCAAGTGAACATCTGAACAAAATCGCTGTGTTTGTAGCAGACTGCCCTGCTGAAATCTTACTGTCCTGTGGTGTGTTTTTGCATGGTTTGAAGTAGCTGGGAGGAAGGAAAACGCTGCTGAAGTATGTGAAACCGATACAGAATCGAGGGAGTATCGGTTGGATCTGGGCTGGGGTTTGGAGGAAAAACCTCCATCCGAAACAGGGATGCGAGGGCAGCTCTGCCGCCGCCGGTGTGTCCCGCGCTCCGGAGCCCCTTGGCACGTGCTCCCGGATGATACAGTAGAAACTTGCGTGTCTATTGAAAAAGAAAATCGGCTTTATTTTTCCATGTTTGAACAAAGAAGCCATGTGTGTTTCTTCTCATTAAAGCAATTTTTTTAAGGAAGCCCATTGCAGAAATAAGTGTGGAAGCCGACGTAATTAAAGGCTTCTCTTTGCCCAGCCGCGGTCCTCTGGCCTTTGAAGAGCTCGGGGGTCCCTGAGGACTGCTCTGAACGCCGCGATATTTTGGTAGCTGCAATAACGCAATCAAAAGATGCTCTCACGAAGAGAGGACCTTGCGCAAGCCGAGGCCGTCCCCCTCTCCCCGCAGATAACGGCTTTAACACGGTCCAGGGCTCGAGCGCCGGTGGCAGCTTTATTTTCTGCGTGTGCTTCTCCAGGGACGGTGCCTCGCAGCCATCGCGAGGTGCTTTTGGGGAAGAAAGAGGGTTTTGCTGCACCGCATGGCCTGGTACACGCCTGCGCCGGTGCACGTGGCTCCCAGGCAGCCACCCTGCCCAGGGGGTCTGTGCCGCGGGGGCCTTGGGACGGGAAATTGGGGCTGAACCTCGTCAGTTTGGACCGCGCTTCTGTTTCAACTGTCCCACGCAGCGCTCCTCTTCGAGCTGAGATGCCGCCAGGTTGTTATTCATCCCCAAACCCTCATTAAAACGCTTTAATTTCTTCCTTTCTCATCTGTTTGCATGGATCTTTCTCTCTGTGCCCGAGCCGTTGAAATCCTAATTTTCTCGTGTTGTCTCTGCAAGCTGCAGCGCTGTGCGTGTCTGCTCCACCTGGGTTTTGGTAGTAAGGGCTTTTTGGAATGAGGAAATTGGGGCATTTCCTTAATCATTAAGCTGGAATCATTAAGCTTTAATCAGGCCAAATTAGGATATTGAATCCTGCTGCCTTGCGTGACTCCCCAGTTGCGTGAACTGAGCCGCTCGGGAAGCAGAGTTGTGCCGGGGCTGGGTCCTCCCCGGCTGAGAGCAGCGGGAGCGGGGCTGCCGGCGTCTCCAGCTCCCTCCGAGGTGATCCTGTTCCTGCTGCGCAAGGGGCTGGACCCGAAATCGGGCCCTGTGCAGCCGGGGCCGGGAGCACCTTTGCTGGTCAGTCTGTCCCTGGCTGGGGTCGTTATGCTCTGCTGCTTTCCTGGAGTGGAGATTAGCAGATGTTTAGCATCTTTTAATGCGATTTAGCAGCAGGTAGCGAGAGAACCAAAGGCTTGGTTACGTTCCTGGAGCCGCTGATCGAGATGATGCGTGTGTATATATATATATATTTTTGAACGTCATTGTTTTCTGGACCATCTCTGTGGAGATGCAGAGAGCCTGGAGAGTCACAGGAATGACGGGTCATGTTGGTCTGTGGGGTTGAGTTCATCCCACGGCTTCCTCCCACCGCTTCCAACACCCTCAAACTTGTCCCCTTACGTCCTTCCCCCTTCTCCTTCCATGGCACGTCACAGCGTCCGTGCTCGTCACCTCTCGTCTCCCGCAGAAGCAGCCGTTCGCGATATAACGTGAATGAATTCTCGTTAAAGTCTGCTGCGAGAAGCCGTGTGACTGTGTCATGATAAAAGAGCAGAATTCGCACTGCTAGCATAATTTTGTGGAGTTTATCCTGTTTTCTGTGCATGCCTTTCTCCAGGCTCTGAGTTTCCTGGAGCCCAAATCTGGAGTCTCTCAACTGACCGAGCTGATTTTTTTTCTTCCACTCAGAAATTCATACCGTTGCAGCAAGATCAAGGGGAGGATCACTTGGTTTTGTCCTGATAATGGTTTCCAACACAATTCACACAGCTAGGGGAAGAAAAAAAATATATATTTATGGTTTGTAATTCTTCCCTAAAACCATCTAAATCCAAATCTATCTGAGCTCTGGCTCTGCTGTCGTTCCTCCAGAGATGCTTGGGGGACGACTCCAGGAGTTGGCTCGTGAACCTGTGACGGCCAACTGATGCCTGGCTGCGGTGAATCTTTCCTTTTTTTATGGAGCAAACAGCACGAACGGGAGAGTTTGTGCAGGGGGCAGGTGGGAACAGCTCTGGTCGAGCCTTGGTGTTAAGGTGTGCAACTGAAACGTCTACCAAAGCTCTGCATCCAACAGAGCTGGTGAAGGAAACCTAGTTGACGTAGAGTGAAATTTCTCAGTGTTTTGGGGATTTTCAGGAAAAGGGCTGGTGCAGTTGGTGTAAATCCATACTGTTGCATGGGAGTGGGGAAGGGCAAGGTGCTCCGGTTGTTCCCGCACCGTCGCTGGGACGCCTGCCGCGGTGCAGCCCCGGGACAGCCGCTGCGGGGCCATCTCGGAGGCATCGCTGTTGGCAGGATTCCTCCAAGCCCATATTTAAGCCATGACTTTGCATGTTGCTTTTTCCCCCAAAGTCTTGGAAACACCATTCGGGGTGAATGCCGTCTCCGCGGAGCCCTCCCGGACTAACCTTCTCCTGGGAAACCTTGGCGTTTCGTTGGATGGTTCAGCCCGTTAGCGCCGTTCCCACTACGCGCTTGCATGGTCCTCTCTGACTCAACCACGTGGCAACCACATCACGTAATGCGACTTCTGTTCTGAGATTATTCAGTTTTTTTCCCTATTGTTGCTTTGCCAAGTTTTTCTTCTAATTCTGAGAAACGGCGTTTAAAAGAGCAGCGTCTCCGGCACGAGGACGCGCTCGGGAGGCAGCGCGAGCAAATCGGCTCGGCAGGTGCATTCGCAGGGGGCAAACTGGGGAGGGAGCCGCGAGAAAGCAAAGCAGAAGCCCCTCCAAATGCCTGTTTCTGTTTTATTCCATTTTCTGGAAGTCTCGTCACACGGAATAACAACGCGTCCCAGAGAAGCGGCTGCGGGCGGGCTCCAGGGAAAGGGCGGCGGGGGAAAAGGTGGTTTGTGAGGAGGTTTTTGATGCAGTTCGGTGCAAACACCCCTTCCCGGCAGAGCGGGAGAAGCCGAGAAGGAAAGGAGGCTACGGGGCGGGGGCGGATGCACGGACCTGCTCTGTGCCATCCCGCATCCAGGGAGGTGGTGGGAGCCGGCGGTGGCCGGGCATCGCGGCTGATGAGGAACGATGGAAAGAAATGAGGCTGTTCAGCCTGGGAAGGAGGAGGGAGGTGCATTTTCACGGCCCGCAGATGCGTAAGGGCTGGGGTAGCGAGCAAGGTAGCACTGCATGTGCCGGCGGTTTATAACACCCCTTTGGTAAAACACCAGAAAGGACGAAAAATAATAAGGATTTCAGCCCTGCCTAAAATGTAGTTTGATTTTTTTTCTTTTATTTACTTTTTTTTACATCACTTAGGAAATTTGTAGCGGGTGTCCGTGGGGTCGGGTGCCGGGTGAGCGCAGCCCGGCTCCGGCATGCAGTGCCAAGTGGGAGCACCAGCATCTTCTGGAAAGGACATTTGCACGGAGGCTCCTGGGGCTTCGTTTAGATTGACTTCTGCTAATTGCGAGCGTTCGCTTGCTCTCGCTAAAAGCCCTGGCCGGGTGCTCTCCGAGGAGCCGATGCCATTTTGAGTGCCGGCAGGTCCACGGCGGTGCGGATGCCGGGGAGAGGAGAGGGTTGGTCAATCCTAAAGCACTTTCAGACTCGAAGACCCTTTCTTTTTTCCCCCTGTTGCTTTTATTTCACAGCTGCGAGGAGCTGGCGTTGCTTTGGACCTCAGCGTTTCCTCTTTGTGTGTTTTTTTCCTCAGAAACCGGCCCACCTTCATTTTCCCTTCATCTCGCCGTCTCTCAGTTCTTGAATCATCAGCCGTACTGGCCGGTTTAGCATAAGAAATGAAATTAATTCTCATGCTCAGGCTCAAAATGTAAATTCCTTTATTAATAATTTAAATAGATTTATTTATGCAGTTTGATATTTTTTCAGGTTCAGGGAAGCAATTCATTTTTCCCGAGCTGATGATCAACAGACGCTGTCATTAAATGCTTTTTTTCATCCTCTTCTTCCATCTTAGCCTGCTAAACAGATAAAAGCCGGGAGCCCGCTGGTCTCGGCGGGCTCCCGGGGAAGCGTGCCACCAGCTAATGTAGGGTAAATAATTAATTCTACCTTATCTTCCATCTACTTTGGACGTTTCCTCCCCAGAAAGGGGGCGGCTCTCCCTCCCAAGCGTTCCCAGTCGCTGCCGTACGAGGATTTCTGCCAAACGCCTCGAGCCTCGGCGCAGGGTTTTGGCTGGCGGCGGCAGCTCGGGGGGTTCCCGCGCCCTGATGCCCCTCGCGCGGGAGCTGGGGAAAGCCTGTGCCCTGGAGCATCCCGGCACGCCGGTGTCCTGTCGCGCTGGTCCCCTGCACTGTCGTAACGAGTTGTGCACGGTCTCCTGGGAAAGCCGGCAGCGCACGGAGGATTGCGCGCTTCGTGAAGTGTCGTGGTTGGCAAAAAAGAGGGACGCACCAAATGCAACGTATAAAGCCGCACGCACGGAGAACCGTTAGAAACTGTACGGTACCTCGGGCAGCGGCTAAATTTACTGCTATAATTGAAGGCGTCTGATTTCTAAGCACCAGGCTAGCTGCAAAACGCTACGGCGAGGCTGGGGGAAATAACATGGTAAATGGCAATGTGCTAACGGCACCCGCAACGTTTCGCTCCGGTCCAGATAGGGATAAACGGCAAACCTCGCTCCCTCGGATGTGGCGGAGTATTTTAAGCAAGAGTCGCATGTATTTACTTAGAATTAGATGGCCCTGAGACTAAACCCTCAATCTGACAACCGCGAGCTTGAGATCACAGTCCAATCCCACCCCACGACAGTGTTTTGCACCTGGTTTTCATCTGTAGTGGGTCCACCCAGCCCTCTGGAGAGGAATACCGCAAAGCCGTGGGGATGCCTGAAATTTAGATCATTTTCTTTGTGGTTTGGACCCCTCCGAGATGAACAGAAATTGATTTCAATCAGCATTTGCTGTTTTCCCTGTGGGATGACGTTCCTGCGCTGAACGCTCCAACTCGTGTGAATCTTTCCTGCCTTCCTGCTTTGTGACAAATCTGAAATGTTATTTCAAAGATTCACAATTATTTGCCCCAAACTGTTCTGACGTTTGAGCAAACCTGATCCAGTTAAGGTGTTGCCTCAGCTTCAGGACAAACTAGTAGTTTCGTGGTGCCGGGTGAGCGTGGGTGAAGTTGGAGGTTTTGCACTTGTTCGAGACGGCCGCGGAGGTAACGGCAGCAATGCGCGCGTGGGCAGCGCCGTGGCCAACCTCCTCACGGTTCTGCTTGCTTTTGCAAAGTTTTAGTATTTCTCTTTCATCTCGATCTTGCAAACTTCGAAGATGACAAGAAGCCAAGGTCCACCTTGCCGCAGGTGAGAGTTAACCAGCTCGTGCTTCCCGTGTTCATCCTGCAGAACTGGGAGTGATGTATTTTGCTTTTAGCAGTAGCTACATGACAGCTCCTGGATGGGTGCAAAACCAGGAGTTTCGGGAGCTTTTTCTCAAGGATGCTTTTCAAGGCTAATGCGACCACCTTTCGCTTTTGAGTGCAACAGCGTGTGCAGATAAAAGCAATTTTCCCGCTTGCCCGCGTGACCCGTTCCCATAGGCAGGGAGCGGGTGGGGCTACAAGAGCTGCTCTCGGAAAGCTTCAGCCAACGTTGCCCATCACTGCTGGCGCGTGATCAAGGCTCATCCAAGCAGCAGCGCGCACGGCGCTGGCGGCGGGAGCCTGAAGCCGGAGGTCACTGGCAGGAGGTGACGATTGTCCGGCTTGCAGAAGGGCTCCTTGCCGAGCGGAGCGACTCCCCCGCGGAGGAGACCCTGCCTGCCCGGAGGAGAGGTGCGGTCCCCCGTGATCCTGAGCGGGAGCCGTGAGCGAGGCGGGCGCAGAGGGCAGGATGTCCAGGGATGCTGCAAGAAGCGCGAGATGGCAGAGCGACAGTTGTAACGCGGCAGATAAGCAAGAGAAACCCACATCTTCCCGAAATGACAACACTCTTGTTTCTGGATCACGAGCCCGAGCTGTCAATTAGCAGGCTGCGCGTCGAATCCGAGCGCCGTGCCCAGAATAGCAGCAGCGAAGTGCTGGAGCATCTACTGAATTTATTTTGGACCGTGCAAACTGAGACACGCGGCCGTTCACGTTCTTACGGCGCTGCAGGACGTGCTGGCGTGCTTCGTTTTGCTCTGGATTGCTATCGTGGCTGTGCTCGCTTTGAGCTCAGCACCCAGGGATGGGGGTCAGGCCAGGAGCCCCTGGCGTCACATCACGCGCTGGCTGGGGGACGCCGGGGGCTGGAGAGAGCCCGAGCTCCTCCTTGGTTTGCAGCGAAGGCATCTCGGCCCCCGGAGAGGAGCGGGAGGGAGGGAAGAAGCGGAGGCTTGAGGCCGCTGCCTGCGCCCTCCCCTCGTCTGTGGGCATCTGCTCCGTTCAGAGCCGCTCCTGTGGGTGAAAAACAGGGAAAACGGGCAGAAACGGGGGGTCCCGGGCTGCTGGAGCAACGGCAGGGGTAGAGCCCAGCTGAGCCCCTCGCGGAGCAGATGCCGAGACAGAGGAGCGCCCATTGGAGCGAGACTTGCAGAGTTTCCTCCCCCCTGGAAAAGGGGGAGCGTGCTGCGGCGTGATGCACCGTGGGATTTCTGCATTTAAGCCTGGGGAGGGAGGGGGATACAGAAAAGAGCCGAGGTTGCCAGTACTTTAAGTTAAATTGGCATGGTCCTCTCCGCCCTGGAAACCCTGCGGGTTAGCAAACTGTCCACAGCCTCCCGAAATCCCTGCAAGGGGATGACGGGTCCTCCCGGCGCGAGGCTTCTCGCTGCGGCCGGCGGGCCTCCCCGAGCTGGGGCGCGTGGACCCGGCGGCTGCCTCTTGCCTATGTGGGTCCCTCGCGAGCGTGCTGCTAATCAGCGAACCCTAATGAGCGTGTCTGAGCCCAGTTTGTTCCTTGCATAATTTCAATTGCGTTTGATGATTAATTGCCCGACTGCAGGTTCTTAAACAATGGCCTGAATCGATTGGTGGCACGATAATTTGCAAGGGGAAATGCTTTAAAATGTGACTTTGCAGCAGATGATGCTCCTTGCGAAGGATCACATGTCGCATTCGGGATGTAAAACACCGTGGTTGTGCAGAGGGCTCTCCCGGCCGGGCTGTGGGCTGCGTTTCCAGACGGGTCCCCGTTTAGGGGATGCACTTGCTCGCTGGGTTCCCTCTCGTCACGCAGGGCCACCAGCCTGCTCGGGGGAGTGGGGATGGAGAGCTGCCGCGGAGGGCGGCTGCGCGGGGCCTTAGCGGGTCGGTTTGCATCTTCTTGGGGAGAATGTATTTTTGTTTCATTTTTAGTAGAAGTGGCTTCTATGGAAGGCTGATGTTTGCAGTACAGTTCTCCAAATTTTTCTGTTTTTATGGAAAAGAATGGATGCTCTCTTGTATGCAGCCACGTTGAGCTCATGCTGGAATATTTTCCCGAGAGAAGGTCAAAGTTGGCTTTAAAGGGACTTAAATGGTTCCTGGAGACGTACCAACAAGGCCGATCGTGTTTGCAATGATGCTCTTTATTTAACGGTGTGTTAGCGTTGGGAGGAAGCAGCAGCACAGGGTGGGGGTCCAGCAGGACACCGGGGTCCCCCGGCGCTGGCCTGGGGCACCCGCCGGTGATGCCCGGGCCTGTCGCCACGAGCATGGCCATCGTGCCCGAGAGCAGCAGCGATCCCGGGTGCAAAGCGTCGCGAATGCGCTGCAGCATGTTTTTTGCTAAATTACGCTATTTAGCGCTCGGGGAGACTGAGGGCTGCGTTTAGGCAGGTCCGCACTGAAACGCGGTGTGACCGGAGCGTGAAGTCGCTGCGGTGGCGCTTGCACCGGCGTCAGCGTGTGCCCAGCCCGAGGCGAAGCGCTTTGGGGGAAAACCCCTTTTTTCCGGCGGAAGGATGCCGGCGGCGGCCGTTGATCTGGAAGAACAGTTACCTGCTCGGGGCTGTCAGCCCTCGTCGTCTCGGAAGTTAATAATCCGGTGTTGGTCCCGTGGGGGCTCCCGGCCGGCGCCGTGGGGGAAAGAGAGGAAGGAGGCGACTGTCCCTGCCCGGCGCAGCCGGCATCCCGGGGCGGCCGGCTCCGCTGAGCGCCGGCGCGGATCCCCCCAGCTCCAGGGCTCGCCTCCCCCGGAAATCCTTTGGGAAAATGCATTTCCTAATTTATTGGTTTTTCTTTCTCACAGGTGGAAAAATCGAGGGTAGCGCGGTGCCGCCTGCTTGGAAAAAGCAGCTTCTGGGGAAACTCGTGAAAGGACATTGATTTATGATCAAAAGGGGAAAAAGCAAAGCAGAATAAAAAGAATACTTAAGGCTTAAAACCGGGGAAATGGCGTTTCTTCCTGCGCGGGTGTTACTGGGGGTCTTTCATGTGAGGCTGAAGCGGAATGGGGAATGAGGGGCGAATCGCCCCGGGACCGCCGCCGTCCTCCCAGCCCTCCATTAAAATTAATCCGGGCATCGATCGGGCCCTTATTAATAGCCAGGAGCCGCCGGGATAAACCGTGGGTCCCCGCGAGCGGCCCCGCGTCGGCGGTCCCGTGCCACCGGGGTGTCGTAATTGCGCCGCCTCGTTAGTGCCCGGCCCCGCAGCACCAATTAGCGCCGCCGCGCTGACCCGCCGCTTCCGCGGCGCGGGGGGAGCCGGGGACGCGCGGTGAAAAACCCCGAGCAAAGACCTAAATCTTTTTGGCTGCCTGATTAATAATGCTGTCAGGCCTATCACAGGCACTAAACAGCAACGCTGGTTGCAGCTGAATTTTTTATACTTTCTATTAATCTTTAATGATAGCTTGGTCACCTAGTCTCTTTTATCTTGTCAGATAAATGTATGGTTAACAGGATAATGAGATTTCGGCGGCCCTGCTCCGGCGCGGGCCGCGCTGACCCCTGCCCTGCCGCGGGGCCGTAATTGGGGGCCGCGCGGCGGCCGCGGCGGCGGCTGATGGATGGGTTAAGCTTTGATCGGAGGTCGGCAGGTCCCTCGGCTCTGGAAGGCAACTGTGGTTTTATTACTTGCAGGATCTGATGGGCATGTAATTAGATTTAGCTATTGCTTTATTAATAAGTAATTGTTCCTTACCGTTGCTTTAGGTTAGCAAATATATTCCGCTGATAATTTAGGGCATCGATATGGCTTTATTTATTAATAGACGGGAATGTATATTTTTGCCTATAGCGGAGAATAGCACAGATTTGTCTGGCGACTTCTCCTGCAGGGGAGGATTTGTTCTTTATTAATGCACTAATTAACCTAATTCTCGGAGCCGGGCGCTGCTGCGGGAGCGCCGGCACGCGTGCGAGGTGCGATACCGGCAGCTGCCCGGCTCGTGCGGCGCACGAGGCTCGTGCAAGGTGCACCGAGGGGTGTGGGCGATGCGGGGTGCACGCGATGCCGGGTGCGCGGGCGCCCAGGCACGGTGCTGCATCCCCTCCCGGCGCTGCTGCTTCTCCAGCATCCCGGCGCCGGCGGCCCTTGGTCCCGGGAAAAGGGGCGGCAGAGTCGGGGCTGGCCGGGGCCGCGGATGGCGGTGCTCAGCCCCTCCGTGGGGGCGAGCAGGCAGCGCGGGGCGCCCCTTTTTTTGGGGACAGGCTGCCTTTTTGTTGCTTTGCAGCTCCAAGGAAGCTCCTCGCATTAATTACGTTACCATGTAGCAAGCTCTGGGCTGTCATATACTTTTTTTTTCCTTTTAGCTCTGTTTTTCGTAAAGTGGTCCTAAAATGACACGGAAAGCAGCTGCTTAAGCAATTGTGCCAATTAATGGGTCTCTGAAATTAAAACGCCTACACAGTCTAGATGAGATTTCTCCAGGAGGGAATTCAGCAATTGTCTTCATGATAATCAGGCTTGACTTGTCTTAGCACACATTAATAAAAAAGCAAATGCATTCAAAGAGATGCCCTTTAGTGGAGAATATCCACAATATAGTAATGAGGCTCCAAAAAAAAGAAAAGGAGAGGGAGATAGGGAGCGATGGCTGAGCGGCTCCGCGGGGGAGGGAGACGCGGAATCGGCGTCATGGACTCGCCGGATCCTCTCGCGGCAGCTGCCGGCTCTAAATCCCCGTCTCCCCCCGACGTGGAGGAGCGGCAGAGGCTGCACAGGGAGGTGGCTGCAGGCTGGGTGCTAAATGCCCCGTGCATGGTGGTGCTGCGCCGAGCGGGCGTCCCTGCGCGTGCATCCCGCCGGGGACATCCCCCGTGCTCCCGATCCCACCGGAGGCTTGCGGCAGGGATGCTCGCGGTGCAGCGCGGCCACTGCCCGCGGGACGGGTTGCTGGTGGCGGAGGAAGATGCTGCCGAGGGGCTGCGGGGAGCCCGCCGGGGGCCGGGGCTGCGGGTGGCAGCGTTTCCCGCGGCTCCTGCCCATTTCCCGCGGCTCCTGCCCATTTCCCCGAGCGCGTTGCTGCAAAAGCAAGGGCTGCAGTTGCACCACCGAGCTCGGCAGTGGTGCCAGCTCGCCGGCAGAGTTTTGCCTCTGATGAACGCGGATCTCTCCGGTGATGCCGAACCGGATCCTTTGGAGAACCCCTGATCCAGACGGCCCCGTCCAGGCCGGGCTCAGGACCCCTGCGGTGCCCATGCACCCCGCAGCACCAGCCCCGCGCTGCCCTCGGCTGCCGCAGCCGGCTTTGCCCCCGCGCAGGCTGCTGCCGGGCGCCACGCGATCCTCTCCGCGTTGGGCACCTCGTTTCCCTCCTCCTAGTTACCCGCTCGGATGGCGGCGCGGCATTTGCATGCGCTTGGCAGTCGCAGCCCTGGGACGGTTTGTCTGGAAAAGTCTGTTTTGGTTTTTTTTCCATCCCCTGTTGTTTTCATTTCAAAAATTTAAGAGGCTTTAAAAACAAAAGTATTCAGAGCAAACGCGATCTTCCTGTATGCAAAACTGATGAAAGGAAAAGACTTGCAGCTCTAAGCCCCGCTGCTGCCGTTGATATATCAACGAGAGCCCCGGAGTTCCCACGAAGCGACCGAGAGGCCCCCGGGCTCGTGGTGCTGCCGCGGGGCTCGTGCACCGCACCGCGCCGGGGTCCCGCGGGCAGGGGCAGCCGGGGCTGCAGCCCCCCAGACGCCGCGGGCCGGGGAGCAGGAGTCACCCCGGGCGCCGGCTGCATTGCTGTTTTTCTCCTTTGCAACAAATCAGCTCATTTTCAATCCCCTTTTTGCAGTGACGCTGCCTCGCGGCTGGGCTGGGTGGTCGCCTTTGGCCGCTCCGAAATGCTGCGCTTTCTTCCAGGCACAAGCAGAAGGAAATCTATATAACCTGTAGATAAATCTGCATATAATGCAATATCAGCTGTAGCGTTGAGAGGTGCAAAACGTCCCTGGGCTGCCGCGGGCAGTGTGGGTGCAGTGGGAGCCCGGCCCGGCCCCGCGCCGCTTGTCCCGGCAGCGCAGCAGAGGCTGCAAAAGGAGGGGAAAAAAAAAATTTTTTTTGTCATGGCTAGCGGTTTAGATTTTCAGATCTGTCTCGGTCTGAGCAAATATTTTGATTATGGCTAAGTGCGAACATAACAAATGCTGTTTAGACAAAAGCAACACATTCACTATTAGTTTTAGACAATTTGTCCTAATATTGTTTTGAATCATGCATTTATTCCCCCATAAAGATTTGATTACTTTGCTTGTTTCATTAATCTTTATTTGTTTAATCATCTGCTAAATCTGTTTAATCACTGGTTTAAGTGGAAAGATTACACGAAGATATTCAGTGCTTAGTGGCAGAGCTGGCCTGGCGTCTAAGCCGCTATTCCCTTATATCGCTTTGGTGCGGGGAGCGCCGGGGCTGCGGCCTGGCGGCGTTTCCCGCAGCGTTTCCCATGGGATTTGGGCGTTYGCCGGCTCTCTGCCGGTGCCGGGCAGCGAAAGCAGCCCCCTGCAGCCCGCGGGGGGATGAATATTTCATGCAACGCCTGTGTTTTTGCTCAGAGAGGCTTGATGCAAAACGTGCAGTATTGCGCCGGCTCTTGCGTTCGTCTCCTGCTGCAATCAGCAGCCTCAATCACGGGGCAATATTTTATGAATTAATAAAAAAGATCATGGACAGCCCGGTGGGACCCGGGAGCAGCGCGTGCCGTAGCGTTTTAATGAGCACTGCGGGGAATTTCTGCCTCGGCTTCCCTCCCACCCCCCTTCCCTCCACTTTTGGGTGGTTTTTCCCTTTTTCCTGCTTTTTCTTGGCGGCGGGCGAGGGGTCTCACGCCCGGGACCCGCCGGTTTGTCGCGTCTGGGCCCTGCGCCGCCCTGCAGACGTAAGCGGGGTTTTACGGCAGATCTTGTGCTCATTACTGAATAATTCATCGTCGCATTGATGCCTTCAGATACCATCTCCCCTTCTCCCTCTCCCTCTCCCCCTCTCCGTTTCGCTCTGCCCACTTGGGAAAACGGTATTATGCCTCGCTCTGACGACAGCGTACACAGATAAAAGATAATTGCTTGGCTTGACTCCCCCATTGATATGAAAATAAGATTTAAATTATTCACTTCAGTTTAAAGGTTAGTTGAAGGTTATTACGGGGGATAAAAAAATCACTCTTCATGACGTTTCTGTTGGAGACGAGACGGGTTTGAAAGGCCTAATTTGCACGGCAGGCCGGGGCGGCTTGTTGTGGATAAACTGGGAGACCCTCCAGAGGCTTCCGTCGAGGAGAAGTCAATTATTTATAAGCAAATTACAGTTCGCTTCTCGGATATGTAAAACACGGTTAGTCTCAAATAAGGACAAGACGGAACCTATATAACTTAATATACCTGCCGCCGCATGGTAGCAAGATTCTTCCTGGCGCTTCCCGCCCTCCGATCCCAGCGGGAATTCAATGAGCTGCCGAGTTGCAGCCGGAGGGCCCGATCCTGCCCCCGCGAGCCCGTTTGCTCGTTCCCCCCAGCCCCCCGCGCCGCAGCGGTGTGCGGGGATTAAAGCAGAGCGCGTTCCCCGCCGAGCAGAGCCGTCCTGCGCGGCGCCGTCGGCTTCGCCTGAGCTTCCCCTTGATGCTCTAGCATGCACGGAGCTGCAGCGGCAAAGCTGCTGTGCAGGGTGAGTCATTAACGTCCTGCCTGCATCTGGCAGCAGGACTGGAGTGCGGCAGCGGTCTCGCCCCGACTGCAGCCTCCGCTGTGCAAACGCCGCCGGGAAAAAGGACCCCGGGATCCCCGACGTCGGCGTGCGCAGCGTGCAGGTGTAAATCACCGTGTGACGGCGTGGGTGATGCACGCCTGCCTCTGACAGAGATGTTACGTGTGCAGGCTTCAGACAAAGACCTCTACGTCTCCCAGCAAGGCGCATGCGTTGATACGGGGAGATGCAAGCGCGCTCTGCCACCCCGCCGCGAGCCTCGCGCTGGCGCTCGTTCCCGCTGCATCCCCCGCGCTCTGCGTGACCTGCTCAGCGCGAACTTGCAATGCACCCAAACGGGGTCAGGATTTTTGTTCAGCCGTTCTTGCAGCAAAACTTGCGCTAGCACCTTTCACTTGGACGGTGACCGTGGAATTGGTTCCCCGAGGGCTTTTCTCACTTTTTTAAGCCACGGTGCTTACAGGAGACTTATGGTGTGACTGACTTACACCCTACTTGCAATTTATTGCTGTTTCCCCAGATGCCGATGGCGTAGGCTGGACGTTTGCCTTGGGATGAAACTAGTGAAGGTTTTGGGGAACGCCGGCTGAAATAATGCATCCGTTTCCTCGAGGGTGGTTAATGGGGGAGAAAGGCCTGCGTTGCGCCCGCAGGCACGTGGGTGGTGTTTTGTGATCGTACCGAGGCCGGAGGTGCCTCGGCCGAGCCCCGGCGCCAGCAAGAAAACCGGGAAGATGCCCCAGAGCTGGGACATCATGTTCGGTGTTATCGGGGTGTCCGAGCTCAGTTCTCAGTTTCAGATGACTTTTTGTTTCAAACTTTGAAAAGCGCATCGCAGACGTGTGTATCGTTATACAGCGTTTTTAGTGTTTGTGGTTGAAGTGAACTGTTTGGACTGGCATGGCTTCAATTCACTTCAACTGTCTGCGGAGGAGTAGTTAAAAACAAACAAACAAACGTCGTCGTTAAGAACAAATCAATTTTAAAAGTATTTAAATCTGTCACAACATGGAACTCGTTCCCTGCGTTTCCTATTTAAGATCACAGCTTTGCTGGGGGAGATAATAGACTTTCCGACAGCGGCTTTTAAAAAAGGATGAAATTATGCTCGGGGCCGGCTCTGTTTCGGAGGCAGCACTGCGCGTACGCTCCGGGCGTCCCGCAATCTGCGTCCCTTGTGCGATGCAGTTTCCTTTCCTCGCTTTGGGATCTGAGAGTTTCTTATCAGTTTTTTATGTAATAACCGGTGGTTTGTCAGTGCATTTTGGCTGTGCTACTGCTCGAGCAGGATATTCTGCCTGGTTTTTGGAAATGCTCCTATTTTTCAGCAAATTTGCCAAGCTTGGGCAATTTGAAAGGGTGTAAGGAGCAAAGTGTGTGGTCCTTACGGGCTCTAGGAGATAGTTTGCATTTTTTTTAAATTAGCTTTCTTGCACGCACTTCTCTTTGTCCTTTTTTATTTGCAAGCATCGCTGCGGTCGTCCTCCGGGTCGGCACAGCCCCCGGCCCCGTGGAGCGGTGCTGGGTGCCGGCAGCTCATCGCGGCGCGGCCGGGGCTGCCGGCGTGCGAGCGAGCCCTGTTCCTCTGCGCCGCTGTCAGAAGGGCTCGGAGCTGTCAGCCGCCGTTATTTATGCCTGTGTATTTTGCTTGAAATGAGATGTAAGCAAAGCCCCTGTGTGCCTCCGATCTCCTCTGTAGCAGAAGAAAGCAGCGAGCAAAGAATACATTTGCAGTCACGCCTGGCCCTTGATTTGCAGCTTTGCTCCGCGTTGGTTCGGGGTCTGCAGCGCGCTCGCCTCCGTGGGAAAGCAGAAGCTGAGCTGTTTCTGTATGCGCAGAGGTGTCGTGTTCGAGTTAAACCCTTTTACCTTTTATTTAAAATTCGCAGAGCCTTGACAGGTAATCTCGGGAGCCGGATCATTACGGCAGCCCGTGCTACCCCGCAGCACGCTGCTTTCTGCATCCCCCGGCGAGAGGCAGCGGCTTCTTTCTGCCTCCTCCCCCTGCAGCGCTCGCAGCGCATCTGCCCCGGGCTCGAGCCCCGCGGCCGGGACCCCCAGAAACCATCGCTGTGCAGAAACCATCGTGATGCAGAAACCATCGCTGTGCAGAAACCATCGGCACTGGCTGCAGATGCCCAGCATCAGCAAGAGCCACCCCAGCGGCTCTAACCTTAAAGCTAATAAGAAAGCCGTGACCGAGAGCTGCTGCCACCTCTGCGGACAGGCAAACGCTGCCAAGGGCAGCAAGGCGGTGGGAGCGGGAGCCTGACAGCAGCCTTGCTGATAATGAAATAATTTAAAAATAATAATAAAAAAAATCGCTGGCTTTCCTCCGGCCACGCTGCTCTCCCTGCACACCCGAACGCCAGCGCTGCACGGGCTGGTGGAAACACTCGTCCAGGAAAGATCACGTAGGAGAGCGGAGCTCGAGTGCTGTTGCGGGAGGCGGGAAGCAAATGCTGTTTCTCCCCTCCCGGAGCCCTGGGAGAGGCTGAAGCGGAAAATACTGCCCAGCTCTTTAGCAGCGACCGGGGAGGCCGGGCCCCTAACGTACCCGCGCGCTAGCCATGCCTCCGCGTTCAGAGGTAGAAAAATTCCTCTTAAATCATTCAGCGTTGCTCTAATGTATTCACAACGTGGACTATAGAACAAGATCTGAACCGCTCTTTCTTCCAGTAAGACTATTAAATGGTGACACTTTGACACCAGCAAGAAGTATATGAGATTAAAAAGTAAAAACTGCATAGAAACCTAAGTGCCGTCGCGTACCGCTGGAATAAAAATTGCTGTTCGGTGCATTAAAATAGCGTCCTTGTCGGGAGCAGCATGCTGGGAGCCGTGCCCGCTGCCTTCTGCAGCGCCGATGCATGCGATTCCCCCCGGGTGAATTACGGAGCACTTAGGGGAGGCGGCGCTGGCGCCCAGAGTCCCGGGGGATGGACGCACGGCACCAAGGGATGCGTGGCGGGAGCTGCGGAGCAAGAGCCAGCACGGCGAGGAGCTGCCCCGCAGCCCTCGGGGCATCCGATGGAGCCGGAGCCGACGTGGCCCACTGGAGCAGTGCCGGATGGGTTTTCCCATTTTTTTGGCCACAGAGGAGCAGATCCCCTTCCAGGCTGTGACTCCTCCGGGAACAGCGGCCGCCCTCCGGGGACGCATCCCAGGCACAGCGCGGGGATGCGCGGGGGCCCACGGAGAGCGTTTCATCTGCCCGTGACATTTGCGGTCCCCTGGAGGCAGCTGGCGGATGAAAGCAGGAGACGAAGGAGCCGGCTTTTCTCGGCACGATTAATCATTTATTAGCTAATCAAGAACGCTTGCAGGAGATGAGGAGAGAGAGCAGCTCATTTCTAATAGGAATTAGTTAGCTTTTTTTTAACTCTGATTTCCAGAGGAAACAATATCCGTGGGCTCGTGTAGGCCTGTTTTTCCATCCGTCGCCCCCCTCTCTACTTTTTGACCCGTTTCCAGTGTCCCCAGGACCCTGCTGCAGCCCGGCTGCACGGAGCAGGTTTCCCACGACCCCAAGGACAAAACCACTGGGGCGCAGGCGGCGCGAGCCCGGCGTCGGGCCTCGGGGGACGGGGAAGGGACGTTCCCGCGCGCCGTGCAGGCGGTTGCAGCAGTGATGAACCCGGGACCCCCCGGCGCGGGGGCTCCTCTCCCAGGAGCATCCCTCAATGCTCAGGATGGCATAAACATGCTGCAGTTTGCACATTCGTCGCCGGGAACCAAGTGCCGCCGGTTCAGAGCTCGAGCTGCACTGGCATGTTTTTAACCCACTGTTTCATTGCTGAAGCTCAGAGCTGGGACGTCTTGGCCGAGGCGGGCTGCAGCAAGCCAGACGGCAACCCAGCTTTTCCCCTCCGCGCTCCCAGCAAACGCAGCCTGGCGCAAGTGCGTTTTGATGAGCTGCCCCAAAAAGGTGCTGTTTATAGGAAAGATGTTTTGGCATCGCTGCCGGCAATCAGGCACGTGCCAGACGGGCTCGAGCCTTGCGCCGGTACGACGCTGTTTTGCCCAGCGGGAGCCTGGTTGAATTGCAGCTGGCGAGGCAGGAGCGTGCGGCACGGGAAGAGGGATCCCGCCGCGCGGCCTGTCGGGGCGAAGCTGGTTTACAAGCCAGGGCTAATCTGCAGCTGCTGCTGCTGCTGAGCGCTGCGCAAGCCGATGCTGCTGCGTGCGGGTTGTGTGCTGGCGCAGGCTAACGCGGCTGTACCATCCACACGGCAAAGGGCGCCCGGGAGCTTGCTGCGGATGGGGAAATTGTCCCGGTAACGCCTCCCAGCATCTCCGCCCTGGCAAGGAGGGAAGGATGTGGCCACATGTGGGCTAAATCTGGGAAAAGGCTCCCGGGAGGGAGGTGCTGGTACCCGGAGCTGGTAGCGGCYGCATCCCTGCTGCCGCGGGGGGAGGATGCTGGCAACCGCTGCCTGCGGGTGCTCAGGACCGGCGGGGTGCGGGTCCTCTTACCCCACGTCGGTGCCAGCCGGCAGCCCATCCGCCCCGAYGGACACCGCCTCGCGCGTTCCCGCTGCTCCGTAACCGAGGCCTCCGAGCATCCCTCGGCCGGGGCAGGTCTCCGGCTAAGCAGAGCGTTCGGGTCTGCTCCAGGCTTCCTGGTGCCCCGCTGGCGGCGGTCGGCCACTGCCTCCGTGTCCCTGCACGGAGCAGTCGGTTGCTTTTATTGAGGCTCCGGCTCCTGGAATCGCGCTATGCGCAAACCTCTGTTTCCTTTGAAGGGAGTCAGGTTTCAGCCTTCACGGCTTGAAAATATGCGCGGTGGAGTCTCTCAAGCTAAATAAAAATAATACAAAATATATTACATTTTAAAATCTCATGGCATTTGGGGGTCTGACTCATGATTTTTGAATGTTTGGAAGCAGTAACGCTGCAGTCAATTTTGCTGCTGCTTGGATGATTGCTTTCAGAGAGGTTTTAATTCCACTATAAATACTTCAGCTTTACAACAGCAGTCTCAGTCAGATGTGCAATAATACCCAGTTCTGCATTTCAGGTAAGGCTTTAAACTAAATGAAATCTCCTCAGTATAGCTAATCAGAGATTAGCTTTGATCACAGTTTGTTAGCCCAGGCCAATCCTGCTCAAATCCTCCGGCAGACCTCATATCCAGAGTGCTTTGTCCCGCGCTTACAGCGCGAACCCCCTGCCCAGCGCAAGGCAGGGGAGCTKTTCTTCTCTGCTGCTTTTAGATGTTTTTCCACACGCAGTGGAGTGCTGCGTGGTGCAGGCACTGTCTTCTGCTGGCCACGAGCTTGCGGCCGGGGGTGGCCTCCCCGTGCACACAGCTGGCCACAGGGCATTGCCTTTAGGTCAGGTCTGCGGCAGTTTTCAGCCTTCCTTGGTGGCTTTTCTCCCTTTCCCCTTGTATCCAAAGAGAAAGTGAGCATTCACGTCGGGRAAGGGAAAGCGTAAGAGAAACAGGAGTGGAGGCATCTTGCCAGGTGGAGTCTGGCTATGACGTAGCAGCAATGACGCTGCTCCATCCTCTAGCTCAGACTTAGTCATCGCTATTTACTGCTTTCTAGTTTATTAAGCATATTTTAAAGCAATGGAAATTTTATCTTCCAGCATAATGATTGCAATAGCTGTGTAAGGTAATATCTTGGTGAACTAAAGGCTGCTTTCCAAAAGCAGCCTGGCTCCCGGAGAGGAGGGGGTACGTGGCGATCGCGCTCCCTGCTCCTTGCAGCCCTGTGTCCCTGCAGCACGCGGGGATGATGACAGCAGCGGAGATCACTTCTGTACCAGAGCACTGCGTGCGGTTGCACACGTGGACCTGTGCGTACACGYGTGTCTGCTCACACGGGTGGTGCCCAATCCTGCGCCGCTGCGTTGCATGGGTTCTGCTGGCTCCTGTGAGCAGGAGCAGGGCTAAGCACCGTGGCTGGGCCGGCTTTGCCGAGAGACGTGGTCGCAGAGGCTGCAGAACAGCGTGGGGACACCCTGCTCTGGGCTCTTCCTCTCCGGTTCCCAGCACGTGGCCGAGGTTGCCTCCCCGTAACGGCTTGAACCGAACCTTTTTCCTGGTTAGAAACGTTCTCCGTTGTTGTTGTTCCTCTGTATTATTTATAGCCCAGTAAGCGTCTGAGACTCGCAGACACCGATACAGAGCTCGCTTACCCACCCAGCAATATTCCTGTTTGAAACAATACGGTTTGACTGTTGCTATCGATTTTGGTGTTGTGCGATGGTAGGAGTTCCTTTGAGCCAGCTGGTATATTAAGCAATCATTTCTATAGCAGAGGACATAACTCCCCCGGCATCGGTTTGCCCTAATGGGCCTGGTATTACTCATGCGCTAATTGATTGGGCATGGAGAGAAGAAAAGCTAAATTCGCTTGCAAGGTGATTTTTACGGCCAAGCTCATAACAGAGGTAATTTGCTGAAAATGTTCAGTCCCTCTCCGGTTATGTAATGTAATCTGTGTTCTCGTACTCCGTCTCGGTGCTGCGTTTGTCGGCAAACTCTGCGTTTGTGGAGTTTGAGGTAAAATCCCCAGGGAGGCACCGTGGCAGCAGACTCTGTCCGTCTTCTCTGCGTCGTGCGGGAGAAGACGGGAGCATCGGCAGCGACGCGGAGCAGCCGGTCCCCGCGCTGCCCCGTGGCAGCCCTGGCGATTGGGGCCCTTGTGCTCCGCTTCCTCGCCCCGGGGTGGGTTTCGCAACAGCTCTGGTTCCCCTGTCGAAACACCCCGTATAGGGCCAGATGTTTATCTCTGTAGCAGAAACTGCAGAAATACTGCCGTAGCAGACTTCTGCCTGAAGTTTCGCCCCCAAAATGCTCCAGAGGAGCGGCTGCCCACGTGACGCCTGTTCCCGCATCGCCTGTGCTGCCAGACACGAAGGGCTCGGAGGACGGGATTGCTCAGTGGGGTCACCAAATCACAGCGATAGGCACGGGCGGGAGGCGGCGTTTCCCGGCTCTTTGGTTGGACTCCTGGTCACCGCGTTCCCAATTCCCGGTGCGGCTGTAGGTAATACGGTGTTCTCCGGGTAGCAGCAGCAGCTGGATCACAGCTGGATGTGTTTTCCCGGCGAACCAGAGATTCCTAGTGATGGGCCACTGCTCGGGTGTGCTAGGAGCTGTACGAATCCAGATCAAAGGCCCAAAGAGGCTCAGTCTCGGTCTAAGGAGAGAGGAATTGGATAGCGAGGCAGGAGGTGGAGCAGAGGAAAGGAGAAGTGGGTGGACGGCAGCGACGCAAGAGCAGCCGGCACGTGGGAGCTCTTGAGCTCTCCATGGACGCTACAGCAAGGGAGATATCTGAGCAAGGTCTCGGGGTCTCAGGTTTGGTCTCTGTAGATGCTGGATGCAAGGGCAGTGCTTGGTCACTGGCCTTAGTTACCTTCTAAAGCTTGCGCAGTGCCTCAGGGTTAAGACCTCGAAGCTTGTTGACAAGTATCAGCTAAGAAACAGCCCGTGTGAGAGATCTTGGGCCGCCGCTGACGTTCGCTGCTGCCGAGGGAGGTGCAGCGCGGTGCCCGCGGACGGGTAGGGAGGGCAGSAGGCAGCTCGCCCCGTCCGAGGGGAAGCGCAGGAGGAATCGCAGATAGATTGCAAAACTCCGCAGTGACTGGGAAATCAAAGCAAGCCCTCCTCCTCGGCTGGTAGGAGACCTGGAGGTTTAACAGCCCTGGGAAGGTGGTTAAAACCTTGGCTTTACGTCTCATCCCAAGGGCAGCCTCTTGGAAACCACAGATCCGTCCTGTTTTCCTGCCAGAGCGTTAGTTCAGTTCTGACGTGGATGAACCTGCCCCGTAGCACCGACGTGGGCTGGAAAAGGCTCCCACGGGCACGTGGCTGCCGAAGCCCTGCCGAACTCGGCTTAAAACAACGGCAGTGAATGGTCCGTGTTTTCTCCCTGAAGACTGATGGACCTCCAGGCTGACGAGGTGAGCTCTTGCGTGTTTATCAGGACGTAACATCTAGTTAACCTGAAATTTCTGAGATTTTCCCTGAGTGGGAATAAAGCCAGTCAGTCCTGGAAACAGCTCAGACAAAACAGGATTGTTTTGGACTCTGCTGGATCACGCACTTGAACCAGACCGGCTGGCGCTGCAGGGGTTTGGACGATGCTTTGGCTGTCGCTGAGGCGGGGGGACAACGCTGTGCTGCCCTCACCCGTCCCCCCCCCACACCAGGTGCTGCACAGGCCCTTCTGCCACGCGGCTCGTGTGAAGCCGCTGCCAAGGCTTTGACGTCGGCTCCTGTGGCTGGTTGTCACCCCTCGGACCAGCCTTCCCGCCTGCCAGCGTCGGCTGGGGCAGGGCTGGCTTCGGGGAGCGTCCAAGACGCAGCTGCCTCGAGCGGCCGGCTCATTTTGGCAGGTCCTAATTCCCTAAACCTGTTGCCCTCGGGTTTTTGACTCTTGCTGCTGCTGCTGGGCCATCAGGTTCCAGGGCAGGGAAAAAATGCATCTGTCATCACGTGCCAGGGTGGGGAAACAGCCCAGAGGCGGTGATCGGCCAGGCCGGGGCGTGCATCTTGCTTACCTTTTGGAAGAGAAGTCGTGAGAGGAGACCGCCCAAAGTGACACGAGCCGGGGCGAGGCCAGGCCCCTTTCCCGGGGCTGGGCGAGCGGGCGCGGGGGACATCGGTCTGCAGGCAGCGTGGGGCAGCTCCCCTGCGCGGCCGTGGCAGCCCCGCGGGCTCTGCAGAAGGAGGGAAGGCAGGAGCAAAGCGAGGGCAGGGAGCAGCGCTGGTGGCCGTCCCCTCGGCACCGTCCCGAGCAGGGGCTGACCACGCTGCCGCCAGGCAAGCACGGAGCGGTGCTTTGGGATGGCGAGGACAGAAATGTCTAGAGAAGGAGCTGCCAAGACGGCTTGAGACGCCATGGGGATCTGCGTTTCGCCCAAACGGGGAGCGTTGTGCCTGCCGCAGCCCCTGCTCGCTCCGCCGTCACCAAGCAACCTGGAGGGGCCTGGGGGCTTCCTCCGAGGCTGGAGGAATGAGGATTTCCTGCGGAAAAATAGCGATCTTGTCCTCACCGTTTTAGATGAGGCTGTTTAGGAGAAGAGATGACAATTTTTCTTTCGGTATAGACATCACACGTCAGTGATGCTCCTGGGATCACACATCAGTGATGCTCTTGAGACTGAGCAAGGAGAGCCCAGGGCAGTGCGGCCAAGAGCTCGTCCCGTTCCTAGGCTCAGTGAACGGCGGCACACCAGCCCGGAGCATCTTGGCTTCATCTATTCACCGTCCAGGTGGTCTGTCTGTCTGCTTTTGTCACGGTTGTCACCCCCGGATGGATAGACAGCTTGTGTGGTGGCCACGGACGCGGTGCCCAGATGTGTCCTGGGTCCTTGTCTTTCTCCTGGGACGGGGTTGGAGCTGCCCAGATGTGTCCTGGGTCCTTGTCCTTCTCCTGGGACGGGGTTGGAGGTGCCCAGATGTGTCCTGGGTCCTTGTCTTCCTCCTGGGAC
>PTFA01000231.1:894205-904703 GCA_003342895.1 Casuarius casuarius
CTCCTGGGACGGGGTTGGAGGTGCCCAGATGTGTCCTGGGTCCTTGTCTTCCTCCTGGGACAGGGTTAGAGGTGCCCAGATGTGTCCTGGGTCCTCGTCCTTCTGGGATGGGGTTGGAGCTGCTCAGATGTGTCCTGGGTCCTCGTCCTTCTCCTGGGACGGGGTTGGAGGCAGCAGGTTGCGGCCCGGCGCTCGCCGGCGCGGATGCAGCGGCAGGGCACAGCCACACGGTGGTAGGAGATTCCCTTCTCGCTGCAGCGGTCGGAGCCCCGGCGCGATAATCCCGCCCGAGCCGGGCGTTTTGCTGGTGGAAAGGGCCGGGCTGCGTCCGCTGCTCCCCGGGAAGCATCAGCCCCACGGCGAGGGCTTCCCGCAGCATCCACCAGCCTCCCTGCTCCTGGCTGAGGAACACCAGGCCCGGGGAGGACAGACGGACGGATGGATGGACAGGGCACGGCTGTTGGCTGTGCACGGGGGGCCCAGCCTGCAAGCTTCGTTGGCTTCATTCTGTGTTTTATTCTCGGGGTTACAGTTGAGCAACCACTGCGCTTTCCCCCCAGTCCTTCTCGCTGCTTCGCCTAAGGCAAACGCGCAGGTTTGGTTAATGGTTCTGGGAGTCCCTTCCTCCTCCTCCTCCTCCTCCTCCTCCTCCTCCTCCTCCTCCCCGGGACGGCAGCAAGGGAGCTTTATGGCGGCGGCGAGGGCGCTTTGCTCCCCATGGACGCGCGCCGGGCGAATCCCCCCGCGGATGGGGCGAGCGTTGTGCCTCGGCTGCTCTCCTCCGACTCACCCGCAAACCACGCGTTGGATCCATGCGTCGCGTCGCGTCCCGGTGGCTAGCGAACCCCTTCGCAGTGCTGTCCGTGGGGCGCTCAGCTAGCAGGGCTGACGGTACCTAGCTAGTTCAGGAGAATTGTGTAATTCCGATACTCCCTGGCACCGGTCGTGGGAGGCTGTTGAGGGACTGCAGAGTTTATAAAATCCACTTTTCTTAAAGTACCCCAGGGATTTCCAAGACGAAACTGCCTCAGGGAGGAAACCGAGACGGGATGCTGATGCCGTGCCTCGGCGTTTCCCAGCGGAGCGCTCTAGATGCAGAAAGCTCCTTTAAGAAGACGCGTCCCAATAATCGCCTCCGAGCGGGGCAGAAGGCAAAAGCTCTGCTTTGCAGAGCAGCGAATGATTTCATAAAACAAAGCTCCAAATTCTGGCATTTTCTGCAAAGGAAAATGCCCCCAAGTTCATTGCAGGTTAATCAAAACATTTCAATGCAATTTTGACTTTGCATTTAGCTATACTTATAATAATAAGAGATAATAGGTAATGGCAAAGTCCCTGAAGTTAACCCAGCTCTCTTCTGGTGCTGCTGGAAATCCTGCTTCATTTCCAGAACGATTTGCGCGGCGCGGTGAGATTTGCACAAAGCTGTTTTGGTTTTGGGGCCCCCGGACGGGAGCGGGACGGGCTGCAGAGGGCTGCGGGCCCGGGGAGGTGCCGGCTCGGTGCCAGCACCGGCCCCTGGCAGGTGCCGGGTTTCCCACGCTGATGTGCTTCAAGGTAAAGCTGCGGCTCTGCTGCAAGAAGCAGCTGCAGGGAAGTGCCGAGGGATCAGCCAGCATTGGCGCGAACCTCCAAAACGCTCGGATTTGGGCTGGGGTTTATATCCGCTGAACCCCAAAGCTTCCGAAATCCACGTTTTGCATGGGAGGAACTTCAAGCTGCGTCCGACGGTGAATGCTCTGCTTTTGCTGCTGATTTGAGGCGATACCGGGGGATCGACCGCCCGAGCGCGTTGCGGCTCAGCTGAGCATTGCAGCAGCCCCCATCGGCAGCGGGATCACGCCCCGTCTCTCGGCAGTCGTCGGCCTCCTCCCAAGGGTGCCGCCAGAGGTATTTTCCTTCAAAAACCAGACAGAAAAGGTCTCATTTTGGAAAAGCACGCCTCTTCCCAGGGTGATGGGATGCGGTGTCTGCCAGCGGCAGTGCGTCACCGTGCCTTGCGTAGCGCTTCCCTCCCTCCCCTCCGGATTCGCCGGGCTCCCGGGAAAAGATAGAGCTGCTGTACGGCAGCTTTCGCTCCAGCCGAGCCCCCCGTGGCCGCCGGCAGGCAGATCACAGCGCGGCGATGACTGACGCTTTCGTGCCATTTCTGGTGCTGAATGATAATTTTGGCGTGGTTATTAACGGTCTGGTGTCTCTGGAAACGCTGGCGAACCCATCTGCTGAGCCGCTTTCCTCCGGCGCTCTCCGTGCCGCATTCTCTGTGGCCGCAATCCCACCGGCCCCGCGCCGCTTCCCGGTGTCCCGCGGGTGCCGGGATGGTTCCCGCAGTGCCGGAGCGGATGCGGGGAGTGTGCGCGGCCCCAGGCAGGTCTGGCATGGCCGAGCCCGCAGAGAAACCCCTTTATGGCAGAATATTGCTGCAACGGCGCGGTGGGACCAGGTGCTCGGGGCTGCAGCGTCGGGGGAGCACAAGCCCTCTCCAGCGATTGCCGTGGCCTGGGGGCACCAGTGGCCCCCGCGCTGCTGCCAGCGTGGCTCTGGGCTGGAGTCGAAGCCTTTAACCCGTACGCTGAAGCTGGGACCTCGCCGATGCTCTTCGTGCTCTTTGCTGACATCATTTGGAATTAAAATTTCGGTAGCAATGTCTCTAAAAAAACAGTGTCAGGTTTGTAAAGGCTTTTTTATTTAAATGTGTTATTTCAGCCAAGGGGAATTCAAAACCAACAGCCGGCCCCGCCTCGCGCCGTATCTCCGCGCTCCAGGGTGAAGCGGTGCGGGAGGATGCGCGTGGCGCGTTGCTGGCCCGTGCGCAGAGCGCGCCGTGGCCTTATCTGTGTTTGAACAGAGGGGAGAGCTAACGCGTGGCAGGAGCGGAGCCGCCTTAGATCAGATCACAACAAGGCGCTGCATGCAAAATTGAACGTATCACGGGAAAGCTGGGGTTTGCGAAGGGAAGCGGCAACTTTTTTTGTTTCGGTCGGAGTTGAAGGCACATCCGTCACCGGGCCCTTTCGCAAACATCTGGTGTGTAATGCAAAAGCAGCATCCAGCTAGCTAAATTGCTAGTGGGCGACCGAGACCTTTCCGTGATCCAGGCTGAGTAACCACGAACGGTTTGCACTCGCGCCTGGCCGCGATCCGGAGCGGGGCCGGCTGCCGGCGGGATGCGCGTGCTGCGGGGCCGTCGGGAGCCTCGGGGAGTCACCGGCGGGGGGGTTTCGTGCTCAGAAACACGTCCAAGCGCGGCTCCGAAACCTGCCTCGGTACCTGGTAAATGTGTAAAGGAGGGGGATACAATCGAAGCAAACTCCCTCTTGGCGAGCGGCTGCGAGCGCCCGGGACTGCCACGCCACTTCCCTGACCCAGTTTCTTCTTCTTTGCAGATGAGCACTCCATCTGCAAGAAATTGTTTCTTGACATGAAAAATTTACTTTTTAATGGGCCAAACTGCTGCATTCTCTAAGCTGGATCCAAAGCAACCTCTTAGCACATCACTCCAAAGGGATCTCCAGCCATCATCCGTAAAACTGGAACATAGCTTGTACTAAAAATCCATTTACAAACTATTCTCTCCCTGTCGCCTTGGTTTTGTGCAGTTGTTCTAAAGCTCCAGAGCTTGCTGCTGAAAATGGAAAATGAAATTTGGGAACCAGACTGCTTCAGACTTTCTTTTTTTTTTTTTTTCCCAAGTTAAATCAAGCTTAGAAATCAATATATCTGGCTTTTTCCTCCTCCAAGATCCAACTGAGAAAGAAATGCCAGCAGTCCGGCCAAGCAAAAACTTGTGGCCAACGGTAACAGATTTAAGAAAATGATCTGGACCGCTTGGAGGGCTGAACGCGACCCGGAGGGAGGACTGTCCCCGGCGGGTCAGGGCTGGACTGCGGGGCGTCTTTCCGGGCTCGGAGCTGCCGGTGCGAAGGAGGGGGACGCCGCGGCGCGGGACGTCCTGCGGGACTGCAAGCGCCGCTTTGCAGCGTGAAACCGCGGCAGGAGACTTGCACAGCGGCTCCGCTGCTTCCTCACCTTCAGCCGGTGCTGGACGGAAGATTGCACTCTAAACGCGGCAGAGCGCGATCCTCTCTCCGGAACAGGTGATGACCCCGGGAACCTCTTTCATTTCCATTGCAGCCGTCGATAAGCGGCACAAGAGCGATCTGCTGGGTGAATGCAGCGCGTTTGCACCCCGCTGCCTGGGCATCCTGCCTCCCTTCAAAACAGCCGGAGGCAGAAATAATCACGAGGAGCAGCAAGAAATAGTTGGCTTTGCTAAAAAGTAATAGGTGCAGCAGGCGCGGAGGGAGAGCCGCCGAGGCCGTCGCTGCGGGCGATGCCGCTGCCCTGGCTGCTCCTCTCCCGCAGACGCCGGAGCCTCTCCTCGTCCTTCATCTTTTGTTTCAAGCTTTTAACTGTGAAATATTCTGTGCACTTTTTGTATGTGTAATTACAGGGGCAAAAGATGGTGATAGAATAGTTTAAATTAATAAGATTATTAAGCAGCCTCGGCTGCTGGCAATCCCTCACTCGAGCGGGCGCGCCGTCCGCTGTAATGAGGTTTCTGCTCCGCTGGAGCGTGCTTAAAGGAGCTGGGAGGTTTTGGGGCGAGGACGCTGGAAAGCCAAGGTGGTTTTGTCGGTGGCAGGTTGCTGCCGGGGGAGAGGCTCTGTGTGCAGTCTCCTGTGCTCTTTCCCCGCTCTGGCGGTGCTCAAGTGACTGCCCACCTTGCCGGTGTCCCTATGCACGCGCCATCGCTTGCTCCCGGGATTTCTTTCCTGCAGGGGAATGACTATTTCTGCACCAGTGGTAGAGCACTCTCCAAAGGGTGGCACCTCGTGAAAGGAAAGCCTTATAATTTATCGCCCCAATAAATAACGAATAACAGGTCACTGCCGCCAGGCTGGGCCTGCAGCAGCGATCGGTGGCTTTGCAGGTGAATCGTGCGTGGGCCACGCAGCGCTGTCCTGCTGCGGGAGGGAAGGCGAGCGAGAGCCTGCTCCGCTCTCTGAAACGGCGGGCAGCATTGCCCAGGCAGGGCTCCGCTTCGGTTTTTGCATTATTTTTATTGCTCTTCCTCCGCAGGGGTATCAGCGACCCGGGTGCGCTTCCATGTGCGGATGCACGCTCAGCTCGTGCTAGCTTATTCCCCGGCGGGTCTCTAGACCTGTCGCATCACCCTGCGGGTGATCACCTTGCCGAAAGGCGTGCATGGGCTCGGGGTCTGCACGAACCCCCCGATGACTTTTCTGGATTCGATCCGCAGGTGGAGGGCGGCAGGCTCGAGCCCTGCTGGAGATGCGCCCGAGGCTGGGGGCAAAGCATCACAGCGCTGCTGGCACTCACCTGAGCCGCTGGCTCTGCAGCGTCAGCCGCTCGCAGCTCATTTTGGTTAGCTAAAGGCAAACATCTGTGACTCTACTGCAGAAAGCCTTCCTATTACCTCTGTCAACAATTTTATTTTTAAAACAGCGCGTGAAGTGAGAGGTGCATCCCTTATCTGGTGCGCGGCGGCCGCATATGTAACACCATCATATAATTAACAGTCAAGATCATTTACATTGTCGCTTAGCTAATTTTCATAATGTTTTCTTTATTATCAGAGGAAGAAATTAACCCAAGAATTTATTTACATACTAGTCTCAAACAGTAACAGCTTGCTAATTGCCTGTTAGGTGATTAATAAGCTTACAGCAGATGCTAATGAATCGAGAGCTCACTGTTTCAAAGGTGCTCTTGCAGCATGCTTGTGTTTTGGCAGCTTAATTAGTGCAATAATTATGTACTTGTTGCTCCTTCTTTCAAGCAAATACTGTCAAATGCTTAAAAGATTAAAGAGAATTATATCGCTGAGAACTAGCTGTGCTTAAGTATTCTGCTTTTGCTAACTTCCCTGTTGTTTCAAAAATGGAAACGGATAAATGCAATTATGCCATAAGCAAATGGCGAGCGCTGCGCATTTTTAATGGATGTGGTGGTGGAGGCAGGAGCGCCGGGAACCCTTTGGCAGCTCCGCACACCCGGTCTGTGCGAGCCCCGGTGGGACTTGTTTCCCAGAGATTTGGTCTAGATTAGGACTGAAACGTTGAGAAAATTTTCCATCCAAATGCTTTGCAAGTCTCGCCTGCCATTAGCTACTTAAACCACGTTTTGCAGTAGAGGAATGGGAGATTTCCACGCGGCGAGGGTGGATCCTGTAGGAAGTTCTTCATCCCGTGCAATGCAGGGAGCTGGGCCAGGCAGCGCCGATGGTCCCTGGCGATGGTGACAGCACTGGGGGACCCGCGGGGAGGTGGATTTCTTGGTGGGCGCTCTCGCTGGTCCGGCTCCAGGAACAGTGCCGTGCCGCGGGTGGAGAGCCCCGTCTGTGCCCCACCAGCTGCTAGGCCATTTCCCACCTCAAGGATGAAGAAACAGAGCTGAATCTTTCAGGATGAGGTGGAAAGACATCCCAGCACATGGGGGCGAGTTAGCAGCTGATCCCTGTTTGCTCTCTCCCTGCATCCGGAGCGTCGCGGACCTCCCTCGCGGCCCCTTTCTCGTCTCTTTTCTGGGCTGGGAGGTCCCAGCCCGGCAGAGCGGTCCCGCAGGTTTGCTGGCTCCGACAGCACCCGGATGGCGAGGCCTCGCACCTTCTCCAGCGCCTCTCCCGCCCGGAGCAGGACGGACACCGCAGGTCGGCACCGCGCCGTCGGGATGCTCCTCGGCTCCCCGCGGGGCTGCTGCCGTCGTGTCCGGCCCCGGCGCCGTCTGCTTGCTGCC
The DNA here is from genome assembly GCA_003342895.1 of Casuarius casuarius. Lineage (NCBI taxonomy): Eukaryota > Metazoa > Chordata > Aves > Casuariiformes > Casuariidae > Casuarius > Casuarius casuarius. Next base: position 900,965 of record PTFA01000231.1, read on the forward strand.
GGGCGCTTCTCCATCAGGCAGCAAGCCAACTTGTTACTTAACCCGTAGCCGCGCTTTAATATAAGCTATCCGAAAAGTGTTCGGAGTGGCTCTTATAAACATGCGACAGGCGCCGAACGCCAAACTGCTGCGTTCCCCGGGAGGAGGCTCCTGCTCGGTTTGGCATCGGTTCTGTTGGTTTTCGTTACCGACGCTTCATCGCGGGCTGAGGCGCTGCACGTAGTCAAAGGGCAGAGCCGCTAGCTCGCGCTACGTGGAGAAGGACTTCTTCCCCTGGGTTTACTACGAGCGTGATTTGTTGCTGATGTGTTGACTCGAACTCTGGGACACCCACAAATCTTCCAGCTTCGGATGAAATCATGTTATTGTGGGAGACGTGGTGCTTTTTGGTTCGTGAAACGCCAACGGGAAGACCTCATCTGGGATAACAGTACGGATAATGTCCACCAGCATTCGTCTCTCCGCCAATGGCTGCTGGCAGATGCACTTTTTAATAAGTCCAGCCTTACGAATTAAATGCTGATAACGTGTTTTACCGTCGGACTGTTAGTTCCCTGCTGCAGTCGTGAGAAGGGAAGGTATTCAGTCTCCATCTCAACTCATTAATTTTAAAAAGTTGGCCAGTGTTTGCGAAGTGTTAAGCATATAAAAATTAATGTTGACAAATCTTTGAGGAATAGAATGAAACAAAATAAATCAATTAAGGAAACAGCCTGCAGTTATACTTTATAATCTGAACTGTGCTCAGCCTTGCGATAGAAGTTACCAGCAAGCCCTGGTGCCAGATAGAAATCTTAGGAGGGGAAGTTGGGGCTCAAAGTGGAATTCAATATTGCCTCGAACCGCACGAGACTGCGCTGACTGCCAGTGGATATCTCCTCCGGGTCCGTTCAGCTCTTTCAGACGGGGCGGTCTCCGGACGGGGGAACGGGGCCCCACCGCCCGCGGAGACAGCAGGAGAAGCCTCCACGGTGCTGGTCACTGGGTGAAGTCTCGTACGAGGTGTCGTGGTGGTGATGAGGGTGCTGTGAGCTGGACGCTGTTGAAGGGAGGTGTCCAGGAGATGTGTCCGAGGGATGTGACCGAGATCCGTGGGGCCCGATGGAGCAGGGGTGAGAGCGCTGGTTGAGCAGGGCCCGTCGCACCGCGGAGGGCACCCGGAGCCGGGCACCGCGATTCCTCGCCGCTCCGTCACCGACTCCCCGCAGGCTGCAGCCGGGTCCAGCTCCGCAGGGATTTCGCGTGGAGGCACCTGCAGGTGAGCCGGACCCTTAGGTGCATCCAGGCACCCGAGGTCCTGCGCATCGCTCGCGATGGCTTCTTCCACCGTTGTCCCCACCAGCACAGCCGTGCATTTCATGCACCTCGTTCCACCAGGGCACAGGTTGTGCCCATGGCACCGGTCCTGCGGCGCTGCACGGGAGGGAGGAAGGGTGAGGGGCAGCCCGGGATCTGTCCCATCGCCACCAGGGACCGTGGCTGGGATGCAGGGGACCAGTGAGGGGCTGATGGACGAGCGGGATCTGAGCGCCGGCTCTTCCCCGCGGTGACCCATCACCCGGCCTCCCTGACAAGGTCCCCGTTCAGCCAGGGGCCGGGACTCCTCCGCTATCACTGAGTCACTTCTGCTTAGGAGAGCAGCGCAAATTAAGTTGGATGTCTGTGTGATCATATCAGCGTTATCTTGGGCTTTTTATTTCAAGGCTTCTGTGGCCTTCAGAATAAATAACTGTTTTCTCAGGATGACATGTGAACCTAGAGGAGAAGGGTAAGTTGTCCTGGCCAGCTCTGGCATGGCAGTAGAAACCCCCCTGGGGTTTTGCCACCAGTTGATCTAAACGAGCTGATGTTTTATTACATGCGGGAACGCAACGAAGGAAACGCGCGGTGAGCGCCCTGGTGGGGGATCCAGCTTCCCTTTCCCAGACACGCCGCGGCCCTGGACGGCGTTCCCGGGCGGACGCGGGTGGAAAGCTCCTCGGAGCGGTGCGGGGCACGCTTCGGTGACCTCGGGCAAACACCCGCCTTCAGCGAGGGTAATGCATTTAGCTAGCAGCGATGACGCCTCCTTGGAGCTTTCTCCTCCTTTTCAGAAGAAAAGTGAATACATTGGCCAAACTCCGTTTTCTCCATTTTTTTTTCATGCATTTGGTTTCTATAAGGACTTGGAATGATCCATGAGAATTTCAGAAATCTGTGTCGAAAATATAGCTGAGGAAGGAAGGTCTATATTCTTGGGGAAGGGTAGAAGAAAGATCCATTAAAGGATATCTCTAGCATTCACTTAATTTTATTATTTTAAGTGACTGTGACCTTCATTTTGTTCCCTGTTGCATTCCAGCTCTTATTTAATAAACTCCTCTCTGGTTTCAAATAGCAGTTTAGTTTTTATGGTAATGCTAAACTAAATCAGATGCTCAAATTAACTTGAAATTAATTATATTGACAGCAATAACCCTTAGTTCCCTCTTCACGTCCTGTGCACAGCTCCCCTGCAAGACCGCGTTAAATGCCGTTTAGATGCAGAAGCTGGTGGTGGTCCGGTTCCCCGCCGGCGAGGGCCCATGCTGCAGGCAGCGGCGGTGCTCGCCGGTGTCATCCCCGGTGCCCTGCACCGGGCGCTGATGGATCAAACCCTGCTGCTTGGAAATCTGCAGCGGTTTTGACTGGGGGATCGGTGGTTCTTTTTCTTAAACCAACAAAATCCGAGTTTCTTCTGACGTTCCCTCCGGAGGCTGTGGATTGGCTCGAAGGCTGGTTAGGAGCAGCTTCAGCAGCGCAAGGCGACCGCGAGTGCTGACAAGGAGGCAGGGGTGACGTTTTCATGACTCGCTGCTCTTTGTTGGCTTGCTTCCCGCGCAGCTCCTGCCCGCCGCAGCGGTGGCTTTCAGCTTGCAGCCTGGGGACCCCGGAGAGCACCAAGATTACGTCTAAGGGGTTGATGAGAGGTGGGGAAGGAAAGCAGCATCCTGCCTTTGTGTGCATCCACTGGGAAGGTCTCTGGGGCGCAGACTGAGAGAGGCTGGAAATCTCCGCCTTGTTCTGGGGAAAGGCAGGGCACGGAGGAGCAGTTGGAGGTGCTCCTGCACCGTCCTCGGAAGGGCTCTGAGGCAACCGCCGGGCGGGAAGCGGGACTGAGGGCTTGGGATGGAGCACGGCACAAGCGGCTGGCGGAGGGGCCATCTGCCCGGGGTGCTGGTCACCTGCGCTTCTCCCGGCTCCTGGCCATGCCTCGTGGCAGTGCCTTGCTACAGCGGTGGTGCTCAGCGGGTCAGACCCAGGTGAGGTTGAGCCAGACCCTTCCTGCACGAAAGGATGCAGGAGGATGGTGTGAGATTGCACCAAGACCCTTCCTGCACGAAAGGCTGCAGGAGGATGGTGTGAGATTGCACCAGACCCTTCCTGCACGAAAGGCTGCAGGAGGACGGCTTGTCTGTCTGCCCAGGAAGCTTTCATCTAGCTGGTGGTTTTGACCATTTTCAGTCAAAAGCTATTAATGCTTTGTAGATCCTTTGAGAAAGCTTTTGCTGCCTGTCCGGTTAGGCCCGCCTCTAGCTTAGAGCTGGCTCACTCTTGTGAGCCAACTGATGCCAGTTTGCAGATCTTGTGCGCTTATCTTGCCCCGTCGCTCTAAAAAGCGAGCTCCCTTCCCTGACCCCCCCAGGCGCCGCGGGTCGGGCGCGCTTGGCCCTGCGCCGAGCGCAGCGGGGGCTTCTGCCTCGCACGCCGGCCGCCGGGG
>PTFA01000231.1:904788-917298 GCA_003342895.1 Casuarius casuarius
GACGCGGCGAGCGCTGCCGGCACGGCGCCCGCGCGCTCCGCTTCAGTCGCTCGCCCTCGAGTCTGGTGTGATTTTGCATTTAAATAGCCAGAAGAGTTTGTAATATTAACGCATGGTTCATTGCCAGTGAAATTCAGGCTAGGTACACACTTCACTGGAGAGCGAAGACAGCCTGATTCATCGAGGACTCCTGCTAAATCTGCTGTAGGTTCCCAGGGACCTGGAAAACGCATTATGGTAAAAATCAACATGACCTTCTCAAAGTGCCGCGCGGAGCATATATCTGTATTACTAACACTGGAGTAATCCTTGGCTCAGCAGAAGTCTTCCCTGTTGTTTGCATTCTGGCTGGATGATAGAAAAGTAATCAAATTAGAATTAAAAAAACACAAAATGAGCAATATCCGCAGACTCCGTTTAACTCGCATGATATATATTATCGTGTGCACGCACACACATGCCCCTATGCAATTGTCATGTAAAAGCTTGTTTTGCTTTTGATTGGCTTCGAGGCAGAATAATATGGGGGCTATAATGTAAGTTGTTTTTCCTTTTGGAATGAATAACTCTTGTGGTAAAGCTGACACGAAGCATAAATTTGTTAAATTACATAAACATTATTGCAACCCATAAAATTCAATGAATCCTCGTTGCCTGTTTACTCATGGCTGGCTTTACTGTTTGCACAATGTAATTTAACGTGTCAATTTGCTCTCAAATAAAAAACATCTGGCCTTTTGACATGCCAAAAAACTGCAGAGATGATCTGAGAAAGGAGCTAAAAGCCCAGTCTTTACAGAGCAGTTAGCAAGGGGCTCTTAAAAGGAAGCCAATATCATTCAGATCAATTGATGGCCTCTTGGCAAACCTCCTCCTGTAAACCCTCTAAGATTAGTAAATTTTATCCTAATTAAAATTAAGAAAAGCCATGGAAGGCTGGCACGCATTTTGCAATTACATCTCCTGCCAATATTGACATCCATTCTATTGGATTTTTTGACAATCTTATTATTTTGTAATCATGAATAACAAGAAGAAAATTATACTTTTATAAGGGATTTTCATGCTGGATGAGGTACAGAGTCCCAGTGAATTAATTCACCTCCCTAAGCCCCTTAGCTCAAGATTCTCCTTGAAAATCTCAGACTTTTGTAGCGGGGATCGTACGAGCGCCCATGCACACACACACACATGCTAAGAAACGGCTGCAAATCTTGGCTTAATCCCTAATAAGCAGTAATACCTATCATTCCCCCAGACGACACGCAGAAGATGCTGACCTAAATAAGAGGAGTTTGGAAGCCACATGTGGCACAGACCCGGGCTGCCTCGTGTGAGCTCGCTCTCCGCGCGCAGCCCAAGCATCTGACGGGTTGTTACCGCTGATTGATTGAGATGTTCACGATTTGCATAGGAGACAGTTCGTGTAATTACAGATTACCGAATAAAGCCAATTGGTTGCAAAGATTAGAGAGGCCAAGTCCCGCAGGAGCCGTACGAGAACCACACATCAGTTCTTGTTCTCCTCCTCCTCTTCGCAGTTCGGAAGCAAAGTGTGGTCGGTGGGGTCCTGAGATTGTGATCCCCCACGTCCCAGTCCGGGCCTTGGAAGCGGAAAGCACGGCTTCGCCTCCATCCCCGCTTACCCCCACGAGCAGTTAAATGTCCTGATAGGAAAAAACCAGACCAGAGCCAGGCCAGACATCAGCTTGCGGGGTAATTAGAAACCCTCTGGAAAAATCGGAGCAGATTCTCCCCGTGAAATCAGGAGGTTAAAGTAAGTTCAGGCATTGTTTTAATTAAGGGAGAGACATGTCTTCCTTAAGGGAACATGGAAATCACGTTACAGCCGATAGGAAAGATTTCCCATATTGTCAGCGATGGTTAGACATGTTTGTGTGTAAATAAATGGAGATTTCTTTTCACCCACTAGGATAACACACGATATTTTCTTTTAAAGTATACGGGGCTGGCGGTGGTTTTGCTCTAATCAAGTTCTTGGCATTTCATACAGGCTTATAATGGGACTCAAGTAGTTGCACATTTTCTGTAATTGGACTCAAGTAATTGCACATTTCTCTAAATGATTAATGAACAGAATTAGAAAGTTTGAAAAAAGTTGCCTGCTCCACTGCAGAAAACGTGCGTCACGGGTTTGCAGGGGGGTTAAGCTCTTGCACAAATATTTATGGCTGGCGGCTAAGGACTGGGCGGGAGTGGAGGGATACCGTACGGCGCGTGCGGCGAGCGGGGGCGAAGCGGGGGCGAGGAGCCGTCCCGCGTCGGGAGCCCCGGAGCGGTGCAACGCACGACGCTTGGGTGGGGATTACGGGCTGGAGACGTTTCGGAGATAACGTGTGCCGGGGGCGACTTCCGCCAAGTTGTGTTTTATCATCTCTTGCAGTAGATAAAAAGAAGTAAAATAAATAAATTCCAGCACACGGGTTTCTGCGGGGTGTTTTACAGAGTAGCTGTTGCGCGGAGGTCTCTGCTGTCCTCCCGTTGTCCTGCGAGCTGGGGAGCGGCTGGCTCCCCATCGTTCAGCACTTATTTTCGGTAAAGGCCGGTATTTGGTATGAACGCTAGAAACATATGGTGCAAGTCACTCGCTTGGGAAGTTGTCTTAGGAGAAGAGAAAAAAAAAAAAAGCAAGCCCTGGATACCCATATGTACAAACCGCCTGCAAGCACGCTGCGGGTAAGGCTGACGCGGCGTGCTGCAGCGCCGAGCCTGGAAATATTTACGCCTTTGATGACATTTGCTGTGCTGTGCGGAAGGATCTGCTGTTCCCGGGATCTGCACAGTGCAGGCAGATGCGGACGGGCGCGTGCACGAGCGCGGGGCCGGGACACGTGGCCGGCGGCTTGCTGGACTTGTGGCCGTGCACGGTTTGGGCTGGTTTCGCATCTTCCGCTTGCAGCCGTGCTCGGTGCAGAGCCCGGGACGAAGCAGAGAGGGGCACCGGGCTCAGGGTCTTGCTCCCGTCGGTGCTACCTGGGGTTGTCCGAAGAGCATCCCCGTGTGCCGGTGGGAAAACCAGCCCTGCGCTCGGCATCAACTCTTCCATCGTGAAACCATTCAACTGATCCGAAAACCTAGAGGAGCGTTCAGTGAATTAGCAAGCAAAAAGCAGTAAACGTAGTTTTAAACAAGGCTCTAAACCTTAAATTCCTGCCGGCATACGGAGGATCCAGGGCTCTGGAAATGCCTGCATCGGAGGCAGTGGGACCTGCCCGGGTCCCCTGACTCGGGGGTTGTGCTAGCTCGGTGCAGGTGCCCGTGCAGAAAAGCTGCTTTCCCCGGGTCCTAGGGAGCCTTCGGCCTCGCAGAGCGCAGCTGGGACCGCCGAGGGTGGCCGCGAGCAGGTACCACCAAACGCAACCAACGCACAAAGGGTGTTTTTTCCTGCATGATTTCAACTGTGTTCCTCAAAACTGAGAATTACTTTTAGAGCTGCAATTTGCTGACGTGGGTGAGAATCACTTCCCCGCGGGCTGGGTCTCGTCCTCCAGACTTCCCCTCACAGCCCCGTCGCCCGCTGTCCCGCCGAGCCGGCGCTCCTGCCGGCACGTCCTCGGCGCGCGCCCGGCCACGCTCCGCGCTCCTGCACGTCCCAGGCACCGGCGCACGCAGGCTTGGCCTGGGCCGGCCGTGTTTTCATGGATGCATGAAAACGGGTCGTGTTTTCAGCTTCCTCTCATGTGCAAAAGGAAGGGCCAGGCTTTGGGGTGAGCTGAGCTCCAACAGCGAGAGCGGCTGGGTGGTTCTGGTTAGCCGCAGTGCCGGGCTCCCGAGAGCGCCCTGGCCCCTCGGAGGGCTGGAGGCGATGTCCAAGTGGTTCCCCTGCCAAATGGGAGCTTTGCCCCGTGGTGCAAACCTGCAGGCACATGCTGCATGCATGCACGTGCTGCAGCGTGCGATGCTGCGCCCGGAGCGGGACCCCGCACCGCCGCCTGCTCGAGCCGCCCTGGCCTTGCCCTCGCCCTCCTCGGCTGCTTGGGGAAGCTTGCAGCCCCGGCGGTCTGGTGCACCGGGTCTGGCGTGCACCGGTCCGGCTGCTGGCGCTGGCGGCCTCCGGGCCCTGGAGCAGAGCGCAGATCCCGCCGGCTCCCGTGCAGAGCTGCGGCTGCTTGGCTGGCGCTGCCAAGCATCCCCGTGCCCGGCTTTCAGGGCGGCGGATTGTGTTGGGGGTTTTTTTTGACTGCTCTTCAGACTTGTGAAATAAATAGCAGTTATGCAACTGCTCTGCTGCTCGACCGCTGCCGCGTGCGCTGCGACGGCTGAGCCTGGCGCCTCCTGATCGCTTTGTTTTCGCACCGCTGCTGTTTTCGCACCGCCGCCGGGCACGTTGCGCCGAGCAGCCCGGCCGCGCGCGGGCACACGAGCAGCGGCAGCCGCTCTCTGCAGCTCCCTTCAAAGTCCTGCCGCGCTCAGAAGAGGCGTTTTGCCCTCATGCAAGCGGCAAAGTTAAAGCCAGTTAAATACCAGCCTGGGAGGGACAGGGAAGGAGCTGGAAAAGCGCGGGCAGCCGGCGGAGGCGTTGCCCGGCTCTTTTTAGAGGCGTGGGAAGAATCGCTCTCCATCAGCAGCTCTTCCTGCTCCCAGGATCTGGGCGTCTTTGGAAAAAAATTTTTGAGATGCAAGATGATAGTTTAAATTAGAGGAAAAAAGAAAAAGGAACGTGCTAAAGGCTTTGCACAGCTCCCAGTGCACCGAGGCTCTCCCGGCTCGCCGTGCACGGTGCTCTCCCATGGACGCAGTGAAGCCGAGCCACAAATCACCGTGATATCCCCGAGGGAAAGCGCCGGGGCTGCGGGGTGCCCGGCGGGGCTGCCCTGCTCCGCTGCCCGTGCGCCGGTGCCTCGGCTCTGCCTCCGCCGCAGCAGCGCCGAGCGGGGCCGAAACCGCGGCGCGGAAGCGGTCTGCAGCCCCGTGCTGCGCTCGGCGCCCGAGCCCCGCGGTCTCCTCCGGGGAACCAAGATAAGCGCTGCAGAACTGCTCGTGTGGTTTAAAGCGCGGCCGAGTCGCTGCCGTGGGGGTTGAGCGCTTCCTTTCGACACAGCCAGGCGATGACCCTGCCGCGTTACTCTCCAAGTTCAGCTTTGAAGATGAACGATGCTGTGCTGTTGCTCATTTATCCATTATTTTTCCTATCTCCTGAGAGACACTGGGCTTCCCAACACATGCAYGCACAAAATGGATTCATCTCTGTTTCAGAAAAACCCTCGCGGTTCTTCATCAGAAGTACTTGCGTACAAGGACTCCTCTACGTTCCCGTGCAGAGACCCGACTCCGTGTAGATGCCATCGCTGTGGTGTGAGTTTGTGCCGGATGAGTATTGCAGCGGAGCTGGTGATGCCGAGGGTTATGCTGATGCTTTGCAGGATGCCTCCCCGGCCAAGCTCCTCCGAGCTGCCCGGGACGCGGCGCAGGAGGAATCGGCCGCCGTGCCAGGCCATGCTGTGCCGCCGTGCAACCTCGCGGGTGAGAAAACGTGCGTGATGTTGTGTTGCAAAAGGCACGACGAATGCAAATGCGGTGGAGAGGGTTTTGTTGTTAAAGGGAAGATTGATGGTTCAGCTATCCGGTGTGGGAAAAGCTGGTGTCCTTATTAAATGTAATTATCTGCAGTGCTAATAAAAGCCTGCAGATCTCCCCGGGTCAGGCTGCCCTCTCTCTGCTTTAGCTGCGCGCACAAACACTAATAAGCGGCAGCTGCGAGAGCCCGGCGAGGCGCTCGGAGGCGATGCCCAGCACGCCGCGCGCTTGCTAATTGCTGGGCAAGGACAAGCGCGGAGGCTGTCGCTGCTGCTGTCAAACCGGCCGGGCAGGGCGAGACGCGCTGCCGCGACGCTGTGCCAGCGGGTCTCGCGCGCGGATAGGGAAGGGGCTCGACCCCGGCGTCCTCGGGCTTTGCTCCGGGTGAAGCGAGCGAGCTGCAGGCAGCAGGGAGAGCTGAGCTGCCCCAAGGAAGGGCGATTTATGGTTTAGCTCAGGGCGCAAACGGGTGCCTCCGTGTCCTTGCATCTGGCTGCTTCAGCGGGAAGGGAGGCTGGATGCTCTTGGAGGGCTCCTTGCACCAGGAAACGCGGCCGGGACCGGCGATCCGGCAATGTGCCACCTCCGAGGACCTCAAAGGGACGAGAACAAAAGCCAGGCCGCGGAGAGGAGGATGGATCAGCCACAGCGAGATGCTTCAAAATGCTTTCATCTGCGATTGTCTTAATTAACACCTCTGCTAAGAGTTTGAGATGCTGGATCAAGATACCTGGACCAACAACTTAATGAGCTTTTTCCATAGCAGTGGTGTGAGCGACTCTGCTGACCGTGCCCGAAACTGCCCGGCAGTCGGGGAGGGCTTGGCTTTCCTGGGAAGCTCCGGGAGAAGAAAGCGAGCTGGGCAAAGGCTTCCACTCGCTGGTGGGGAAGGAGAAAAGCACGAGAAAAAGCAGCCTCCGTTGCTTTTAAGAGATGCTTGCAACTTGATCTTCTAAAATTTCTGCCTGCGTGGGGAAATGCCTTCTCCTGGGAAACCGAAATGACCCTTTGGGGAGCGCAGACGAGTCCAGCACGCTGTCGCTGTAGTGTGTTCAGCACAGGAATCATTCCTTTCCCTTCTCTCCTTTGAAAACTCCATGTTATCTTTTTTCCAGGCAAGGGGAGGAGTTGAGCTGGGCGCGCTCCTGCCCACGGTTAGGTACCCAGGGAACGGGCGTGAAACCCCGCGCGTGCCGCGGTGAGCAGCGCTCGCTCCGGTGCTACCCGGGGCCGGCAGGTCCCCAGCGCCCCGCGGCCGGGTCCGCGCCGGTGCGGCCGGGCAGCGAAGGCAGCGCGCTGAGCATGAACGGCGCGTTAGAGCCTGCCCTGACTAATCAGCCCTGGGAGTAAATCAGCGGCTAATGGCCGCGGAGCAGGCGGCGGGGAGGGAGGAAGTCGGGCGAGGTGCAGCCGCAGTCCCCGCGGCGGGGAAGCCTTCGCGGGCAGCTCCGTGGCAGTGGCTGATCGCTCTTTGAACAGGCAGGTGAGGAAGAAGAGGTATAAACCTCAAGTTCCAGAGCAGAGTGGTCCAGGGAGCAGTTTGCACCCCAAATCTCAAAGCTCTCTCAGACTGGGGAAATTTACTTGCATCAGATCCAAAGAAATTACTGTCTGAAGCCAGACTCGGCGTTTCGCCTCCCAGGTCCTGCACTCCCTTTGCTGAAGGCGCAAGACCGAGTCTGCTGGAGGACAAACGCTCCTGTTACAGAAATCCACCTTGCGTCCCCGTTTTGAGTGTGTTAGCTCTCACGTGTCCACAGTTTTGAAAAATTAACCCCCTGGCACTTTTGAGACGGTTGGAAAGAGGAAAGGTTCATTTAATCCCTCGCAGAGGCTCTGACCCGGGTCTGCAGCGTGGCCTGGGGCTGCCCCGGTCGGGGCTGCGCGAGGGCTCGAGGGGACAGCGCCTGCGGGAACCTCTTCCTCGTCCCAGCTGACGTTTCTGGCTGTCGCCGGGGGGGTCAGCCCCGATCCCAGGCGCCGGCACGGTGCACGATGCTCCCGGCTCGTCCAACGATGCAGCGATGACGCGGGGACGGGCTGGGGACCGGGGCTGCTGCTGGCTCTGCGTGTGGCTGCACCTGCAAACGCTTCCCTAGTGCAATCAGCTAGTGGGTGCATGCACTAATGAGGGTGGGCTAACGAGCGGCAGCCTGTCCAAGGCACACGGTGTGCAGCCCCCCAGGCGCAGCCAGCCCCCGCCTTGGGGACGGTCCCTGTCCCCCCGTGGTCCCCGGGCCGGAGCCGCTGTTGGAGGGGGTTAAAAAGCCCCCGACGTTCGGGGCGGCCCCGGACGGCTCTGCTGCGGGGCGCTGCCTTGGAGCGGGCAGGACCGTCCCGCTGCCGTGGAGTAACTGCTGTGAAAATCTCCTCCTCGCTCTGCGATCGGCTGGAGCACGAGGGCTGCTGGACTTCAGCTGGAGCGTTTTTTCCGTTTGCCTGAGCAAGGAATAAACAGAGGGAATTTTCCCCTCGATGCGCCTTGATGCCAGTAATTCCCGGGTGGGATGCTGTCGTTTTTCTGGTGGCAGCATTTGCAGTAAACGTGCGGGCATGTCACCAGCGCCCTAGGACTCGGTCCAGCTCCCTCCAAAGCCGGTGGCAATGGCTCTCTGGCTCCCGCAGACCTCACCGGGGCTGGATCTGACCGTCGTGTTACTGTGCCAAAACCCAGTGAAGGCTCCATAAATAACCACCATCAGCGGTGAGGACTGGCACACGCCTCCCCGCGTCCCCACCGGCTGCCAGGGTCCTCAGCCTGGGCTGCTCCTCCAGCATCGCTCTTCGGAGAGGACACAGCCCCAGGACCGGGCACGTCGGCCGGGAGCAGGTCGCGGGTCCTGGCGCGCTGGTGTTGGTGACGCTCGGTGCTCGCGGGTCGGGGACGGCTTTGCTGGGCTCCCGGGCGCAGCGGGCAGCAGAAATGTCTCTCACCAGAAGAAACGGAGGTTTTCGGAGGTGACTTTCTGTGCGTGATGCCTTTACGGTCCTTGCGGTGTGTGGTGGCTCTCCGAAAACGGCTGTTCCTGGGACCATAGTGGTTCATGAAAATCTCGTGCATCTTATGCTGCCATCACTCCTAGAGACCCAAGAAACCCCTTCAGTCGTCAAATCTGGTATCTAGCTATCGCATAAACCTTCCTAACTTTATCAGGAGTCTCCGTTGGACACCCAGTTTGGTTTTCCGGCCCCCGTTGTCCGACCCGACCGCGGACTGCATGGGGAGCTGCCGTGCTGCGTTGTGCCTCGYGCGGCAGCCGCCCGGCACGGCGGCACGGCAGCAGCTCAGGCGCTTGCCAGGGAGCATCGGGTTGAGCTAACGGTTATAAAAAACCCATTCCTTCTGGCATTTTCACCCCCTACAGATCAGGAAGGAAAGCTGATTTTTTTGCAATTTCATTTACTACAGGCTGAAAGATTACAGTACGGGACCAGGGCTCGTGTCCTCCAGCTAGTTAGAGCGCAGCGCTGCACAAATTGTCTTTTTGATAACGGCGCCGGCTGCAAGAACGGCGGCTTCTGTGGGGAATTCACGCGGCGCTGCCTTCGACTTCCCTGATCCTGCGTATTGCAATATTGCTCTTTACCTAGCAGAAGATATTCCTAATCGGCTTCGCAAAAAGCAATAAAGCCTTTTCAACACTTCATTGGCTTTGACATTTAAGACCCGCAGCAGCCACGAGCTCAGGTGGAGGGACGGGCGCCGGGCGGAGGGATGGAGGGATGGAGGGATGGAGGGATGGAGGGATGCGGCACCCAGCCCTGCCTCAGTGCATCACGGATCAGGCCCTGTCCTCACGGGGCACCAGAGGGACCGTTTGCATAAGCCCTTGGCTCTATGATGCACAGATGCAGCGAAAGATGGGCAGAGGCACCGGTACGGGGAGGACGGGGCCGCGTCCCCGGTCGCCCGCCCCGGTCTCGGTGCCGTCCTGCCCCGGGGCAGCCCGGTGCCGCGGGCTCCGCTTTCTCCCCAGTTTTCCTCCCTCCGGCCTGCAGCCGTGAATGGCTTTTTCACACCTAGGCAGCTTTCCTGCTTGGTGGACTGCGGCTCTCCTGCACCAGCTGTAATGGCTTAGTTTTATTAGCCGGGGACTGGAAACGCTGGCTGTTGCCTACAAGCCCTGGGAGGATTTCAGCTGGAGGAGGAGTAGCGTGCTGAGCATCCTGGCACGGCGCCTTTTCTCCTATAAAGCATCATGTTTCCAAATGGGTAATTACTGCACTGGGATTTATGCAGTACTTCCTTTAAGTGGTTGTGTGGGCTGCCATTCCTTGATGAATTAAAAAAAAAAGGAGCTGAATCCAGTGGTGTTACCGAGTTCAGGGCAGAAACGAGCTCAGCCCGCTCTGCCCTTACCTGGCAATAACGGGAAAGTGCTTCTGCAATTGAGCTGCTCTGTTCTTTCGCCCTGAGCTATGGGGAGTAGATTGGATGAAAATTATCAGGCTCCCTGTCTAGAATAAATATTCTTGAAATGGAGCAAGCCATAAATAAGCGAGCAGCAATATCCTGGGTTATGAAGATATAATTTCTGTCCTTAATAGCTGAGCAGGCCCCAGGGACTGGCTGGAAGTGGCCTGCCTGGCCCCGGTATTGATGGGGAAAACAACAAACAAGCAAAAAAACCCCTTTGTTTCTTTAACCCTGAAATTATCGATACTCGGAGGGAAATGACGCAGCGCTGGAGCCGAACCCGGCGGTTCCCYGGGCTGCAGGAACCTGGCGGGATTAGCCGGGCTCAGCTCCTGCTTCATCTCGCTAAAGCTGCCGGGGATTTGCACCGCGGGGCTCGGCCGCAGCCCGGCAGCCGGTCGCCCCCGCAGAAACGCTGGCGAGCATCGCTGTCCCCGGGCCGGTGTCCATGTCCTGCGAGGCGCCCGCGTGGGACCGTGCCGGCTTATCCCATACGCATCCCACGTACGTCCCGGGAGGGGGATCCGGCACGGCCGYGGCTTTCCCAGCCTCTGAACTGCCCTGAAAAAGGGGCAGGGGAGGCGCATGCCCCTGGCAGGGATGATGTTATAAAATACATATATTTATTTAAGGAGCTACAAGCAGCGCAGGCTTTGCAAATTGCAAGGTGGGCTATTAATTAATAAGAGTTGCCTGGATGAAGCTCCCATTTTGATGGGATTAGTCTTAATGGTTTTATTTTTAAAAGCCATTTAATTACTAATCAGCTCTCCCTTACAAGCTAATACGTGCCGGTGCTGTTTAAAGCAGTCTGTTAGGGGGCTTTACCGGCGGGCAGCTGGGACGGACGGCCCGTCCGAGCGTCTTAAAAACACCCTGCTTTTCCTGAGCTGCGGGCTGAGCCGTCTGCACGGAAGGGACGGCTCCGGATGCAGCGTCGGCGCACGGCCCGGCCGCGTACGGACCGTGCGAAAACGGTGCCGGGGCAAATGTTTCATGGGCTCCGGGTGAAAAACTAGCGCAGTGCCGTGCTCCGGTAACCAAAAAATAAAGTATTGCTCGCTGGCTGCTGCATTGCCCGGGGTGACGTYGGGTCCCAGGGCCCTGGGTTGCTCCCGGAGGCGCCGGGTGACATTTGGGGACCGGGGCTCTGCTCCCCGTGGCGGTGGCCGGCCGCGATCGCGGCAGCCCGGCTCGCTCAGCCCGGCGCTCCCGGCCCCGCCAGCCCCTCCGCCCGCAGCCTCCCCTAATTTATAGCGCCAGGGAACACATTCCTTAATCTTTTAATTACACGCAGTGACATGGGTGAAATAACTCCTTTCATTTCTGGGCCGCTGACATGATTAAGGACGGAGGTCCACGGTTTGGGAAGGAAAACGGTGTAAATCGCCCGTAATGTGAGATCTGTATCAGCTTCCCCTGCAGACCCCGGGTGATGGACGGCCGCGAATCCATCACCGAGCCTTGCGGAGGGAAGAGCGYGCCATTATTAAATTATATGTTTTTTAAAAACGACACGCTGCTCTGTTTCGTACCAGTAAATATGTGATTTACATTTAATTCCGGGTAACCTTTCCGTGATCAGTGAGGTGTGAAGGGATTTAATGGCACAAAGCCACGTTTATGAAGAGCCCATTCATATTCATTAGGCTCGCGCCGTAACGGCCCTGCCGCGACATCGCTCCAGCACCGGCTTTATCGCCGCGCGTCACGGGGCTGAGAGCAGCGCCGGCGGCCGCCGACCCACCGTGCACCGGGCAGACCGACGGCAACCCCATCCTGGGAAGAAATAGGGGAAAACGGGGCCGGAACATGGATCTTCGCAGGGATGAGGCATGGAAAAACCACGGATGAACCTTGAGGAGGACGTCAGCACATTGCAGCTCCGTCTTTGGGAGCACATTAAACCTGACGTATCCTMTAAAGGGATCTTGGCGATGTGGGTCACCGCGTCGCGGGCGGTGCCATCTCGGCGCGCTCCCACCGCGGGGACCCTCCTGCTCGGCTGGGCTGCAGAGCCGGGCTTGGGGGACGCCTGGGGCTGCTTTTCTGAAGATGACGGGCTGGAAAGGACTYTTTTTCYTGGAAGTCTGTTTCTAAAACCACTRAGCAGCTTTTTTCTTAGCAGGGAGGTGGCCCAGCAGTCGGCGTGGTGGGTTAGCGCTCCGGAGAGCCGGGCTTCGGTCCTCGTGCATCCGTGGGACGGCTGCTTCGTCTGGACAAGCGACACGGCGCTGCGCCCATCCCGCTCCCGTCCGTGCCGTGGAGACAGCACCGAGCTACCCCGAAGCTGTGCCTGGAGGGTAAAAGAGCTGCGTTGCTGCTTCGGGGACGGGGAGACGGTGCCGACCACGGGGCGCCGGCGGGAGACTTTCACACACTGCAGGAGCCCTCAAAAGCCTCGTTTTGCAAACGGGGCTGGGGAGCTCTCAGGAAAGCTGAAATAAAATATTTCTCCCTTGCTGTATGTTGTGAAGGCAAAAATCCCGGGTTCCCCACGTCACTGAGCTCTGCTGGGAATGGAGGCTGGGGCTGGGATGGAGGCTGGGGCTGGG
>PTFA01000231.1:917732-955091 GCA_003342895.1 Casuarius casuarius
GCGGCAGCAGCCAGCGGCTCGGCGAGGCGCCGTGGGAGGAGCCGGGCTCCACGTTGCCGCTTCCCATTCCAGGCTCGCGGCCCCAAAATTGCAAATGGGGATTTGTTACATCTCGTTTGCTCCGGTCCCTGGGAAGCCACCAGGGATGAGCGCCTGCTTCCCGGGCGGCTGTGTCCCCGCAGAGCTGGGCGCGGAGGAGCAGCGCCGTGCCGRTCCGGGGTGCTACCGGGCTGCTGATGGTCGCCGGCATCCCGCCACCCTCCGCGGGGCCGGGCTGGACGCGGATGGAGCCGAACGGGCACATGGGCCGTGCAGCCCTCCGGAGTTAGGCAGCCTTAGTTTCGCATCGGCCTGTGCCTTGCAAACGCTCCTTAACCAAGCGCGCGCAGCCGGAGAAACCGAAAGCAGACGCCAGCGCCGCGGGCTGCCTGGTTGCTCTCCGCCTCCAGGTCGGGCAGCCCGGACCCCCCCGTGCCGCTCCCCCCGGGYGCCCGCRGGGCYGCGCTGCCTCCGGCGCCCGTCCGGCCCCAGTCTCCCCTCCGGACACTGCCGGGCTGCCGGGCGCTCCCTCTAGCGGGGGATCCATCTCCCAAATCTGGCAAACAAACGTTTGGGGATGCAGAGTGCCGCCTGCCCCGGGGCCGCTCGCCCGCGGGCTGCTGCTGCCCAGCGCTGCTGCTGCTGCTGCTGCGGGGTTCGGCGGTGCGGGAGCGGGACCTGCCTCCCGCTTCAGGCCCTCGCACCACCGCTGAAATATTTAGCACTTTTTGCTGGGGCAGGGCATGGGCTGAATTAACCCCCGCCGTGCCGGCTTGCTGCCGGCTGATAACCGAGCACACCTTTGCGGGAGGCGGGTGCATCGGGGGAGAAATGCACAYTCACCAAGGGCCGGTTTAGACTGCAGCAGTTTTGGAGCTGCTTGAATTTCGGGCTATCTAGTAGCATCTCCTCTGCCATCCCCCCAAAACCTCTGCTGCTTTTCCGTGCCCCCGCAGCCCAGAGCTTCCCATTTTGCAGAGCAGGTTCCCAGCCGCGTGCGGGCAGTGCTGGGAGGGGGCCCGTGCGGTGCCGGCCCGYGGCCCCCTCGCCTTTCGGAGGGCGATGCGGGGAGCGGAGCCCCGGTCGCCAACCCGCGCGGCCGGGAGGGGCACCCGCCTTCCAGCAGCGCCTCCCAAACAGCTCGCACCATCTGAGCGAGTTATTTATATCCTTCCTGCTGGTAAATTAATTAATGCTTCGTTTGCAGCACAGACAGCCGGTAAGACTGYTTCTCCCGGCTCGGAAAGCAGCACGTTGCAGTGCCATCGACTCTAAAAGGCATTTTTCTTCAGAAGACGGTTAATAAATATTAACCACTTTCCCACCGACGGCRCCCGGCCACCCCTCGCTGGGCCCTGCGGGCTGCGCCGGGGCCGGCACGCGTGCCGGGGTATCCGTGCACCGGAACGGGACGTCTCTGCTTTCCACTGCAGCCTTCATAACGCTCCGAGGCGAATCCCTTGCAGCCGTTTGCAACGCGGCTGCGCGGCGCTGGGACRTGCCGTGGCCCCGCGGCTGCGCGAGGTCCCCACCGGTGATGCACCCGCGCTGCKCTGCCGGCCCTCGACGGCAGCGACGGGGAGCGCAGACGGCGCGCGTGACCGATGCTCCTGGGACRGAGATGAGAAGCTGGAAAAATAAACGCAAATCCCCAGGCGCGCAGAGGCGCGCTGGGCTTTCTTCGGTAAACGGGCTGCTTCGCTTTCCGTGTTCACAGCACTGCGTGCAATTGCGTGGGGTTTTTTTTTAAGGTATTGTTTAATGATGGCATGAGCGTGTGCTGCTTCGCTTTGCTTCCAGGCCTCGATGCCCCGCTGGCATCTTCACGCCTCTGGGTTGGCACCCGCTCGCCCGGGACCCTTCTCCTCCCCTGTGCCTGCACCTGCTTCCAGCAGTGCCGGGAAAATGACTTTTTTCCGATAAGCAAAGCCGTCTGGTCCCTACCCGTGGCGTCAGGGATGCTTCTGCAGCGCTGGGTGCCCCGAAAGCCCCGTCGCTGCAGCCCGGCGGTCCCGGCCCTCCTCCGGATCCGGCGAGCACCGGGGCTGCGCACAGCGCAGGACTCATCCTCGAGCACCCCGGGCCGTGTCGCTCGACYCGAGGCCTCCTCGGGGAACGGGCCAGCAGAGCGCGGATCCCGCGGCAGCACCGCTCCCCTGTGCCCTGTGACACGGGCGATGGGCGCCCGCGAATCCGGAGCTTTCCCGCGCTGCCGGGCAGCGGGCCAGAGTGGCGCCTTCGGAGCCGCCGGCACCTTCCCCCCTGTTCCCAGGCAGATGCACAGCCATGCACCCAACTCAGTGTGACTTTTTCAAACCCCAGCATAACTTTGCTTTATTGGGTGCAGATTTGGGTCAGAGTGTGCTTTTCTTTTTATTTTTTCCACCTCGGTGGCTGGTGCGGCGGTGGGACCGTGCAGCCTGCCAGCCCCGGGCCGGCCTTCCCCGTGCCGTGCATCGGGTTTATTTCTGCTCCTTTKCGGTCACCAAACCCGAAACGGCCTGGGGTTTTGGGTTCTTTTGGTTTGTTTTATAAATACCCGCCCCGCTATGACTGGCCTCTGGCAACCGAATCAAAACGTTGCGCGTGACGAACAACAGATGCAATTTTACAAAAGCATTAACCGCTCTTTGAGGTTAAGTAGATGCGAACGCAGGCACGAAAATCCCTCTTTTTTAAGCAGCTGGGCTGGGAAAGCCCCTTCCTGCCTCGGTTACTCACGCCGGGCCGGTGGCGGAGAGCTGCGGGGGCTGAGAGCACTTCGCCAGCCGGCGGCTGCAGCATCCCGGGGGCCCCCGGCCTGGACCGCCGCGGAGGATGCTCGCGCCGCGGTGCCGCTCTCTGCGGGGCTGCCGGCGGCCGGCCGTGCCACGGGATCGGCACAGACCCCCTGCGGGCCGGGCAGGGACGGGGGAGGCTGGCGTGGGTTTTCTCTCCTTTTTTTTTTTCCCCCTCTCCAGGAGGAGAGTTAATTTTAGCTGAGCAAACAAAGCAGCAGCTTCTGCTAATTAGACACAGATGAATCGTGGCTGGCTGGGAGGGTGTTAGGGGAGCTGTTTTTCCAGCACTAATAACCCAGCCTACAACAATGAATGCAGCTGATATTGTTTGTTGTTGCTAATAGATGCTAATGATAACTTTATCTGCAGCTCGAAGAGGCTCTCGGTTGTTAGCAGCAGGTAGGTGTGTGCTGTGCACATGCTCGCGTGACTAACGGCATCACCCTGACCTGCTGCCCCGTGCTGTTGGGTGTCCCTGTGTTCCTGGGCACCCCATGCTGCTGCACATCCCTGTGCTTTTGGGTGCCCCCATATTGCTGCACGTCCCTGTGCTGCTGCATGTCCCCGTGCTCCTGGGCATCCCCATGCTGCTGCATGTCCCTGTGCTTTTGGGTGTCCCCTTGCTGCTGCATGTCCCCATGCTCCTGGGTGTCCCCGTGCTCCTGGGCATCCCCAGGAGCATCCCGGCGAGGAGCAGCCAGTGGTGTGAGTGCTCCCATGGACCTCGCGGCCCCAAATCCTCCAAGCTCACCTGCATCCTCCCCTCGGTGTCCAGAAGGGACCCGGCTTGCTGCCCGCTGTCCTTTGGGGCAGCTGGTGGCCTGCAGTCTTGGGCCAGGTGACAATGACAGGCTGCCCCTGATGGGGAAAGGGGCCCCTGAACTAGCTGCGTTCAGTCTAGAAGCCGTATTTGAGAATGATACACGTGGCAGCATGTAATTTATACCAGCAACTTGATTTTCTAAAAACCCTCGAAGACTTTCAAGCGCTAAACACAATGACAAGATTACAGGTAGGTCTCTGGGCTGTATTTGGCGAGGGATCTGCCTGGCCTAGTTATGAAATGGCCGGACGACTCGGCCGTCTTGCCTAGGCGCGAGCGTGTTCCTGGCTAGGAATGTTTCCCTGGAGAGTTTCAACGGTGAAAACCCCAAACCGCTTGCTTCAAAATCATTTTCTGTTTGGAAAAAAAAAAAAAGAAAAAAACCCACCTCGCTCTGATTTGTTAAAGAAATAATAAGAAAAGAGGAAGCAAGCCYGGCGGCTGTTTGCTCGCCCTGTCGCGCGGGGCCGACCTGGGGCTGCGCTGGCGGGGGGTGGCTGCGTGTCGCGGCCCCCCAGCAGCCCGGTGCAGCGAGGGCATCCCGCATCCTGCATCCCGCATCCCGCAGCCCCCGGACGGGCAGCAAACCGCGCTGCCGCGGCCCCCGTTCACACGCGGCTGCCGAGCAGAAGCGGCAACGGCGGCGCGGCCGCGGCTGCGAGAGAACAGCGCAGCTATGCAAATGCGATGGAAAAAACTGACTCGATGCAAAGAGGCCAGCTCAGTTTTGCCTCGCTACAGCAGGGCAGTTTCTAACCAGGCGCTTTCTCTCTTTTCTCCCCGCCCCCCCCCGCCCCGAAGTATCTGGTTGTGTCAGAGGAGCCGTTTCCCGCGGCCTCGGTGGAGCAGCTCCTGCTCGACTGCAAGGCGCTAATTTAAAGGGAGCTAAATGGTGTCTGGGAAGCAAAGCTGTAACGCTCCAAAGGATATTTATTTCCATACCTACAAAGCAAACTTGCGGGAGAAGTGCGCAGGCACTTGGTTTCTCGTTCGGGAGCCGAGCGCTGAGCACTCCAGGCTGGGTCTTGGCTGGTGCAAACGAAGGGGCAGGGTGGGTGTGGAGCTGAATCACACCTGAGCGCAGGAGGTGCCAAACACGGGCTTAAACCATGCTCGTTCAGGAAATATCTTTAAGCATGTAATTAGCCTTAAGCACATGCTTAGATGCTTTATAAGCGGCGATGCTTTGCTGAATTCGGGCTGTGAGGACTGAGCTGCTGCCGTCCGGGAGCGGCAGCCGGAGCCGAGCCACCCGCTCCAGGAGGGCTGCGGCGGGCAGGGAAAAGGCTGCAAAGAATCGCGCGACATGGGGCCAGGTATTTATAGCCCAGGCTTTCATGTCGCAAAACACGGGAGGCCAAGCTCAGCATGCCGAGGCTGCAAGAAAGCAGGAAACGAAACCGAAGCGCCGCTTGCCACCGCCGCCAGCGAGCGCGGGAAGCGGCCGTGAGCGGAGCTGCGGCACCGCCGGGCGCGTGGCCCCGGCCCCGTCCTGCCGCGGCGAGCAGGGCCCCCCCGGGCCCCGGCGCGAAGGGTTCATCGACTAAGATTTTCCCTTTCTCACTTGTCTCTGCCCTGCGCTCTTGGGAGGGGTGGTTTGAGGTTTTGCAAAGCAAATATAGCCTTCATTTGCAAACCACACTGGCTTTCGAGGGGCTACGCGGGGAGCACGGCGCGGCGGCTCGCGGCGCTCTGCTGCCAGCTGCTCCGTTTCCTCTCGCTGGGTGCTTCTGCCATGCGCTTTTTCCCCTCTCCTTTCAAGCAGCTCCGTATTTGCATAAGTCACAGGTTTTTTTGCCGCCCCCGTTGGCTCCCCGGCTCCTGAAGCCCCTCTGCCCCCTCCCCGGGCGCTTCCTTCCCCGGAGCCGGGCAGGGCGGCACGCTGCGGCACGCTCCTCCTCCTCCTCCTCCTCCTCCTCCTCCTCCTCCTCCTCCCAGGAGACCGGGCTCCTCCTGGGCTTCCCTTCCTTTGCTTAGCTGGAGATCCTCGTGCCCTCCAGCAGTGGCCTGTCCTTTCCGGAGAAGCTGCAGCTCCGTACGTCTCGTTAGCACCTGGGAGCCTGTGTCACTCGAGTCCCTTTTTGCCCTCCTGGGTGGTGTTGGACCTCCCCGCTGCCTCTGGCGATGGACCGTCGCCTTCCCACCGCGCAGTCCCGCTTCCCGCGGGGCAGCACCAGGCCGGCCGGTGCCCGTCCCCAGCAGCCAGGGGCGTTTGCACGGCGGGACCCGCCTGGCCGTGGCTGCGGGGGCAGAGCCTGCATCAGGGACGGGCACCCTAAAAACTCAAGCCTGATTGAAAAAGAGGCCCGTTTAGCTGAATTTCATAGAAAAGACATCAGGATTTGAGCGCGTGCACCTGCGAGGCGGCGTGGACACGTGTTTGCGCGTGCCCGGGCAGCGCCTGGGCAGCGCCGGCAGCCTGGGCAGCGCTGCTGCCGGTTTTGCAATAGATGCAACCGGTACCGCGGGCGGACGAAGAGCCCGGGGAGCCTCTCCAGCCGCCCGGGAGACGCTCGGCTGGAGCCGTTCCCGCCCGGAGAGCGAGGCCTCGACGCCTGACCCTGAAGAAGCTGTCAAGCTGCGCTCACTTCCTCCAAAATTGTTACCTGGGTGAAGAGGACATTTGCCACACGTGACAGATGGCAACGCGGAGCCTGGAACCAGAACGGCACCGATTAAAGAACAAACCCCGCTTTTAACATAGCGTAATGATTTCCACCTCGCTTAATGGCTGCGAAACAGAAACGAGTTATCGCTAGCACATCAAAGAGCTGGAAAAATGTAGTCAACGGTACCTCTGAGCTATTATGCATATCGAGCGGCAAGATACCATCGTGAATAATGAGGGACGTGCAGCGAGGTTGCACAAGCGGCCGTGAAGCAACGCTGCTCCGCACCTTCCGCCTGGGGCACGTCCAAAGCCCCGGAGAAGAGCCACCGGCTCCCAAAGAGCTGCGCACGCGGCAGCGGCCGGGGGGGAGCCGTGCGATGGCCTGGCGAGAAGGCTGGGACGCGATACGGTTCAGCGGCCAGTGCAGTCGTTTGGCACACGAGCTGGAGCGCGCGGGGGAAAAGCTTTCCGTGTCGCCGGGTCTAAGGCAACCCGAGACGAACTCCGTGCGCTCGAGCCTGCGCTCACCGCGAGCTGCTGCATCTCCTCCGAGCTTCCTTCCTCGCCAGGACTTTTCCTTCCAGCGCTGACACATAACGGGGAGGCGGGACGGGGGCGGCGCGAGCTGCACTGCAGGTTTTCATGCCGCTGTTTCCTTTCGCCGTGGCTTTGCTGCTACTTTGGTAGCGCACGGGAAAGGCTGATTTTCCATCTCTGCTTTTGGTGCCACCAGGTATTTTGTATACCCTGAGCACTGCTAATCGCTGATCTTGCTAATCTTAAATAAATATTAGGGCTTTTAAACTTCTCCGGGCCGAGGTCTGTGGCCAGGCTGCTCCTGCTGTGCCCTTCGGAGCAGGAGAGCAAAGCCGCACGGCCCGAGATGCCTCCCGGCGCTGCCGGACCCTCTGCCGCGCTCCGCTTGCATCCTCCACGGGGCTGCCCAAAATGCCCCTCCGCCTTCGTGGAGGAGCTGGGCTTCTCCGCACATCTCCCCTTTTCCCCCAAGCCACGTGTCCTGCTGCGGGCGGAAAGCCAGCGCCCCGGGATGGCCGCGAGCCGGCAGGGCTGGTGCGCCCAGCAGCAGCGACCGCCGCGCCGTGCTTAGCCAGGCATTTGCAGTCTTCGGCAATCACAACGCGACGAAAGAAATGCACTTGACTTGCAAATAGCGTTGGGCAACGAGTGAGTCTTCCTCGCCGCAGCGGCAGCCCCGGGGCGCGCCACGCCGGCTTCGCCTGACACAGCTGAATTTCGCAGCGAGCGCTGATGACAGGGATGACGAGGAGGAGCAGTCCATCCTGCAGGGACGGCTTCGCTCGAGCGCTGCAGCCCCGTTTGCTAATTCCGCTGGTATTCCCGGCAGCGGCGCTGCTCGCTGCGCTCCGTCCGCGTTAGCGCGGTCCTGGGCTGAGGCATCCCTCGGCGGGGCTAGCGTCACGCTGCCGGGATAACCGGCCCGTTCGGGAGTGTTTCCAGACGCCCGTGAGAAGCTGAAAGGCTGCCAGCGTTTCTGGAGAAGCCGCCTGAGACGGCGGGGGCCGGGGCGAGGAGCCGGGAGGAGCGGGGAGGGTGGGCAAGCTCCGCGCTGTGTCTGTGCGCGGCTTTCACCCGCTGCCAGGGTCCGAAAGCTTTCAGTCGTTTGATGTTTTTGCACGGGTTAGGGGCTCGGAGGCTTCAAGCACAGCTTGGATAACACCACCGCCGCCTTCTCACGGAACGATCTCAAGGTGCAAATTCGGTGCCGTCCAAGGGAGGAGCAGCTCTCCCGGCACCGGTGTCCTCCCGGGCTAAGGTTCGCGCCGAAGCCTTTGAGCAGCTCTTGAACTGCTGACGCCAGATCTGGGCCGCAGCGCTGGAGACGAAACCCCGGGAGCTCCGCGCGGGCTCTCGGCTCGCCCCCTCGCCTGGCCGCTGTCTGCAAACGCTGCTCGCGCCTGCGGGGGGGAGCCTGACCGCGAAACTCGCCTGGGCCCAAGAATTAACGTAGCAAAGGGCCAGAAACGCAGCAAAATCGGTGCTGGCAGCTCCTCTCGCTTCGGCAGCGCCCGGCCAGCGCGCTTGCTCCTGTCCGGCCGAGGCGGACCGCGGGGCTGCGGGGTGGCACGGCCGGGTCCCGGTCACCGCGGCTGATGGGCACGGGAGGCAACGAGGGACGGCGTCACGAAGAGTCGTTAATTAACTGCAGCCTGGGCAGTAATTCGGAGGGAAACCCACCCCGCTGCCCCTCCTCATCCTCCCTTGCACACTGCGCCGCTTTAGCGGTGTTTATTGCAGGGGGCTCTGGGCACCCGCGGCCCCGCCGAAAATAAGGCAAGCACATTAAATGGAGCAGCAAAAGACCATCAGGAGCCCTCGCTCCCCAGCTGGGCCCCGGAGACTGGAGGCATCCAGGGAGGAGGGAACCGACCGGGAGAGGAGGGAGGGCAGCAGAGCGCTGCCTCTGCGGCCGATCCCTCGCCCTTGCAAGCGAGCCCGCCGGCGGCGATCCAGGCTTGCAGCACGCTCCTTCCCCGGCGGCCGCTTTGCTTGCCGGGGCCGCGGCGCCGAGCATCCCCGGGGGGGAAAGGCCCCGGGCGCACGCGGTGCTGCCGCCAGCATCGGCACGGGGAAACTCCCTAAGGAAGCGGGGTTTCCCCCGGCGCGGGGCCCGGCAGCGCCGGCGGGGCTGGCCTCGGTGGGTGGCGCGGCCCCCGGCCCCGGCGCGGGCTGCCAGCGCTGCAGACGCGGGAGCGGGCGCGCGGCAGGAGTGGCAGGTGATACGTGATTGCTTGCTGCAGGCGTGTTGGCTCGGCATGTGTAAAAACAATAATTAAATGTAAGATGTGGGAGGATTATTAAAGGTTTTGTGGCATCTAAGCCTTTCTGAAACCCTTCTGTAGGCTGGAATCTGAGGCTGGAGCAATCAAAATGCAAACTACACCCAGATTAATCCGGGGCATCCTGGTTTTCCCGGCCTGGCCCGGGCCCTCGGCATGCACGGAGCCGGAGGGAGGAGGGAGCCCGGTACTGTGCTGGCAGGGACCGCTCCAGCTGCAATCCCGCGGGATGCCCCAGCCTCGGGCGGCCCCGCAGCCTCGCCGCAAGTGCCGGTGCGGCGCTGCCGTCCCACCCACGCCGGCCCGGGGTCGTGCGTGAGTACGTGTACGCATGCACCTATATAGGCAGTTTTTAATTAAATTTTCCAGCGATGCCCTTCTGGTGCTGCTCCCATCCTCCCGCCTCCGTGCTGAACTGAGCAGTCGCCGGGCTGTGTGCATTTTAGCGAGCTTTGTAGAAATAAATAAAAAAAGGTGCCTGTCGAATTTCAAAGCTGGGAGATTTCTCTTTTTTCTCCTTCAGAATGGCTTATCTCCATGAAATTAGTAATTGGCGTTTCTTTCTGAAGCCTGGTAAGCGCCAGCAGCCGCTCACACCCACGCGACACTCTTCTCTCCGAGAGGCCCTGCAGCCAAAGCAGAGAGGCTAATAAAAATAATAATACCAAAAAGAAAAAAAAAAAAAGGCAGAAAGTGCTGAAATCGGATTTTGCGTTCCCTGTGCGTTTCGCAGGCGGCAGAGCCACGTCGGCCGGGGCAGAGAGGCGGCACAGGCGGGTCCCTGCGCGGGAGGAGGAGCGGTTTCCAAGCCCTCTCCTGCTCGCCGGTTATTGCTGCTGTTAAATGCCCCGGGGCAGCCGGGCTTCGCCGCCCTCCAAATTTCTCATTTCTCCTAGGCCAGTGGTTAAAAACAAAAAGTGCATTTTTAAAAAGGCATCTTTAAAAAGGATGCTGCAGGCATCGTGCCCCGGGGGCTCTGCCCCTCCTCGGCAGCGGCCCCCGCTCCCCCATGGCTGCCCGGCCGCTCCGGCGGGGCCGGAGGCGTGGGAGCACGGCCGCGGGCTTACGGATAAGCTCTGTTTATGTTGAAGGCACTCACCCCGTCCCGCTCGGGCTCGCCGCCGTGTCGCTGATGCTTCCCACATGCCGGGGCGCTGCGGGCAGGGGATGTGCCGGCTGCTCCGTCGCCGCTGCTCCGGCCCGGCCGCGCTCCCACTGCTTCCCAGGCCGCCGGCGCTGGGCTCCTTTCCCGGCCGCAGCGGAGACCCCGGCTGCAGCCCCCCTGCTCCCCGGCGGGGCGGCACGCAGCCTCCCGCGGACGTCAGCCCCGTGAATCACTGTAATTTTTGATTTTTTTTTCTCAGGCAAGCACAAAAATTGCTATGAATCGATTTTTGGGCATCGAGTTTAGATGGGTCATATTTGCCTAGCTTTTAATACCTGGTGTCTATAGCCCGCGCTTCCATCATGCTATTACGGGGATGACAGGCAGGCCAGCGCCGCGGCGAGGGAGCAAATTACCTAATAAATCAAGCGCTGAGGATACCAAGTGGACAGTGCTATTAGGCTGCTGCAGAGAGGGGATGGGAGCGGATGGGTATGGATCCGCGCTGAGACGGCGAGGAGGGGGAACCGCTGGGCCGCGTCTCCATCAGCGGCTGCAGGGAGCTCGTCCGCACCCGGCGCGTTGCTCCCGGGGCTCAACGCACCGTGCACCGGCTGCACGCGGCACGGGGCGAGGCGAGACCCCGGAGGAGGTCCGCTGCGGCGCGGGGGTGTTTCTGCTGGCCTCCCCCTTATCCGACTCCTCGTTGCAACTTCTCGTTGCTTTAATGGGAAATTCGGAGCGGTTAGAAATAAGCCGGCTGCAAACCGTCAGGTCTTTGCGGCCTCCGTTGCAAAGCACTGATTTCGTTGTGGGATTATAATTAGCAGCTACAATGCCATAATTATGCACCACTTAGCTTCTTGGCTTTAATATCTGTGCGAGCCAGCGTTAAAGCGAGAGGGCAGGATTTCGGTCCTCGGTCGCGGGGAAGCGTCCAGGGAAGGAGTCGTTTGCAGACGGGTTGTTATTCCTCCGGCGCGGCCGAGCTCTCCATCTTCCAAACAAATTGCTATTGTTTGGTGCGAGAAGGGAGCGCAGCGCCGGCGGAGCAGGGCCCGGCCCTCGGCACGGCCGAGCAACAGATGGAGGACAAAAGAGGGCTGCAGGAAGGAAATGCTTCATGGCCTTCCGAAGAGCCAGGCTCAGCAGAAGAAACGCTTTTGATTTTTATCACTTCTGTTCTTTCAAATAACCTGCCCTTAACCTTTCGCGTTTCCCTTTCTGGGACAGCAAGATAGTGCGGCGAGTGCGTACGGCTCTTGGCTCCGGGAGCGCGATGGGGAAGCGCTAGACCTCGTTCCTGCAGTTACATGCGCCCTGTGTCATTCGGCTCTCGGCCCACGTTAGCAGCTGCATCCTCCGAGGCCCCCTGCGTCCCGGGATGCTCCTCGCGGAGCGGGAGCCTCCGCGCCAGCCTCCCCGCTCTGCCCTCCCGCGTTTGCCCTGGAGCCAGCCCAGCCTCGCTGCACACGCGAGCAGGCAGCTCCCGCTGTCCGCTGCGGCCCCCAGCCTCCGCGTCGCGTAGCTCGTCCGAAGCTGCCCCGCAACTCATTATTCTGGCGGAATTAAATTGTTTGTAATTGATAAATTATGCAAAAGCGCCTGCCGATTTTGAAATGTAGAGCTGATACCAACCCGCCCAGGGGGACGCATTCTAATTTTATCTGCGCTCCACATTGTGCCTTGCCTGCTTTATGGATGTTGTATTGATTTAACAAGGCTCCTGGGAATTAGGTTGATTTTCTAATTTTATCCTCTAGATGAAATGAATCAGATAGAACGACAATGCGTGCACTGTCTGCCTCGGCGAGCACTGCTGTGCCGGCGGGCTGTCCCCCCGCACCGACAGCGCGTCGTGCTCGCGAAGGAAATGAGCGGGGCGTGCGTGGTCCCAGCGTCAGCCGGCCGTTCCCGAGGGCCACCCTGCCCTCGTCTCCACGAGCGGCAGGCCCGTTGTGCAGGGCCAGGCCCTTCCTGGCTGTAAATCAGCGTTTCTCCGGCAGCAAAGGGAGCTGGGCCCAGGGACTTTGTTGGCCAAGAGGGTATTGTAAAGAGGGCGGAGCAGCTGGAGCGGGGTCTATGCTGGAAGCATTGCTGGGAGCATCCTCACCCTGGGAGCATCCCTGTGCTGGGAGCATCCCCGCGCTGGGAGCATCCCCATGCTGGGAGCATCACTGGGAACCTGCTGTGCTGGGAGCATCCCTGTGCTGGGAGCATGCCCGTGCTGGAAGCATCCTTGGCCCCCCTGCCGTGCTGGGAGCATCCTCATGCTGGGAGCATCCCTGGGCACCCGCCATGCTGGGAGCATCCCCGCGCTGGGAGCATCCCCATGCTGGGAGCATCCCTGCTCTGGGAGCATCACCACACTGGCACGAGCCCTGGGGAAAGGGCAGGCGGGATGGCAGGGGACGAAGGAGTTTGCTCCACAGCTGGATTAAGAGAGGGTTAGAGGGGCAGCTGGGCCGCCAGGTCAGCAGTGGTCCCGAGGCCTCCTGGCTGGGTGCAGGCTGGCTCACGGGTTAACACCAGGCAGTTCCTGCAAAATGAAGATGTGAAATTCTGTATCTTTACGCCAACTTTTTTTTTTTCCCTGGGGTGCCACTGAGAAACCCTGTCGATGTTTCAGAGATGGGGAAAAGGGAGGGGATTGAAYGGAGATGCCGCAGCGTGGCCTTGCTCTGGCTGCCTCGCGCGTGCGGTGGTGCTGCGTGACCCCCAGCCCTGGCGCTGGCTCGGCGTGGTGGCCGCCTGCTCGCAGATGCTCCCCGTGCTCTGCCCGGGCGTAATTCTCCTTGGCTTCAGTGAAGACGTTCGCTGGAGAAGGAAACATGAGGTTGCTACTCAAAACAGCCAAGTCCTTTCCACTGGGGAGAGTTGCTGAAGTTGCTTTGATGATCTGAGGATGGCATTGGCATTAACATTAATGTTAGTACTAAAAAGAAGCTTAGGAAAAGATTAAGTCTGTATTTTTTTCCMTGCGTGTTCAATTCTGCATAACATTCTATCGAGGGGATAAAGGAAGAACTCGATTCATGCATCAGGTAGATCTTAGCAATCTTTGTATGAGAAATCTTTTATTATAGTGAATTACAGGGTATTTCTAGTCCTCCTGCCCTCCGCAAGCCTTTACATACACTCAGGGTAGGAGAATTGGAAAGTTATTACCTCCAGCTGGAAGGATTTTCAGACAGCAGCATCTAGTGCCCTACACAGCTGTGCATTGCCAAGAATTAATTTTGACCCACCCTTTCCCTGCATCCATTTATCAGATAACTAGGACAATTAGGAGATCACTGCCATAAATAATCTAGATTATGCAAGCAAAGCTGTGGTTGGGATGCTGTGCCCTGGTGGGCTGGAGTCAGAAGGCAGGAGGAGACCTCTGGCTCCTGGACCTGGCTGGAGGTGTGAGTTTGGAGGTGGACGGTTCAGAGGATGAAGTACTAGCCAAGGAGGTGAGTGATTATGGCTTTGTTTTGCCTCATGTTTCTGGTGTGACTGTAGCCAAGTCTCTTCAGGACCTGATTTTTGTAGGTATTTACTAGAACCAGGCAAAAACCCTGGAGAGCTGGGTCTGGGGTGACGTGGTGGGTGCTGCTGTCCGAGGCTGTTAACGGTGTGAAGGYGGTGGAGGAGTGCTTTGCCCCGGCATTTTGCAGAGTTGTGAGTCAGGGCAGCATCCCGTGKTGGCGATGCCGTCTGGGTGCCCTGGGGGGGATCCAGGCTTGCAGGGATGAGGGAAGATGCTCTGCGGTTCAGCAAAACCCTTTCTTGCTTGCCGAACCTGAGCTGCAAGGCTCGGGGTCACGCAGGAGGGTGAACAAGGCTCTGAACACCAGTAAATCCCCTGCAGTCCTACTGGTGCCGAAAYGCAGGAGGAATCGGTGCTGCTGCGCAAGCCCTTTCCTCGCCGAGAGGGCTGGGCTGCGCTAATGCCTGCAGACAGCCCGGGACGGGGCTGCTGACGAGGCAGAGGAGCTCGGCGGCTCTCGTTGCGATGACAAACACGGAGCAGCCAGCGAGCAGTTTCACGCAGGAATTCTGCATAACTTGTCTGTGCATATGGTGCAGTTACCCTGAGGCAGCCAAAATAAAATTAGTATTTTTTTTACTCCTGTTTTAAATTAATATGCATATTTTCCTTAGAACTAGAACTAGCTATTGTCTTTCCCCTCCCTCCTGCTCTCAAGACCTTTATGATTTGTTACTGGAAGTATCTAATGGACAACGATCCAGTATATAGGAATATTCCACATTTTAAATGCGTATTTTGCTACTTATTTAGCAGGTGAGAAGCGGGTTGTTGGAAGGGAGGAAGGTGGGGCGTTGCTGGCTGGGTATGTAAATCCCCCAGAAGCTCTTATTAGAGTTTCGAGCGAGCCCGGAGCGTGGGAGGAGAGATGCTGTTTCCCCAGATGACTTGGTGGCTCTCGTTYGTGGGGCTCGAGGGGAAGTTTCCCGCGCAGAGGTCTGGTCGGAGGCGTTCCCCGAGGTGGAAACCACACGAGCTTCAGGCCAGCTGTGTTTTTTCCTGCACCGTGCGGTCTCCGCAGCAGCCGCTCGTGCTGAAAGCCCGTTTCCCCGGGGTGAGGGCTCGGCTAAACACCGTATTGATCCCTCCTTCCAACGCGGATCCTGTTAGGACTCGAAAATTGCTGTGCTCCCAAGATCAGCTGCACTGAGAATGAGAATTTGTGGTGTTCAATAAATATTATTAGAAAACTGAAAGATAATAATTATGTCGATTACAGGATGGGTAATTGGGCCTGGAGAAGAAAAGCGCTTTTCCCCCTAATTGCCGGGGCCATGCTACCGTGATTGCGTGCATCGCTTCCGAAAATAGCAGGTCGGCTATTGAGCGGAGAAAGCGCTTTCTCTCCCGAACGGCCTGTTTCMGTGCGGTGTCTGGAAGACTGCACCGGGCCAGGCTGCGACTAGGGATTGCAAGGGGCATCAGGGAAGGAGGAGCAATGCTTCCAGGTGGGATCGGGYGCCTCTGCAGACCCCTAACGGTCCCGACTGCGGTTTCCCACCCCAGGCACAAGTGTGGCCCTTCTTCATGTCCCGGGTGGTCGTGCAGGCRTGGAGCAGCCCCCACTTCCCAGGGCGCTGCCCCTGCTTATTTGCCATGCGGATTTTGAGGTTTCCAGGGAAAAGGACCCCCCTCCTGGGCCACCCTCCGGAGCAGCCACGGGCAGGAGGAAAGCAGAGGGGCGAACGGGATGCTCGTGGCCCGCTCGCTCCTCCTGCCATGGCTGGGCAGCCCGTCAGTCACGGGCCGGCGCAATCCTCTTGTGCTTTGGGGTTTTTGTTGTTGTTCCATGGTAAATAACACTTCTGTGATCCTGCTTGAAAGATGTCTGGGAGAAATTTCAGCGCGGTGGAGGAGGGGGAAGGGGAGCAGTGATTTATATCCTCCGCGCCTGGTAGAAAAGATACYGCGCTGGGTCTGCTGAGCTTTGAGTGTTTGTATAAATCTGCCTGCTCGAAACATCTCAAGGAGTTGATTGACGGCCCATGTAATTTAGCACACAGCTGAAAATTTAAATCTCGCATCCTGCTGAGAGTTAAAGGATGCGGCGTCGCTTGTGCCGCGCTCAGCATCGCGCTGCAGGAAGGTACCAGGGTCATATTTTGGGAGGTGGCTGCAATCCAGGTGACTTGCTGCTCACCCTCCTCTGTGGGTGCAAAACCTGGACAGGGGTCTCCAATTTTCCCTGCCGGATGGGGCATCGCCTGACAGCCCCCGTGCTGCCACCTTCCCTGTTCCCGGCGGCGCTGAGCCGAGGGTGCCGGCAGGGTGGCCGGTCCCTGCTCCAACTTCTTCTTTCCCTTTTATCTCCCACCTAATCCGGCTGCTCTGGGAGCCCATATGTTTGCCTGGAGATGGCGAGGTTTATTTTTTTTTCCTTCTGACTATAAATAGACATTTCAGAGCAACTTCTTGCTGCCAGTTACCCGTCTGCACATCAACATTAGCATGATTACGCAGYGAATCTCTGATCTCGGCACTAACGTATGCAGGTTTGCACCGCCGAGCGGGTTTCATAAATATGTGTAATTTGGGTCTTTAGTGAACTGACAAATCTGCAGGCGAATCACACCGGAAAGTTATGAACTTCCAATAGTTTTAAGCTGTGATTGCTTGAGGTTTGTGCGATGACAAGCGAGAAGGGAACAGTGAATAATATGTGCTGTGTATCCGGGAGGTGGGAGCGTGTCACAGCCTTGCTGATGGCTGCTGGCGTGTTTGTGGCTTGCAAACGTCCCCAAAGGACGGGGTTGTCCCCGGGCTGGTGGTGGGACAGCCTGGGGGACGCTTCCAATGCATTTCCCCACTTCCTGGGGAGCGGGACCCCGTGTGTTTTGCACGCAGGACRAGTTGGCACTGCCCGTGCCAGGTCCCTGGCGGCTGGGACGCGGCTGGTGGTGGCACCAGGGTTGCTGGGCATTTCTTGGTGCAATATTGGCTTTTCTTGGCGAGACATAGCTACTGATCCAGTGGCGTCTGCCCATGGGCGTCGTGCGTCCTGCTGCCGTCCCCTGCCGTGGCTGCTCCCCCGGCCTCGGGGCTCTGCCTGGCTTTTGGGAGCCCCGTAAGGGCTCGAAATGCCACCCGCCATTGCCAGAGGATGCTGTCCCGGTGGTACCACCCCCTTCTGCTGGGATCTGGCTGCTCCCGTGCAGCTCGGTGCCATGTGAGGTTTTGACCTCTTGGCCTCACACCCCAAGGCCAGGAGGTTTTTTGATTTATTGGTTTTTTTAAGTTAGTGTTACCCAGGAGCCGTGTGTCTCCTGAGGGCTCGAGCGTGCTGGGAGCGAGGGAGGGGAAGGGGCAGGSATGTGCTGGTGGGGTCGAGCTCCGAGCCTGCTTGGAGCATCCATGGGGATGCACCAGGCTGCTCCCGGCTGCTCCTTCCCAGAGCTTTCCCCATCCTGGTCCCCTTGCAGCGAAGGGGGCTCCCATCCCGCTGGCTGCCGCGAGCTGGTGCGTTTGGTGCTGCTGCAGTTCGGCACCGCTTTGCAAGGAGCCAGGAGCTGACGGGCTCAGAGCGCGCCGGGGCTCAGCCGCACCATGCTGCTGGGACGGGGGGGTCAGTCGCCAGCTGCACCGCGGGAAGCGTCACCCCGAGCCGTGAGTGCCTGTGCTCCCTTCCCAGCGGCCGGGCTGAGCGGGGCCGGCGGGGTGGTTTCGGCGGTTGGCTGACGCACGGCCTCGCTGCGCTCCTGCAGCGTTCGTGCTGCGAGCTCCGGGCTCGCTCCCGCCGTGCCGGCCGCAGCGGCKTGCGTGCTGGCGTGCCCGGCCGCTCCAGACGCAGCAGTGTTTGTTTGCTTTCTGAAACGCTTTGACTTCAGCAGGAGCTCTTTGCCTGAGGAGGAAATAAAGGATGGGGCCTGAAAAATGGAAGGAAATGTATGTCCGGGCCGCGGGTGCATCCCTTGGAAGTGCCGCGTGTTCCCGGCCGTGCCGGCGCCCGGGAGCCCTCGCGGAGGATGCGCGTCTCCGGCCGGCTGGACCGCCTGTGCCGCCGTCGCAGCGGGATGTGGGCCGGGCACCGAGAACAGGGGCGAGTCCCCGCTCGCCCGGGTGTCCCCGCACCGCTGCCCCAAATCTCCGCTCTTCCTCGCTGGTGTAGCCGCAGCGACGCTTGCAGCGCGTTTTCCACTGCCGTGGTGGGCTGCCTGGAAGAAACCTGCTCAAATCACCGCTTTGATTCTCCACCAAAGGAGGGAGCCGGCGGAGTTAAATGCCTCTCATCCTGCTGTTTTGTTGTTTTGCTTTCAGGAAAAATAAATACCCCCGTGGCACGTTTGCTGCGCTGATTCAGCGCTGCAGACCGAAGCCTGAATGGGAGGGCGAGGTATTTCGGGAGGAAAAGAGGTGGCAAACTTGGAAACTGCTTCTCCGTGCTGGAAGGTGTTTGTGGGGAAGCGGGAGGCACTGTGGGCGTGAGGGTCCCGTGGGTGCTGCCGGGGCTGCAGGTGGTTGCGGGGGGGGGGACTCAGTGGCACCAGGGCAGCTGTCACCCAGCCTTGTGCAGGGCCCAGGCGGGACGGCCCAGGCACTGCTCTGCTCCGGCGAAGGAAACCTCTGGCTGCATTTAGAAAAGCTGCAGAGGGGTAAATAGCTTGCAGAAGATGCCAGGGGAGGGGGTCGCTGGTGCTCTTCCCTGTGCACCAAGGGGCTTTTGCAATTCTTTCTCCTGCAGCTCTGCTCCCTGCAGGGCTGGCATCCCGGCTCTGCTCCCTCGCAGCCTTCCCACAGGGATTGCCCCCACTCTGGGGCTCACGGCTGCCACCTCCCCATCAGCCGCTCTCCCGCGTGTGACCCACTGCTTTCCCCGCGTGCCTGGTGCAGCCGCTGCCTCTCGAGCTGCGATGCTGCTTGCTGCATCCTGGCAGCACCGCGCCAGCCGGGACCCCAGCCCAGCCCCCTCGGGCCGTCCCCAAGCGAGCTGCAGGGCCTGCGCTTCGTTCCCAGCCGCAGCTCCGTGGCGGTGCCCCGGTCACGTGTGCAGGGAGGATGAGGGGCTCGTCCTCTTGTGCTGAGCCAGCCCGGGTTTTGCCATCCTGCCTTGCAATATGCACGGACGAGCCAAACGTTTTTCCCAGGTGGTTAAATACAGGGCTTGGGAAGGCAACGGCAAAGGGAGGTTGGATGTGCGGGGCCTGGGATGGGTGCTGGGAAACGGAGGCTGCAGAGGAGCTGGGCACGTCGTGATGCCGGCTGTCTTCGCACCCCGTTCTTGCAAAACCAGCTAATGGGGGCGGGGGGGGGCCGGCCTGGCTGCCGGCGATAGGCAGCAGCAGTGATGGGGTCCCACGATGGGGGTGGCGGCTGTTCCCCTCCCCGGGGCTCGCGCGGATGCTCCGGCATCCCCGACAGCATCGTCCCCGCCTGGTGCCATCGGTACGGAAGCGAGCAGTAAATCTCCCCTTGATGTTATGCAGATCCGGGATCGCTTGCCTCACGGGAACAGCTAGCATCGGGAACAGCTAGCATTAAGAAATAGGGTGTTAAACACGAAGATTAACATACTGCCAGCACTAATTTTGGGAAGGAGCTGCCTTAGCGACGCGAGYGGCAGTCGGGAATGCTGTTAGCGGCTTCGCCGAGCTCTGCGCAGCGGCGGCTGCCTTCGAAGCCGCCCCGAGAGCTGGATGTGCTTGTGATACCGTCTCCTCCTTTTTTGTTTAATCCTCCGGCAAAGCCATCTAGCAGCAGGGGGGAAAATCCTGCAAAGTCAGGAATGCTGCTCAACACAAAAAGTTGCTCTTTGGGTATTTTTGTTGCAATTCTGCTGAGCTGCCGGCATCCCGCTCGCGGCGCTTCCCGGCCCTGCGGCTCCGGCGCCGGCTGCTGTGTTGCTGCCGTGGCCCGGCCGGCACCGCGGTGGCTGTGCCGTGGTTGCAGCRTTGCAGCCGCGCCGGGTGCCTCCGCTCGCCCCCTTCCTCTGCTCCGCGAGGCCTTTAATCTTGGGGAATTTTTTTTTTTTCCACTGACATCTCTGACTCTCTTGTGAAATGCAAATTAATTAGATTCTAATTACTCGCTGTGTGCTGTTTCTGTTTCGCTCTCTTGTTAGGTTAGTCTAACATCTTTGTTGTCAGCTGTGTGTTGTATGTGCTCAGCCCATTARAAGTGATCCTCGTTCAGCGGGAGACAGGCAGAGCAGGGCCGGTCCCCCTCCTGCTGGGATTTTGTCAGGARCAGCTTTGTCAGCACTTCCCGGCAGCGGCACAAAGGCAAACCTCRGCTTTCCTCATTGCTCGGTTTTTCTCCCCGTTTTTGTAACCTGGCGAGTTAAGCATCTCGGCGTTGCGTTCAGCGAGCGTCGGCTGCCCCTCCCGAGCCGCCGGGCACGGCTCCGCGCGCTGTGCTGCTTCCCGGCTCCTCTCCCTTCCCCGAGGCTTCCCCGCGCTGGGAAGCGATGCTGCCGGCCGGGCGCTCGCTGCCGCCTTGCAYGTCGTGGGCAGAGAGCAGCCGCGAGCTGCCTCTGCCTGCTGATCTCTGCTCGGGTCTCCCCTTTACTCCGCTCCTCTTCCTCGTGTCTCCTTCCTTGCAGACGTCTCCAGCGGCTRCGTCTCCTGCCCCCCTCGTTTGCATTGAGCCCCTTTGTGCCGTGGCGTGGGACGCCCAAGGGTGCTCATGGGCCCAGGCAAAAATCCTCCGCRGGGACGGGCGGCCTCGCACGGGCCGCTCCACGCGTGGCGTGGAAGGAGGAGCAGCCCGCGGGGCCACCCTGCCAGAGCTGCCCGAGAAACGCGGCTGCCCAGGGCTCCAGGGCAGCTTCGTGCCTGGATGGCCCAGTGACGGAGATCTGCACGCTAACGGGAGCTCCGCGGAGCACGTGCGCCGCTCGGCAACGAGGCAAAGGATAATCTGGGCGTGTAAATGGTCCTCGTTGGAGGTGGGAGCTCTGTCCATGGCATTGAGTGCCGCGGATGCAGGTGGGCTGCTGGGGCTCTGCACGGCGGGTTTCCCCGGGGTGCCAGTCCCCCCTCTCCCCTTGGCCTTGGCTGCTTCGTGTTACAGCACYTAACACCCCTAATGGGAAGGTGCACGCCAGGCTGCAGCTCCTTTAGGTGCCCGTTTGATGTCTTAACGATCTCACAAAACACATGGCAAAAAGGAACGTTTATCCCRTATCTGATGCTTGGAATAAGACGCTTCTCCTACTTTATATAAATCGAGCGTGCAAGCAAAGAGGTTGCGGAGGAATCGAACCCGGGAGCGTCAGCGGTGCCTCCCTCGGAGCGATCCCGGGCGGCCGCCGCTCCTCCCGCTGCCCTTGGCTCTGCTCCCCGGCGCTGCCCTTGCTGCGAGGCAGCCGTGCCGGCACCGCGTGGGTGCCAGGACCCCCCGGTACCGACGGGCGCAGAGGCAGGAAGATGCTAACATGACAAGGCATCATCTAGTAAAACAGACCAAACTCTTTGCAGGTTTTTTCCTCCTCCGAGTCTTGCAAAGTCCATAAATAGTGTTAAAATACAGCCAGCATCTCCTGCCTGCGTGCTATTTTTCTTCCGGGGAAGSGCGGCTCTGTGCTGCTCTCCGGAGTTTGTTTGTGGCCCTGGGAGACACGCTGACAAGCATCACGCGCTTCGGAGGTCGATTGCTCGCTGGAGTTGAA
Organism: Casuarius casuarius; assembly: GCA_003342895.1. Taxonomy (NCBI): domain Eukaryota; kingdom Metazoa; phylum Chordata; class Aves; order Casuariiformes; family Casuariidae; genus Casuarius; species Casuarius casuarius. The sequence goes on from PTFA01000231.1 coordinate 939,048, forward strand.
AATGGGTTTTCAGGTACCTGGTGATAGGTGCTCCGAGAGGAGCGCGTGGCTTGAATGCCAAGCGAAGCCGCGTCGGAGCCGGCAGCGKCGGAGCCGGCAGCGTCGGAGCCGGCCCCTCGGGCGGCAGCGGGAACGCTGCGCTCCGGTCCGCAGTGATAAAACACTACGGCTCAAAATGACCACAGTGTTTGAGTCGTGAAGTCCTCCTTTGCTGACTTGGTAAAGGAGGCACAATTTATATTTAAAAGCACTATAAAATTTTTCCTCGTGCAGAGATGATTTCAGCTGGAAGGGAATGCAGGTTAGAAGTTTGTGTCGCTTTGGGGAGGTGTTTGCGGCTCTGGGCTCTCCRTTCGCCGCCGGGCGCGTGGGCTGGTTGGGCGACAGCACTGCCCAATCCCTGCTCCATAAACCGCAAAATGTGGGATATTTATCCAGGTAGCTGCAGATGAACAGCCGCGTAGGCAAAGTCCGAGCGTCCCCAGGACAGGGGCCACGAGCCTGGCCGCACAAGCGGCAGCCTGGAGGTAGATGCCCGGCCGAGGCAGGTCACCACTTTGCAGCCTTTCTTGGTCACCCAACCTGCTCGGTCCTCTGGGCCCGAACATCCGTGTAAAACCTGCCCTGAGCACCAAAATCTCTGTTTCCCTGCCTCGAATTCGCAGAACGCAGCCAAGACCTCCGCTCGCCGCCCTTCCCTGCAGCTCTGCGTCGCGGCGGGCAGAGGAGCCTAAAGGCAGATTTATTATCGCGGCGGAGAGCGAAGCTGAGCCCCGTCTGTGGCCGCGTCTCGGCTGCGCGTTGAGGACCACGTGCTGGGGGATGAGTACTCCGGCAAACCAGCCGTGCATGTCTGATGTGCTTTAAATTAATCTCGATTGCTGTCTAATATTTTAAAAAGACACTTTTTATAACATGCGAGAATAATGTAGGAGAACTAATGTTCCCTTATGAAACGCCTTTCAGAATAATGATAAAAGCGCACTTTAATCTACTGTGAGAAGTCTCCGCGAGGGAAAGGCGTCACATGAACAGGTGGAATCATGGAATAAATACAATAATTAATGAGAGGAAGAATTTGCATCTTCTGACTTTTCCACAACACCTGTTCTTCCTCCCAGCAGCTTTATTTGGCTTCCTGAGGGGCTCAGAACGGAGGGATTCAGACTTTTGTCCGTTATTAAGTTATACTTTCAAAGCCTGTAAATGCCAGAGAAGCGGTGCATGGGAACTAAGTGCTCCGTTACCTTCTCCCTATGAAATTAAGCATCTTTGTAGCCTTAAATAAGAGCCACCGCCTAATGATGGACCGATGCAAACTGGAATTTGCATAAACGAGMGAGCCCTTCCCGGCAAGCGCCGCGTCCCCGCGGGAGCGAGACCCGAGCCGCAGGGGCAGGGAGGCGCGGGGCCTCCTCGGGGCCCGGGGAAGCGGCTCGCAGCCGCTCGCGGGGGCAGGAGCAGGTTTGCCGGCCGCCCCGGGCTGCGTGCGTTGAGCGGCTTGCACTTCCCAAAAGCGGGAAGCTCAGGCTGGAGCTGGGCCCATGCAGCTCCCGGGCTCCTGGCGGCAGCTCCGCTTCCCCGGGGTGCAGGGGGCTGCTGCCGTGCTGGAAACGCGCTGCAGCGGGCGGTTTTTTGCTGCAGCTTTGGGGAAGGTGGTTGGGTTGTAAGGCTCCCAAGTGCTGTGCCGGGGCTTAGAGAATCGCTCCTGCTCCTCTCTCCTTGCCGAGCGTGAGCCGGTGCAGGGCAGAGGGGAGCTGGGCTGGGGAAGGGGCTGCTCGCGCGCAGCCACCAACCTCTTGGTTGAGAGGCTGCAGACGTGCAGGCGACTGGTGCTGCCAGGCAGGTTTCTCATCCAAGGCTTTAAAAGGGCCTGGGAGTTTTCCGAGCTGCCCATCGGCAGCCGGGCTGAGCCTGCGGTGGATGTGGAGGTGGCGTGGCTGCGGGGACGGACCCATGGGCCACCAGCCCCGCACTCACCCCGGGTCGTTGCAGGACGGGCGCAGTCTCCCCGAGCCTCCTCGGTAGCATCGGCAATTGCTTTCTAGAGGATCTGGGGGTGGAAAATGCCGTATGGAAGCAAGGCCCGGCTTTGAGCAGCGCGGGAGGTCCGGGGAGGTCCGGGCTGCCCGCTGCAGGGCAGAGGCACCGCGTTTGGGCTTTCCCGACCGGCCCTTCCCGCGCGGTCCCCCGGCTGCCCRCCCCGCCGAGCAACCTGCCGCCGTGCAGCGGGGAGCGGAGCCCTCCTCGTACTGATAGATGTCAAGAGACTGCACAGTTTTAATTATCTCATTAGCTCTCAATGAGCAGGGGGAGGATTTCTGTTAGCGATGCACTTTATTCACCATTATTAACATTGACAATTGTGACACATTTTGGTTGCCTTGATAACATGTTAAAGAGTAAATATAAATGCTAATCTATTATTTAGAAAAAATTAAGAGGTGGAATTAGAACAATAATCYTGATAACTGTCAGTGAAATATGACAGATGCGCTCGGCAGGTGCGCGGCAGGGCTGCTCCCGGGGAGCCGAGGCGGCTGCTGGGCTCTGCGGGGGCCGACGGCACCCGGCCCCGCGCCGGGGTGCTGCTTTAGGGAGGATGAGCACGAGGAGCTGCCGAAGTCGTGGAGGTTTCTGAAGCGAGTYGAGAAGCGGCCGGGACCAGAGGGTTTCCAGCACGGGGGCTCGGGGGTGAGGATGCTCCCGGGCTCCTGCCGCGCGCAGCAGCAGCGGCTGTAGCACGGGTCCGTGTGAAGGTGCTTGGGGGAAGGATGGATGGGGGAGCTCCTCTTTGCTGGACTACGAGGCCGAAGCCCAGCGCCCCGGGCTGCGGGCTGGAGCTGCCCCACTCACCCGCGGCCGGGCTGGAGCAGGGATCAGCTCCCGGCGCTCGGCTTGTGCGTCGGCACGTGCTCCCAAGCAGGGAAGGCTCCAGCCGGTCGCACCCTTGCTAAAGCAGCCCTTCCTTTAGCAGCAGCAGGCCCTGCCTCCGCTTCCCCAAACGTTTGGTACTTTTTAGGCATGTTTCCAGCTCTTTTAAGGATCCCAGAATCCTTCCCTTTCCTCTTCATTCTGCGCACGGTCTGCTCCAAAGCACGGGGTCCCTGCTCGGCTGCAGGGCCAGCCTCTGCTTCTGGTCTTCTCCTCCTTCCACAACAGCTGGAGAAGGACAGTTTCACCTCCCCTTCGTGTCCGGAGCTGGGAATCCCCAGCTTTGYGACGGGCTGCTCGTTCCCTGGCCCGGAGGTTCAGAGCCGAGAGCAGGTTTGCCGCAGGCAGCAGCAGCCTCTGTGGTCCAGCGCCACGGCRCAGCGATGCTCTGCTGCTCCACGGCCGGGGGCTGGAAGCCCCCCAGGCACCTCCCGGGGGTTGGCGCAGCGCGGGGACCACAGCGACCGGAGAAGGCCGCGGATATCCGCGCGTGGGGCACGGGCTGCGCCCCGGCAGGGATGCACAGAGAAACACCCTGCTAGCGGGTGGAGGTCAAAGGSGCGCAGAGATGCTCGTCCCGGGAGCGTCCTGGCCGGGCGTTTGCAGAAGGCTGGGGGTAGGTGTGCCAGTCCTGCCCTTCCGAGCGCCCTTTCCCTAGGCATCCCGGCTCAAACGGCAAAGATAACTTTATGGAAATGCTCTGTGGTCCCGCTATTTTGAAGGGAGGGTAGTGCAGCTCCGTTCTTCCTCGTTCTGCTTAACATTTGCTGGTCCCAGACAATGTCAGTGCTCGTGTTACGTGTCACACACAGAAAGTGCCACGTGGGAGGAGCACCGGGGCTGGCTTCTGCGTGCCAGGGCTCTCGCAGTGCCCCTGCCCCTTCGCGGAGAAGGTCCGGATCTCAGCCCTGGTGCGACCGTCACCAGCGGAGGATCGTTCTGCTCCTCCAGACTGTGCATGGAGCTGCTGCGGTGGTTAATTGTGGTTCTGCTCTCTAATAGCCCGGGCGTAGCTCCGAAGCGGGTCCCTGCCGGCAGGTCCCTTGGCACAGCTTTTGCTACCTGAATCTCTGCTCGCGGTGCCGCTCCCGGCATCGTGGCGCCGGGGGGGCCGGAGCGCGGCGCGGGCTCGGTACAGACAGATCCCTCGCGAAGTGACGTTGCAGCCTGTGCTGATGACAAATGCACCATGTTCTCCATATGTTCAGTTGCTTTTAATAAACAGGCCGGCGCTGTGCACTGGCTCGGCGCCGGGAACGGCTGCCTCCCGGGCGCGCGCTGCGCAGCAAAGTGCTGCTTCCCCGGCAGCGTGGGCAGACCGAGACTCCCGAGTTTCCTTCCCGTTTCCTTGCACGGCTAAAGTGAGGGGAAGCACGAGAGAGGGGGCTGCCGCTTTCTGCTCCTCTCTCCCACCGCGGCCCCGCTCGGGCCCCGTCGCTCCCCGCCGGCAGCCGCCCCTCCGTGCCCCCGGCCGGGTGCAGAGGGCACGAATCGCTCCTCGTTGCCCGACTTCGTGTATCACCAGCCAAGCGGTGCCGAGCCCGGGAGCCTCTGCACAGGCGCTGCTGACCGGGGCGTTTTAAGTCTGCTTCGGCCCAGCAGCGTCCCGAACGCGCGCGGTGCTTTGCAGGCTGCGCTGGCCCAGTCCTCGCTGCGGGGCGGCCGCGCACGCGGGTCTCGGCTGCAGCCAGGGAGCCGGAGCYGGGGGCGGGTGTTTTAGGATGTGAAATCAGAGTATCAGTGTAAAACTCTATGGAAAGAGATGCCAATGCGACACGGGAGTTTTTGTCATTTCCCCTTCCCTCCCCGACGAGCACGTGCCAAATTTTGCTGTAGGAAAACCGCTATTTTCACCTCCAGACGGCCAGCTGAGGCTGCAGAGCCATCGCTCCCCATCAGCAGAGGCTCGTCGCTCCCCAAACTTTCTGACAAGCAGCCGAAGTCGGAAGCGGCACGCAGCAGACGTGGGCAGCTGCCTGAAGGCACGGGCTAAAACCAGCCTCGYGCAGCGGGGAAACTCTACGAAAGCAAAGACAGTCGGGAGGTCTGATACTGCCCTTGCTGAGAGTGATCAGCTTGGTCTCTCCCTCCATGAAAAACACCTGTAAATTATCCGATAGGCCATTCTTGCAGCATTTTGTGCTCAAATATCTCACAAGGCTTCTAAAAGTCCGGCTCAGGTGGCTCTTCTCCGTSGTGCCCCGTGCAAGCAGCAGCGGCCGGGCAGCCCCGTCTGCAGCTCATCGCTCCCCTCATTTCCCGATCYGGGGAGCGCAGGCGTGGGACCGGAGCTCTGCCACCGAAGTTTTCAGGGAACTGCTTTCATCTAGTGAATAGCATATTATTAATTTGCATGAGGCTAAACTGCTGCGCCGAGACRGAGCTGCTTCAAAGTGGTTGAGGAGCAGACATTGAAGTGGTAACTCAGACCGTCTATGAGCTGCTCTTAACCAGTCTTCCCTGTTTTGTAAATGGCATTAGTATCTCAGCTGCTTATTTAAGGCTTTAAAAAGTAACCGACTTCCTTGAAGTCATTAAAGTCTAACCTTTAAACTCCGGGAGTCTAATGGTTCAAGCCAAGCATAATGTTGAGGCACATCTGTGATAAATCTGCTTTTAATCTCCACAAAGTGCTTTTCATAGATTCCAACTTTAACATATTAGGTGTTAGATGAACACACTGAGTGCTAGTAAAATACACTAGATTGTAATCTATTACCTTTTACACAGAGCAGCATTTGGTTTTATTAACTATTGAAATATACTGAAAACTGTTAAGAAAGCACCGTGTAAATCTTTAAGATTCATGCTGTTTGGTTTTATAGAGGCCTAATTCCTTGCAAAAGTAGCGGGAGAGCAGTTTGGGCAATGACAGTTTGCAGCTGATCGGCAGAAGCCTCCTCTCTAATTCCAGGCGAGCGCTGAATGACGCCGGGGCAGGCGCTGGGCGCAGGCGTGGGGCCCCGTCGCAGCCGGCAGTGTGCCGCTTGCTCCGCGGGATGCGGGATGYGGGATGCGGGATGYGGGATGGYCCAGGGYGCYGCRGCCACCAGCTCCCCAGCTTGCRCGGGACAAAAAATGACYGCGAAAAGGCAGGTTTTGAYGYGGTCGTCTGCACCGGYCRGCGCGTGCGTGGGCCCCGCGGGTGCCGAGGTGCTGGAAGCAGCTCAGGCAGCCCCGAAAGCAGGGCTGCGTTGGGGTGGGCAAGAGCCGGCCTTTGCACGGATGCAGRATTTGAGRTGCCGTCTTAGCCCGGGGGCACCTAAAGCCGGGGCATCTCCAGCCGCAGGGGCAGCTACGTCCTTGTCCTTCCCAGCGGGCTTTCTCCTGGGAAAGGCGGCAGAACCAGGCTGCACGCTCCCGGCCGGAGCGCRGCYCCCCYGAAAACCAGGATCGCCTCCTGTCCACGCGGSCTGCAGAYGAGCCCCYGGGGTGGGAGACGAGTCGCAGGCTCCGACGGCTGTTCCCAGGGCGTCCGGACGGGCACGCTGCCCTCGGGGCCAGCTCCGAGCTCTGCCCTGGGAGGGGGCCACAGGCAGGGGTGGCACCGGGGGGGTGACAACGCCTGGCACCCYGGCAAGCCGGGGATCAACCTAGGGAGCATCATCGTCCCTTCTGCCCCCCGAAACGTGGGTCCGGGCAGCCMTGGCCCGTGACGCCRACCCTTCCTTGCACCAGTCTCCGAAGGCAGCGGCCYGCCCAGGCTCTCCGGTGCCTCGGATCGTGCGTGGGGCAGGAGAGCCCRCGAAAAAGCTCCGGCCTGTGCCCCRCYGGGGCCRGCGTCCCTCCGCCACGTGCGCCGGGGGATTTCCAGCCCCGCGCGGGGCGCGCGATGAGTCAAAGAGCAAAACCGTCAGCGCCGCTGCTGCGGGTGCCGGAGCCGGGACGAGGGATTCCCCCGCGCGCGCGGCAGCGGGAGAGGAAACCCCCGGCGAGAGCCGCCGGAGCAAACTCCAGCGTCGCAAATCCCATGATTTTCGGCAGCCCCGGTGTTACTCTTCCTCCGCGCTCCCGCAGCCGGCGGCGCTGATCGCCAGGAGAACTTGCATCCAAGGGGGAAAAGTCCTTCCAGCCGCAGAGACCTGTAGACCTGGGAGTAATTAAGAGATGCACGAGGCCAGGTTAGTGCAGCAGCAGCTGATTTAAATGCATGCACGGGGCTCTTCCTCCGTGCTTCGCAGCAAGCCGCTCCCAGGGACCCCGAAATCTTGCAGGCGGTGATGCCGGGAGCGCAAGGACGAGCTGTAAAAGCTCAGTGCATCCGCAGGCCGCCAGGGATGCCCCGAAGCCACGCGCAGGATCGCTGCGCGGATCTGCTAGGGCGCAGCTTTATTTTAGCAAAAAGCTAAATTGAAAAGTGTTGTTTGCAAGGCTGTGCCAGATCTAGGGGGAAATAACTTTGTTTCAGAGCTTATGAAGCCAAAACATGTTTTGGTTCTTTCCCTTTTGTAAGAGCTGTCAGTAGATTTTTTTTTTCCCCTCTCGCTCTTTCTCCTTTCTGCTCTCTCATATGATTATTTAATTTACCGTTAAAGCTGGGCCCAAACCAAAACACCGCTGCCAAAACCTCTGCGCTTGGAGAACATTTGGACCCCGATGTGGAGCTTAAATTACGTTTTGCCCACAGCCCCAGCCGCGCTGGATTAAAATCCAAAACATACACGAGTTTCTGGCTGTTCAGACCCCGGCTCTGCCGCAAGCCGCTCTCTCCGGCGGGATTGGTCCGTCCCCCCGCGAGCCGGGGCCGCCGCGTTTCTGCCCCGCTGGTGCCCCCGGGTTGTCCCTGCTTCTGGTCGAGTCCGGCCACCCTTCCTCCTCCTCCTCCTCCTCCTCCTCCTCTTCCTCCTCCTCCAGCAGCCGGAGGCAGGTGGGAGAAGCCGGAGCCCGGAGCCGTTTCCCCCGTAACCTCCAGTTTCACGCTTCGATCATTTCCCTTTTCCCCCCGTTCCCCACCTCCCTGCCTGATTGTTTCCATTAAACACAGCCCGTAAACGGGGCACATCCTCCTCCTTTGGAGCCTGCGACCGGGAACTTTTGGCCTCATTTTAGCAGTACAAGGTGTTCCAGCGATTATTACCTTTAAATAATGTGGTTTAACAATTAACAGCTTGTTCAAACAGTATTTGCATTTTGCTGCTGCTGAGCAGGAGACTTTAATCTCCGTGCACAGCCGGCGTCTCGCCGGGCCGGGCTGCAGGCGCTCGGGCCGCCCTCCCGTCCCGCYGCGGGGCGAAGCCGGGGACGGCTTCGAGGAGCTCCCGCGCGCGGGATGACACGGCCGGGTCCCCTTCGGATGCGCTCGGTGGCACGCGGTGCGTCGGCAGCCGGGCGACTCGGAGCCCGAAGGGGAGTTTGTGCCGTCCCCAGGTGCAGAGCAGCAAAGCGTCTCGGCCACCTGAGCAGCTGATATTTCTGGGACCCCTAAAGAAATGTCTTCTCCTGATTTAATGAAACAGCAGAGTAGCAATGAGGCCTCTCAGACGKCAAAAATCCAATCCAACAAACTCAGTCCGACAGCTGGTTTCCTCAGACGAGCATCAGGGGCTGATTTTCCAGAAGAGCCTGAGAAGTTGATGCTGGAGCCGAAAGGGCCCTGGGGAAGGTCACTGCTGGCCTCCCGCGGGGCGAGGAGGGACCGGGGACGGGCTGGGTGACAGCCGCCGCGGGCTCCGGCCGGGGCAGGTGCCTCCCCGGAGGCTCCCCGGGAGCGGGGGCTTTCCCTGCCCCGCGTGCCGGGCTGCAGGGACGGACCTGGGAGCGTGCGAGGGGACGAGAGAGGCCGCAGCGTGTTTAAGGGCGTCACGGCGGGGTGATGGTCCTGTTTATTGTGAGGCTGCCTGGTGACCTTTCGCAGACAGCGCAGATAAATGCTGGGCTGAGCAGCATTGTTCTCTTAAAACAAGAAATAGAAACATTAATCATCCGACCGGTGATTTATCATGGTTTGGGGGCATTAATTTGATGGAATGTCATTTCCCATTTGGTTTGTGTGTTGTGGAGGTTGCATTCAAAACACCCTCAGTTAAACGTAGCTAATGATACAGAGCTATTTTAAGGGCTGATGATCCCTGGGAGCAGGCGGTAGCGCACGGGCGAGGGTTGCTGCGACCGATGTGGCCGTCGGAGCGGCCGCCTCCGACACCTATTAGGAGCAGGCGGCAGCGAGGGCGAGCCGGCCTCGCCGGCTGCTGGGATCGTCGCTGCTGAGCCTCCCGCGCTGCTCCGACGCGGCGGTGCAATCTCCTGATGCACAGGAGGGCTCGCGCTCGGGAAGCCACGCACTGCCCCGGAGCCCCGTTCCTCCGGCGYCCCCGGAGGGTGAGCCAGGAGGTTGGATCCGGACCGGGGAGACGGGGTTTGATCCTCCTCTCCTGCACGGATCCCCCGCGTGAAGTCGGGCAGAGCCTGGATCAGCAGCGCCCGAAGGAGGGAGAGCCCTCTGCGACGCGGTCCTCGTGCAGCTCCTCGCGGCGCTGCGGAGATGAGCGTGCCGCCGCCCGCGAGCTCCGAGCACCGCGCTGGCGCGGGCTTGCACAACGTCGCCGACAGAGCAGTCCCGCCTGGCTCTTTTCCAGGGTCTGAGCGGGAGCGCCGGGGCGAGCTGCGGTCCGGTGATTAGGTGCGGGTTTGATTCCCGGCTCGGCTAGGGACTTGTTGCACAACCTGGGCAAAGCACGTAACCTCTCTGCCTTGCTCATTTGACTTTAGAGAGCTGCTAGGTCTCCGCATGGAAAAGCACCCGGTAATGAGTCTGCTTATTAATGGTTGCGCTGGGAGTAACAGCCGCGGAGGAGGGCGGATCAGAGGAGCTGTGTGCAGACCGCTCCGGCGTTGCGCCCCGGAGCTGCCCTGCAACACCCTTATCTTCCCCCGACTGGGGCAGCTCCACTGCCCATCGTGCCAAATCGCACGGCGCAGCAGGCAAACATTCATTAGGTGCCGGGTGGAGCCTACCAAACCCGTGCTCAAGGGCCGCCTAGACCACAGCAAAGCCGGGCTGCAGCATCAGCCTGAGCCGTCAGCACTAAACCCAACGAGCTCTGCTGCCCCAGGTCGAAGTCAGAGCTGTGCCAGGCCCTGGAGGAAATCTCTTGCCGGGAGAAAAGAAAGCCATTGCCYTGCAGCCATGGGTGCAACACACCCTTCCCACCGCGGAAAATCACGGTGCTAACGCTCGCTCGAAAGTCCTGTCTCCTTAAGACCTGCTCCAACGCGGCCCAGCCGAGGGAAGGGCAACTACTGCCCTCGTAGCGCGGGGATGACTTGCTCCATCGCCTGCAGTGATTCACGCCGGGTTGTTCTGGTCTGTTTGGTCAGGGCCATTTTGCAGGCTTCCGTCTCCGAGCCCGGCGCGGTGTCACCGTGGGAGCCCCACGGCACCGGGTTCCTCCCGACACACGAGTGCAGCCCGTGCTGCGAGGTGTTTCCGGGGCTGTCTGCAGCGCGGGAGCCCCCCGCGTGGCTGGGGACAGGAGGCAGCCGCGGGGACGGGGATGCTGCTGCACGCCCGGCGCTGGCTCTGCTCCCTCCCCCGCGAGATCCTGGCTGCTCGCACGGCCCGGCGGCATCCCGGTTTCCGGAGGACAGGCCGAAGAAAGGGCAGAGCAAGCCCGGGCCCAGCGCGGGAACGGCTCCTGGGGAAGCAGGACGCAGCCCCCCGCTTTCCTGCGTTTCCTGGGGAAGCGAGGGGGCTAGAGGAAGAGGGAATGATCCCAAAAGACATTTGACCTTCCCTATGCCAAGGCTTTGTCAACACGGAGCAGCTGCCTGGAATAGATGTTGCAGCATAAGCTGTTCTGGTCAGCCGATCGAGGCGGAGAAACCCTAACTCCCTTCTGCGGGCTGCAGAGCCTGGAGAAAGCAAAACACAGCGACCTGCACGCGCGTCTCGTCCCCAGCTTCTGGCTTTGCACAGGAAATGTGGCTGGGCTGATTTCTTTAAATAGAGAGAAATGCTGCCCCGGACCGAGCTAGCGTGTCCTGCCGGACTCCCGGGCTGGGCTGGCAGCGGGCTGCTCCCGCGCCGGCTCCCGGGTCTTGCCGAGCCGCTCCGTCCGYGCAGGCGAAGGGGAAACCGTCTCCAGGCCGGGGGAACCGCCCTGCGCCGCAGCACCGGCTCCTTCTCCCCAGCGGCGAGCTGCAGCCCCGCGCCGGCCCCGCCGGAGGGGTTTTYCCTTGGAAAAGCAGGAAAGCTGAAGTTTGGGGATATTACTGGGCAGAGCCGAGGAAGGTGGAGAGGCTGTGACCATCGTGGGGGCTCCRAATCCGCGGTGCTGCTGCAGTGGTGCGCCGGGGGCCTGCCGGGAGGCATCGYTATTTTTTTTAAGGMGCTGGAAATGGGCTGCGAGGGAAGTGCAAAACCCTGTGCAAAGCCGGCAGCAGCTCACGGTTCGCACGAGTGCATCCTCCCGACGGCTCTGCCGGAAGATTCCCGTTGCCCTTCCTCTGGGACTCCAGGGCTTCGAGATGATTTGGAAACTATTAATTGAGCTGCAAGTTTGCTGCTCCAGTCCCCGGTGCCGAGGATCAGAGTCGGGCTGCAGGACGCCCCGGGCTGCCGTGCCCGGCGGAGGGATGCTGCCGTGCCCGGCGGAGGGATGCTGCCGTCCCTCCAGCCGCCGCCTCCCGTGCACCGGTGGAGAAGGAAGCGCCGGCTTCGGGCAAGCAGCGGGATCCCTGCCGCGGCCTGGACAGTCGTTATCCCATGGAGAGGGACCACGCAATAGCTCTCCCGGGGGATCCRTGCTGCAGCGAAACCAGCAGCGAGCTCTCGCTGGGAGCCCGGCCGGGCTCAGCCGCGACCGGCGCGCGCTCGTGTATCAGCGGTGAATGTCTTCCTGTTCAAAAGCTCTCCAAATCACAGGGGCAGCTTGTTTTGACATTTGATTAGCCCCAGAGAACAACTTGAGAGTGCTTGAGTGAGTGGAGAGCAAAGGCGGGAGCAATGCGGGTGCTGACTGCTCCGGCCTGTTAGCGATAGGGCCGTATCGGGCCGGGGAGGTGGCAGCGCTCCAGCGGGACGATAAGTGGCTGCCGGCAGAGACGAGCACGAGGGAAGGAAGTGGTGAGTGAAGTCAGCTGAAAACAGTTTCTTACGCTCGCCGTGACTCATAAATTTCATTAATACGAGGGTTTGCGCTGGAGCGAGCAAACGTTGCTTGCTGACCTCGGCTGCCGGGCTGCTTCGGAGGGGTGGGGACGCTGCAGCCCTTCTCCCGGCGCTGCGGGACAGYGGGAGCGGGGATCCTTCCCTCGCCCTGGGGCTCTCACGTGCGCTGCCCCCGGGCTCGCGGCCCAGCTGCCCCGACGGAGCATTTTGCAGGGGTTTTGGGGAGACTTTCAGCGTGGGGCAGTGCAGATCTGTGCCTCCTCCGTGCCAGCCCGGCACAGGGACCTGCCGTTAGCGGGTGGCGGGAGCTGGAGGAGCTCCGCCACGTCCCTGCTCCGCTGCGGGGAGGATTCCCGCTGCAGCAGGACCCGGGGAAGGGGGAGACCCGCTGGCACCCAGGGTTTCGGCTTTAAATAAGGCGCCTGGCCCTTGTTCCCGGGGGGCTTAGCAGGTCCGTAAGCAGGCAGCGGCGCAAGCTCGGTGCTATCGCTGGAGACTCCGGTACCACCGCTGCTCCCGGACACACGGCCGGCAGAGACGGACGCCCGGGGCCCGGCTGCCTCCTGCGCTCGCCGGTGCAGCCGTGCCCGCGTCCCTGCAGCCGCCGGGGCCCCGGGGTGCGACGCCAGCGGCAGCGCAGCACGCGGAGGAGGCAGGGAGCATCCCCGGGCGCAGGGATGCTCCAGCGCGGCTCCGCGCAGAGGGAGCCGGCAATCGGCGGCCCTGGCCCGGCGCCTTCAAACCGCCCAGGCAGTCATGAACTCTCGGGGTTTGTTTTTTTTCCCCAGACCTAAAACATGTTGTGTCAGGTTGGTCATGACACTGCWGGGCTGTTTTCCTTTCTCTCGCTATCGCTGCTATCAAGTAGGAGTTAACAGCTCTTGTTTATACAATGACTATCTGGCCAGAGGCTGATTTAATACCTCCCACTTCTTTTAAGTGCAAATAGACTCTAATGTGTGTATTAGGCTACTTGAATGGCTGTTCTGGTGAAATACGCGCTTTCCAAATAACTTATCTGCAGTTAATGCTGGGGAGAGGAGGCAGCAAACTTCTTCAGAGTTCAGCAATAATAAAAAGAAAACAACCCATTTAATATTTCCCTATTCCCTCAGCTCAGCCTTTGGCCACGCCGCGCCTCGATGGGCTTCAGCAGGCAGGCTGCCGCGATGGTTTGCGGGCTGCAGACCTGATTCAGCAGGTCGCTCACGAGCGCGGCCCGGGCTGCGTCGGCAGCGTCGCATGCGGCACCGCGGCCGGGCGCTGCAGGGGAGCCGCCGCCCCGACCGCGGGGCCTTTCCGGCACGGTGCATTCGCCGGGGGCCCAGCAAGGCGCGAAGCCCGGCCCCGCCGCCGTGCACCGGCCCGCGTCCGTCCCCGTCGCGCCCGCTCCCGGCTGCAGCGCGGCCACCGGCGGGGCGGATGGGCCGGGCCGGGCGGCTCTTGGCAGCGGCCGAGGAGCAATATCATCTCCGAGCGAAACTGCGGAGTTTGTGCTGAGTCACAGTCAGCAGGGAACGGGAGAGCAATTACGGACGAAAACTGGGACGGCATCCCAAACAAATTGGTTATAATTAACAAGTAGAAGAATAACACCAGTAATACCATTAGCAGGCCCAAAAGCCATTTGCAATATAATATCTATAATTAGACAGGGTACAGCAAAAGCCTGGGCCGCGCTGCTCGTCCCGGGGGGGCAGGTGGGCGCGGGGGCTGCTCCATGGGGCCGCGCCGGGAGCAAAATCCCGCCGGGAACATCCGAAGCACTGATGGAGGCTGGCGGGGCCGGGGGGGCGCGGGGAGGCCGGCGAGGCAGGGCAGCCGGCCGGGACCCCCCCGCTCTCCGTGCCCGCGCGTCGGCACGCGTTTCACTGCCCTCCAGCTCCACAATCCCGGTTTAGACAAACCTGGAAGCTAAAGGGAACTTGGCAGGCAGGGTCCTGCCCTGCGCGGAGGGAAGCTGGTGTCACCTGAAACGTAAACACGGAGTATTGACCGGGGCCGGGAACGGCTCGGCAGCGATAACGCGGCGGCGCGGGGCGGCTGCCTGCGCCCCGGCAGCAACGCCGTGCTGCTCGGCGGGGTCGGCTGGTAGCGTCAGCCGGGGAGGGGGATGGGGACAGACGCGCTCGCCCATCGGCGGGCAGCCGTGCATGGGCGCATGTGTGTGTGCATGTGTGTGTGTGTGCATGTGTGCGTGTGTGCATGCGTGTGTGCATGCATGCGTGTGTGCGTGCATGCGTGTGTGCATGCGTGCGTGTGTGCAGGTTTCTCCTCCTCTCCCGGCTGCCCGCTCCGCCTCCAAGCAGCGGATCAGCGGTGCAGTGCAGTGGCGCTCCCTCCGCGGAGGCGTTTGCGGGTGGCAGGGCAGCTCTGGCCGCCTCTCCGGAAGGCGGCACTGCAGCGAGGCCGGGCCGGCGTCCCGGGCCGGCGGTGCCGAGACACCACGGTGCGGGGCGGGCGGCGTCGGGAGCGCGTGGGTCCCGCTGGAAAGACGCGGATTCCCTCCCTGCCCGGGACGGGCACGTGCCGCTGGGGAGAGGGACCGGGGCCGGTCGCAGGGCAGAGCGGAGGGCTGGGCCGGGGCACGGGCCGGCTGCCCAGGCACCGGCTGCTCCTCCCTGGGCTCCTCCTTTTCCTGGGCTCGTTGAGAAAAAACGCGGAAAAAGAAAAATAACTTATGGGAAAAGATCATCGCTTATAATTGGGATGTGCAAATGTCAGTTTAAGTGGATTTTAAATCAATATGAACCAGAACATTTCCTTTCACCCCAATCGTTTTTTTTTTTTTTAACCAGGTGAGTTTTAATAACCTAAAATAAAACCTCTGCTGTTTCAGTGCCGTCCCGGCGTGCAGCACATCAATTAGCGAGCGGCCTTCTCGGGCGTCCGAGTTCAGCACGGCGGCGCTGGAGCTCTGGCTAGAAGCGAATGCGAAGAAAATTACAACCTTTTCGGGGAAGCCATTAAATAAAAATCAGCATTTGTCCATAAATACCCCCGGGGGAGGGAAGCAGCTCATCTAATGTGTTCTATTTTGAGCGATGAAACCTGATTTTTCGGTGCAGAATCCCCGCTTCCCTTTCCTCCCCCCCGGCCCCGCGGATGCTGCCGGCTGGGCACCCGCCTGGCTCCCGGGGCACCGTGGGGACGTGGCGGGGATGTGGCGGGGACGCGGCGGGGACACCGCGGTTTGCAGCCCGCGCTCGCGGTCCCTGACAGCAGCGGCTCGAAGCCCCCGGACCGGCCTGGGCGCCGCGGCGAGCGCGGGCGCGGAGGGGCTTGTCGCGGCCTGCGGGGTGGGATCCGCTCGCCGTCCCCAGCCCTGCAGGATCCCCAGCCACGTGCAGCCCCGGAGCGGGCGCCGGGCCACAGTGCAGCGATCGGGGATTATCTGCCATCACGTCTTCCTCCGGCAGCCGGCGGAGGCCGCAGCAGCTCGGGGCCACGGCAGAGGGGACGGGGACGGGTGCGGGTGCGGGCGCGGGTGCGGGCAGGCCCCCTCCCTGCCTCCCTCCCTGCCAGGCGCTGGCACGTCTGCCCCCCCGCGCCCGCAGCMGGTGCACGGCGCTGCGCCCGACGGCGTTCCTGGTGCCGGAGCACCCGCACCCTTGCAGCACCCGTCGCCAGCGGCCGCAGGGACGCCCGGTGCTGCCGCGCGGCCAGGCCTGCAGCAACCGCCGTGCCGCCACGTCTCCCTCCCGTCCCCCCCGGAGCAAAGCCCGCGGGGGAAACGGCGGCAGGGCCTGCCGGCTCTCCGGGCTTCCTTTGCGGGCCCCCACCAGCCCGTCCTTCCCCCTCTGCTTTGCAGAAAGTCAGCTTCTCGAAAAGGGAAAAAACGGAAAAAATGGAAGAAAGGAAGAAAAAGGAAGAAAGGAAGAAAATGGAAGAAAGGAAGAAAATGGAAGAAAGGAAGAAAAAGGAAGAAAGGAAGAAAAAGGAAGAAAGGAAGAAAAAGGAAAAAGGAAAAAGGAAAAAGGAAAAAGGAAAAAAAGAAAAAA
>PTFA01000231.1:960131-991048 GCA_003342895.1 Casuarius casuarius
GGCTGCCAGAGCGCAGCAGAGACTTGAAAAGGCTGAAAACATCGCGCAAGTTTCCTGTTAACCCCTTCGGGCCCCCCCCCCCGCGGGCGCCTCGCCGGGGCATCCTCCCCCCGCCCGGGGGTTGGGAGGCCCTTTTGTTGCCGCAGGAGCCGCCTCGCTCCGCGGCTCTCCGGGGCCCGCGCTGCGACCGCGTTTATTTGCGGTTCTGGTGGGTTTCGCAGAACCGGCGGCTCCTCCCCGGGGGCTGCGGGGGCTGCGGGGCTGCGGGGGCCGCGGGGCCGGGCGCGCTGCCCTGCGCTTTGTTCCCCCGAGTAGCCGAGGAGAAGAAAACAGGAGCGCAGAGGAGTGTCCTCTCGCTAAATGCATGCCAGGGAAACCCCATAAACACCCGCCTGCTACAAGGTATAATTTCCTTGGCTAGCAACGCTTTAAGCCCAGTTTTGACCAATTTTCTTTCTGGTAATGACCTTATGCAAATACCGTGTGTTAAATTAATTAAAATTCTTTTTGGCTTTCTTTTTTCCCCCAGTACTATGAAATGTCATATGGTTTGAATATTGAAATGCACAAGCAGGTGAGTAATTTGAAGGGGGGAAACTCTGATTGATCTCCTGTTGCCCTTTTCTCAACCCGAGGAAAAATTAGATCCTGATTGCAGTAAATGGGGAATAAGTGCTGAAGTCAGGGATGTGACTTCGGGTTAGATCTCTTGGCCCGGTAGCTATATTTGGAACAGTAAGTTTATGGCAGGCTCGTGGGGTTTTCTTGTATATATTCAGGAGAAACTTGGGTTTTAAAAAGGAAGAGGAGATGAAAATAGCATTGACTTCCGTACCGAGGGATCTGTACCTGGATTAGTATGTTCCGTGCACTTGAAAAATACTGCTAGCTAGTGCATTTTCCTCTGGCTTTGTTATTGGTACAACTTGACTGGTTTTAAGGTCATACCTCTGATACGTACAGCCCTGTAGCGTGAGACTTAGGAGGGAATTATCTTTTAGGATACTGGTATCTACTGGTGTGTTGCTCAATGTCGTGCGTTTGTCTTTGCATCTGGAAAGTGAAGCAATCTCTGTTACTTCTTTTTTTTTTTTTTTCTGCTCTAATGTATAACTTGCCTGAAGGAAAAATGTGGAGGACCGTAGCAGAATGCAGTGTGCTACCTTGATAAGATTATGGTTAAAGAGCCTAAAGGCTGCGCACATGATGGTAAAACTTAAAGGAATAAAGTTATTATTGAGATTAGACCTGATTATTTGTGCTGCTGCTGCTTACTGGTTTTAGCAGTAGTTCTAATTAAGAACTTGAGGCAGATATAAGTTGACATCGACTTTGCAATTCACAAACCAGCCCCGTTCAACTCCAGAGTGTGTTTTTGTGGTAGCAGCATCGCTTGTCCTGAGTAAGAAAGTGGTGTTAGCAGACTGATTAAATTCAAAGCAGTCTGTCTGCGACTCTGCCTCTCCTCTCCGCACGCGGTTCCCTTTGGCTTTCTGGTGCGTGTTCACTTGGTAACAAAAATAATTACTGCTTAGTCTTCAGTTTTTCAAAAATATCTTCTTCCATGCAGATAATCCTGACTTCTTTCTCTTCATTGCTTCTGCCTGGACAAAAGTGTCCTTGTGCCTGCAGCCCGCTCCGGTGGCCGCGCCGCGGGTGCTGTTGTGAGGGCCGTGGGGCGAGCCGGGGGTCCGCGGGTGAGCGGGGGGTCTGCGGGCGATCAGGGCCCTCGGGCCGCCCAGCCTGCGGCAGCCGAAAATGCGTTTTGTCTTGGTGCGGCCAGGAATATCCCTGAATGTGGGGTTTGTGCGTGGGCCTGCTCCGGGCTCCCGTGCAGGGCCTCTTCCCGGGGCGTCAGGGTGGGTGCAACCTGCAGCGATGCTCTAGGGACGGGAGGAGAGCGGGCGATGGGAAAGGCGCTTCCCCGCGAGGGAACGTGCTTTGCTGCCTGGTCGCGCGGTGCAAACGCTGAGATACCGAAATGATTCTGCAAAATGCTGAGTTTCTCCTCCGGATCGAAGCTTTGGAAACTTGATATTTCCCGAGGCGTGCGGTGTGTTTTCCGCCAGTGAAGGGTTGCAACCCAAAGCTTGTCCGAGAGGTTCGCGCCGCCGCGGGAGCGTCGGGGGCTCGGGGGGGGGCTCGGAGCTGCCGTTGGCTCCGGCAGCGTGTCGAGGGGACATTCTGCTCTCGGCTCTGACATCCGCTCTGTAACGCGGTGTAATCGAATAGGGTGCCCGCTCCGGTGGCATGCGGCGAGGCGAGGTGCTTGGGATGGTTGCGGAGGGTAACTGAGGAACCCGAAAATGCTTAGTGGCCGTTTCAGCCGAGCAGGGCCGGCCGGAGCCGGGGCCGCTGCGTCTCGCCCTGACGCCCTGGGGCTCGCTCGGGTCCGGGGCTCCAGCGATGTGCACGGCGCTGCGGGAAACGCGGCGGCTGGGGCTCGCGCAGGGAGCGCGCTCGGGGCTGGGGAGCTCCCGGGAGCGCCACGGAGGGTTTGCCCCCGTTCCCGACTGCGGCATCCTCGCTACACACATCCCCTGCTAATTGCGGCCGGATCCTGGGTGCATCTGGTCGAGGGTGGCTAGTCCTGAACAAACAAGTTTATCAGCTGACCTGTTTAGCGGTTGACTTGTGTTTATCTGCACACAATCGAGGAGACTGAAGTGCTTGAATTATTCATGCGGTGTCCTGCCCTCCAGACTTGACTGCTTGCGATTACATCTGCTTGAGACAAACACGGATGGATACTTCATCTCTGAGCGAGAGGGATTGTCTGTCTGTGGGCTTATATAACAGATTATCTCTTCTACGCTGCATATTAAGTGTGCGCATATGTGTCCGTGTGTACTTCTTCCTTTATTCGCATCTCGTTTCTTGTTAAGTAAAAAGTGTAGTTTCATAAACAGCTCCATATGCAGGGAAATATTTAGGAAGTCACTACCCACTGTGTTGCATGTAACGCGGTGAGTTGCTCCTCGCATCTGACACAGTCGTGGTGAATAAAATGCTGTTATCCGAGCTCAGCCTTCCTACACAAGGCTTGGGCTTTTTTTTCTTTCTTTCTTTTTTTTTTTTTTTTTTTACCTGAATGAAACTCTTTTTAAGGTTAGTTGATTTTGCAAAGCAACTTTCTTTCCCATGTTGTCTTTGCATTGTTTTTATTCAGATCTTTCTAGATAATTGCAAAATGCAATCTGATGGAGGAATCATTCCAAAAGAGAAACTAATTTCAGGTTGGGAAACAAGACACCTTGCAGGAGAGAACCTTTGTTCCCCGTTTCTTTTCTCTTTTTTTTTTTTCTTTTTTTTAAATGCCTGAGAACTCTCCACATAAGCACTTCTTGTTTTTGTGCTTAAACACTTAATGCTTTGGAACAAATTTAAACCCTCCTGACACTTGCATGAGAAAAGCAGCCTGCTTTTTCTGGAATATTCCGAGAACACAATATACTTTGTCATGCTCGTTAGCGAGGAGTGCCAGGTAATAATTTGCTAAATACTTCAGAAGCCAAGTAATTTGTTAGTGCGATACTTCCAGGCCTGCGAAGGTGGAGAGCAGCGTTTGCAGGCGGTGCGAGCGCGCGGTGCCCGGCGGGGCCACGGCAGCCCCGGGGCCGGGCCGGGCACGGAGCATCCCATCCCATCCCGTCCCGTCCCATCCCATCGCATCCCGTCGCCTCGCGCCCGGCGGCCGGGTGCTGCGGCGGTGCTAATTCTGTAATGACTGCTGTGGCCGCCCCTCCACACCCCCTCCCCGAATTTAATTCTCATCAGCGCAGCTCTCCACTTTGCTAATAACGATAGCAGCCGCAAATAGCTTTCAACATGCCATTGACAGCCTGGTTGGAGAGCGCACTTGAAATAGTGGTAGACAGCTGAAAGTACCCATAATTGTGTGCCGGAGTGAGAACCACACTGCTCAAGGGCCTTATTTTCATGTGCTTAAAGAGACAATATCCTGGTTTCAACAAATGCTTCTGGTGCTTCACCGGTGGTATGATTTACTCCCTTCCTTTCTCCGTCCTCCTCCTCCTCCTCCTCGCCGCGCTCCTGTCCTGCGCTCGGCTGAGGTTTCGCAGTGCGGAGCGGGTTGCACCGATGTGGCCAGCGCGGCCCCGGCCGGGGGCAGCTCCCGTGTCCCCGAGCCGCGGAGGAGCCCGGCTCCCCCGGGCCGGCCCGCAGCGAGGGTTTCTCCGGGCATCTCTCGCCTTCTCTCCCGCACGGCCTCGAGCGATGCGGCACCCATCGGGGCTGCCGCCGGCCCCGTCGCGTCCAGGGCTTGGATGCGCAGGGAAGATCTCTGCAACGTTTCGGCAGGCTCCTCGGGGGGAGGAAGGGCCGGCTGAGTTGTGCCTTGGGCTCAGCCCGGGTCCCTGGCCTCCATCCCGCCCCGTGGAAATCCATGAGCGAGGGCGGGGGTTAAAAGTGGAGGTTAGGCTGGTGCAGCCCCAAATCTGGTCTTCGGTGCTGCTGGAAGCCGCTTGCTCCGATGCACGCGCGTGCCTGGCTGCGGGGTGGTGGGGCCGGGGCGCTCTGCCTTGAGACGAGTCCAGTAGCGTGCAGCTTTCGTTTACTTGCTTAATTAAGGCCAAGACTAGTTTGGGGTTTTTTTTGCACAGCAAACGTCTGCGGGGCATGGTGACGGTGTGGCACGCGCTCAGGCCCCCTCGGGAACGGCTGCCCCCACCCTCCCCGAGGCAGCGGCAGTCTGCTGTGAGGCTGCAGCTCTTCCAACTCGCGCTCAGAAGCTTTACGTAGTTTTTAAGGTTGCTGGTTTCGGTGATACTCCGCATATCCTGCGACCGAGGGCCGGGAGCAGTTTTGAGCTTCGTCCAGGTGTAGAGATGACGAGAGGGGAGGCCAGACCCGGCCGCGGGAGCTGCTCAGCACCGTGCAGCCGTGTGCGCTCGCTGCACGCTCGGCCCCGCTCCAGCAGCGCCGGCCCGTGCCCTTGAGCGCTTCGGGTCCTGGTAGCTGCTTTGGCCATTTTAAGAGCGGGCGGCGGTGCCCGCGGCGGGCGGCCTGTCTCTCGGCATCGCAGATTTATGGCGGTGCAAATGTTCTCACTCGCCCCCTCCCTGCTCGCGCAACGCCGAACCGGCAGCGTCTCCCGCGCGGCAGCAGGTCGGGTTCCCGGCGCGGGGGGGGTCTGGGGGGGGGGGGATTAGTCGGGATTTCAGGCGCTCCTGACTCCTTGCCCTTTTTAACGAGCGCGGTGGAGCTGGCTCGGGCATCCCGCTGCCTCGGGTGAACCTTGCGCGTGGCTCGGCTCGGCTCTGCCCCGCGGGAGCGCCCGCCCCGTCCCCTCCGCTCCTGCCGCCGCGTTTTCTGCGGCACAGGGGGTTTGGAGGCTCTGCCCCTTCGCCTGCCTCCTCCCCGGTGCCGGGACAGGAGGGGACGTGGGGGGCGGCGGGGGCCCTGCTCGCGGGGAGCCCCGCAGCCCGTCTCCCTCCCTCCCGCTACGCTTGGAACGGCGACAACCGGAGTTCAGTCTGCTTGGGAATGGGAAAAGCCGAAGCGAGGAAACGCTTAAAGGTTATTGCATTGCATGTTAACAGGAAACCTCGCGGCTGCAAACGTAGCGTTTGGGGCATCTAACATGTTCCTGCTTGCCGAGTTCCCCGGGGAGGTCGCTCTCTTTGCCGAGCGTGAGGCTTTTCTGCAAATCTCTGTTGGAAAATTGGGCAGAACCGGACCGAGCTCCGACGGCAGTTGTTCTTCGTGCGTTTAGTGAGTCCGGGTTGCGGCAGCGCTCGTTGGTGCCCCGGGACAGGCAGGAGCCACCTCCTTGCTCCGCCGAGCCGGCTGTTCGGATGCCGGAGTCTTTCCTTTGCGCCGGAACGACCTTCCCGACGCGCGGCCCGCGGGACCGCTCGTGCTGGCACTGCCGTTTTCCTTCCAGCCAGGATTGAATTTGTTCTAGAATTTGCTTGGGGCTAGCAAAAACGAGCGGAGCCGAGCTCCTCCCGGAGCGGTCGCCCTGAAAGAGCAATACGTTTAGTGCTTGTTGCGTCAGGAATCCAATAGGCTTCATCTGGAGGAATAAATATTTAATGGAGCTGTAGTTTATATATAATCTAATCGATACGTCAATGCCAAGAAGGCCTTTAAAGACGTTTACCTATCGCCGAGCAGCTCGTGAGGTAAGCGGCACCGCGGTTATCTGCGGCACTGCTGCGCTTTGAAGTCGTCGCAGGCCAGGGTCGGGCTCGGGCTCGCCGGGGGGGCTGCGGCCGCGGCGCCTCGCCGGGGTCGGTCTCCGTTTTAGCTCGCGGCTCGGCGTCGGGAGCCGAGCGGTCCCGCGGGCCAGGCTGAGCCCGGGTGCTGGCGTTGCCTTCGGGGCTGGTGTTTTTGGGACGCCTTTGCTGCATGAGTTGGTGCTTGTGCAGTATTTGGGGATCTACGGATGAAAAGTCCAAAACGCGTTTCAGACCAGGCAGACGAAATTGCATTTGGCCACCGCGTTTGGAAGCTCACGCTGGCCGGGGCCCTTCCTCCCGGGCAAGGAGCGTCTCCGATTTACAGACTTCCCCGCGATCCCGGCGTCCTGGCGTTCAGGTCCGTCACGGTCCTGCCGTCCGCGGGGCGCCAGGCTGCAGCCAGCGCACCTGAATCCCGAACGCAGCAGCTTCCAGATGCCTCCTGCTCGAAGCAGAGCGCCAGCAAATTCCCCTGCCCTCCGAAAGAGCTAATAAAAGCAGCAGGTGTAACCTGAGCTCCAGGATGCTCTCTGGAAAGACTTCCAGAAATATCGCCGCCGCTTTGAAGTACAAACTAGCAGTGCTGGAATAAAGATGCTGCCTTTCTGCTCGCTTTAAGCGAGGTGCTGCTGCGTGAGCAGGCGGGCTGGTGAGGCGCGCTCGGAGCGAGCTGCTGCGATGCCCTGCTGCGATGCCCTGCTGCGATGCCCTGCTGCGATGCCCTGCTGGGCTGTGCTCACCCCGGCAGCAGTTTCCTCCGTGGGATGGGGCCGGGCTGCGAAGGGCTGGGTTTCTCCAAGCGCCTGCTCGCGGTATCGACGTTCTGCGACCTGTCAGCCGTGCTCTTGCTTTGGCACCTACCCTCGCGTTAGACCAGCCAGGCCGAAGTGCATGATCCCCGGAGCGTGCGGTGCGAATTTCCCCCTCAACGCTGCCGTATTGGGCTTTCCAGCGTTTCCATCCCTTTCTCGCCTTGCAGACGGCTTCTGGCCGTCTCGTGAAGAAGCACCTTGCAGATGGAGAGCAGTGCATGGGGGAAGCTGGAGCGAGACCTAATTAATCACTTGTGTTTTATTGATAACGAGCTGTTCGGAGCGATCAGAAGGAATTTCTTGGCGTTTGATTGCGTTCCAGGGCCCCGCTCTGGCCATTGTTGCCGCGCTGAATCTTTATGGCTGTTCAGACCTTGTTTGAGTTGGACCAGGAGCTGTTTTAACAGCTGCCTCGGTCGGGGCGGCTGCCCGCGTTAACCCTTGCGGCGCGCGGTGCGCTGCTGCGGGCCTCTCCGGGAAGCCTTCCCGCCGCGGGAAGCTCCGGCACAGCCCCCGGGCGCGCGGTGCCGGTTCCCTACCTCGCCGTGCCACGCGGTCCAAGGGGGTTTTTCCTCTTGGCTGCAGCTCCGGGGGCTGAAATCCCGCTTTGCAGCGCCGGCCGCGTTGGGGGCTTTAACGCGGAGCCTTTCCCCGGAGCCGAGCGGGGCTCGCCGGCACGGCGCTGCGTCTCGGGGTCCTCGTGCAGCTGCGCGTCTTGGTGCTGGGTTTCAGGATAGGGCGGCGTTTGGGCTTCCCCGCAGGGCCGTAGCCTCGGGTCGGGCGCGCGGTGCTCCTGCACCCGCTTTCGGGTCCCTTTGCGGAGCCAGAGCGTCGCGCAGGCGGCGCGGTGCAGCTCCGAGTGGGAGCTCCCGGCAGCGGGGCTTAAAATACGAACTGCTGACTCGCATGAAATGCGAAGCCGGGTTTTCACTCGAGGAAAATGTTATTCCAAGTTAATAGAGATGTTGCAGAAACCGCAGTTTGACAGCATAGGCTGTTATTATTAAACTCCTAAATTACGTGGTCAAGCTGACAGGTGTAAATGGTTATGGGTTAAATTTCTTGAGTGTGATGTAAGGATGGCAAAAGTAGCTCAGAATGGCTTTAGTTTGGGGGTGGAGAAAGATCTCGATGAAGTCAAGATCAGAGTAAACCATACATTGTTCGTGGCAGCGGCCAAGGCTCGCTGTTGACTAAACACTTAACGCACAGGGCGGTTAATGTTTGCGGAGGTTTCTCACGGAGAAACTTAACTCCTGCAAACAAGCGGCGGGAGTGGAACGTGATCCTGACGAGCCGTCGCACACGCACGTTCGGGCTGGACGTGCAAAAGCCGTTTACGTAACCCGGCCTTCCCAGGAGCGGCGCGGCCGCAGCGGTCTCCCGCGCCGTGGCAGGCAGCGCGGGCGGCACGGCCTCCAAAGCGGGGAGCTGCCCCGGCCCCTTCCGGGCGCCCTGTCCGAAGCTTTCCCTGACGATAGGTGCTTTGCCGGATGCCTGGATAAATGGGCAAGAATCGCCGCTCTGCACTGCAGTCCCGGGCTTGTTCGATAGCAAACAAAGCGGTGTTTGTCTGCGTGAGGTGTCGCAAAGCAGGTTGTTTAAGAGCTGGTATGAATTGTTTCCATAAGCCTGTCGTTGCTAGAGGGCTAAAAATGATGTTTTTGTAGTAACTTCCTGAAGGTTTGTGCTGAGGCGAGGCATCCTCGTGGGCTGGAAGCGGCACGGGCGCCCTGCCGCTGGGACCGTGTCCGTGTTTCCCTGAAGCCGAGGAAGCACGGGGAGCGCGGCGCTGCTGGGGCTGGTTTGCAACACTCGGTCTCGTGATGGAAACGGGACCAAAACATCAAAAAAGCGCAAAGCGGGGAGAGCGCGCCCGTGTTGCCGAGCCGGCGAGCGCAGCGCACACGGGTGCACTTTCGTTGCCGCTTTTGGGAGTAGCCGCTTCCCCTTGCGCAGCCGGGAGGGGACGGGGAGGGGATGCAAATCGCTGCTTCTGAGGAGCTTCATTTTAATGTTTTTGGTGTCTCTGCAGTCCGCACAAGACCGCTTTGTACTAACTGCTGCCTTTTTTCTTCCCTTTTTTCAGACAGAAATTGCTAAAAGACTGAATACAATTTTAGCTCAGATCATGCCTTTTCTGTCACAAGAGGTAAGGACGCTTTCACGCTCGAGCCGGGGGGATGGAAGCGCTCCCGGGTGCGGGTTTCCCCCGAAACGCCGTGCTGTGGGGCCGGGGGCGAGACGCGGGGCGGGAGGCGGGGGCGGCTCGGCGGGGCCGCGGGAGACGGGGGGCTGGGACCCGCGTGCGGGTGACGGGGAGCCTGGGTTGCGGGCTGGGGAAGGCGAGCGCGCTTGCGGGAGGCTCCACGGCTCCGCGGAGGTTGCAAGCGGGCGGGGGGCCGGAGCCGCCGCCCTGGGTCACCCGGGGGGGCCGCGGAGCAAAAGCAGCCGAGAGGGTGGTGCTGAGCCGGGGGTCCCCGCTCTGACGCCGCCGCCACCCTTTGTCCCCCCAGCACCAACAGCAAGTCGCGCAGGCTGTTGAGCGTGCCAAGCAAGTGACGATGACGGAGTTGAATGCTATCATCGGGGTACGTGGACTTCCCAATCTGCCTCTCACCGTGTGTATACCCCTTTTATTCCTATCATTTACCATAGCCAGAGACAAGCCTGCGCTCAGGCGGCGTTCAAGGAGGGCGGCTTGCGGCACCCCCGAGGCCCCGCTGCCGCCAAACAGCCCCAAATGCCAGAAATTCCCGATTCGGCGTGGGGTGGGACCCCCCCGGCCGGGGCAGCGGGGCCGGGTCGCCCCCAGGGCACCAATGCAGCAAGAAGAGCCCACGTGGGCTCAATCTGGTGGTCCCCAAGCTTGGTGGCCGGCTGATGGCCACGGTGCCACCTGCCCAAACCGGGGGCGGGGGCACCGGCCCCGCGCAGGTCCCCTGAGCCCAGGCTCGTCTCTGCTCGTACTGTTGATGTGAAATGTGCTGTGAGCTCGGCGGAGGCGGGGGTCCGCGCGTCGGGTCGCCCGCGCGAACGCTGGCGGGGTCCGTCGCCCCCGTCTCCTGCCTTCCAGCCTAACCATTTCTATTGCCTCTTTAATGGCTGCAACGGTCTCCTCGGTCCCGCAGGAAACCTCTCCCCGTGTTGAAGCCGAACGGCCTTGTCTGTGGGACACCCCCGTCCCCGATCGCGGCGTCCCTGTGCGCTGGCTTTAGGCTTTCGTTAGCGCTCTTTTGGGTTTAGGTGTGTGTTTTGGTTTTTTTAAGTTACTATTTGTACTTGTTTCTTAAGCTGCAAGGGAGCTTCTCCCTCGCACCTCTGTTGGCTTGTGTTTAACCGGCTCTTGGTCCTTCCCGTGTTTAACGGAGCCGTTTGGAGCAGCCTCGCCGCGGCTGCCGGCACGGAGCTCTTGCTGAGCTCGCACGTCCCGTGAAACTTGAAGACTTTATATACATCTTTGCTTTTTTATGGGTAGACGTGAGCGGAGGAACGTGCTCTGGACTCCAGCAACTTTCAAGGCAGATCAAAGCGTTGGCTGCCGCCGCTCGCCTCTGCCCGGGCCGTGCCACGCGCGGAGGCGTGGGGTGGGAGCGCTGGTGGACGCGGGGATACGCCTCGTCCGTCCGGGCTGAGCCCTTAGACGCGCTTCAGATGTTGCAAGTCCTGCTTGCGCATGTGGTGTTTCCCCATGAACTTCCCTATTCCCGGCGCTCGCGGGAGCAGCCGTGCCGGACCGCGTGCCCGCGCCGGGTCTTGCTGCCAGCAGTGTCTTGCACCTCCTTTGCACCAGCCGAGCTCTTGGATCCACAGCAGAAACACGGAAATGAGGAAGACGTCGTGCTTTGATTAGCTCCTTTAAGCCATGGTTAGGAGTCAAGGCAGCTGGAGGCAGATATTGGAATTCAATTAAGGTAAATGAGCGGGGCCCGCGACCCCCATTTCCGAGGTAATTGCTTCCTCGGATCAGAGCTAACGCAGTGTCGTCCCGTCATTAAGCAGCCAGCCATTTAATTGCTTTGCCTGACGAACTTCCACGAGGCAGGAATTACAGGCGGCGGCGGAGAGCGCTGAGCTGCGGGGCCGCACTCGGCTGCACGCTCGCCGCGGAGCCGGCGTTCATCCGGGCGGGCGCTGCTGCAGGGCTGGGGAGAGGCGAGGGCTTTTTATTATTATTTTTATCTTGTCGAGGGAGGGACCCCGAGGTGGCTTGGCAGGAAGATAGCAAGGAATCACTGTGCCCTTTGATTGCTGAAGAGGAGGGCAGAGCCTGTCACTTAAAAACAGGCGAGCGGAGCTGGTCCGCGGCCACCTCGACGGTGGCATCGCCCGAGGGCGGTGGCGGAGGGCTGTGGGACTCCCCGGGGCGCTGGGGACCCGCGTGCAGGCGGTGCTGCCTGCCGCGCTCGGCGGGGAGGGCTCGCCCGCAGGGTTGCACGTCGCTGCACCGGCCTCGCGACCCCTTTTGCAAAGCGAAACCGAGCGCTTTTGGTTGCTTCGGCAGTCTGCGTTTCCCCCGTTGCATGCATGCGTGCACGCGGGTTTGCTGTTGCAGGGTTGCTCGCGTGGGGTGGGACAGCTCGCGCGTGTCCGTTCTCCTCGAGCGGAGCGTGCCGGGCGCCGGAGCGTGCCGGGGAGCGTGGGAGGGCCCCGGCGGGGCTGTGCGGGGGCTCCCGGGCCGCCTCGCAGCGAGAGCAGGCAATTCTATTTATACACCGCGTCAGCGTCTTGGTGCAGGTGCTGAAAACAAAACCGGCACATGTAAAAATGCACCAAATCATTAAAACCCTTTTTTCGCCCCTTTTGAGGTCAAGAACTGTTAATTTTATGCATCTAGGCCATTGTCTTGCAGTTCCTCTGCTTCAGGCTTCTGTGAAATTGAGCCCTTGATTTGGTTATAGCTCTGGAAATGATTAGACTACTTTACTAAATTTAACGCAAGTGGTGAACTTAAGTGGTGAACCATTAAATCAGTTAACAAAGGCATGAAGCATGATGTACATAATCCAATTAAAAACACTCTACGTACAAGATATTCCTTGCCAGCCTTTCTCGTAAAGTGTCACCTCTTCCCGTCTTGGGTGCGTTTGTCCGGCGCGGGAGGAAGCCGCGTTTGGGCGCGCATCTCCCGGCGACGGCCCGCCGCCGGCCGAGGGCTGGAGCGAGGGACCGGGGCGCTGCCGGGCTCCCGGCCGCGGGAGAGGCCCCGGGGGCCGCGTGCTCCCCGCCGTCACCCGCGCTGGCTTTGCAAGACCCTGCTGCTCCCTGGTCCTGGCTCTGCGGGAGGCGAAGCGGAGGAAAAGCCCCGGTGCAAAGTCCTGAGCTGGTTTTGACTCGTTCTCCGGCTCGGGCGTGCCGAGGAGATGTCGAAAGGATGCCGCAGCCCCGCGAGGCTGCACGCGAGCCCCGGAGCATCCGACGCTCTGAAATCCTCGCTGTTTGCATCACGCCGCTGGCCAGGAGGGACGAGCATCGACGGCTCCGCAGGGCGATGGGCACCGACGCGGCAGAGCAGCTGCCTGGTGCAAGCGGCATGGACGGCGTGGAGACGGCGAGCGGAGCAGCAGCCCTGCGGCCTCGCGGATGCTCCCGGACGCAGCTCGGCGGTCCCAGGCAGCTTGCAGCGTGCACGATCCCCGTGCTGCTCCTGCGTCCGGAGGCGCGGACAGGTTAGCACCAGCCGACGCAGGGAGATCGCGCTTCTGCAAGATCTTCTGCTCTGCGAGGAAGTTTCCAAAACGGCTCCTGCCAGCCCGCGGGGCAAAAACGGCTCTGGAGCCGCGTCTCGGGGGACGCCGCATCTCAGGGGACGCCGCATCTTGACATTTGATCCGAGTCTCTGCACCGGAGCGGGGATGTCGCGGGGGCGGTTTCGGAGGACGCGGGCCGGTCCCACGCAGCTCACTGAGCGGTTGGATGCACTTACTTGCTGGCGACTCGAAAACAAGAAACCCAGCAGTTTTCTGCTCCAGCGGAGGGAGGAGCTCGGTGAAGGTGGGCAGCCGTCTCGCCTTCCCCCTGCCCCAGCCAGGTGCTCTCTGTTGTCCCCCGGCTGCACGGGGCTCTGCTGTCTCCTCGGGCCGTGCCAGCACGTCGATCCCCGATGGCCGCAGCTGTGCCGTGGACACGGACATGCCCAACCCGCACGCCTTCCCCAGGCTCATCTTGCTGGCCAGAGCTGCTCTCCGCAGGGTGCAACCCTCCCGGGAGGAGCATCCGGCATTGCAAGCTCCTAATTGCCTTCTAGACTTGGCTTCTGCCACGTCTGAGGCGTTTGTGCTGCCTGGAAGAAGCTGGATTTTAAGATAACGCACGTCCTCTCCCTGAAGCAGCAGCTCCTTGCTCTCAGACCTGGCCCAGGCTGCGTCCTCGCTGGGGTTTCCCCTCTCCCCCCGCGCGGGGCTGAGAACCGCGGGCTCGGGCGCAGGTGTGGGTCGCCCGCCCGGCGTTCCCGCGCCCGGCCCCGCTCTGCGCCGCAGCAGCAGCACGTGGCAGCAAGTCACCGATTCCTGCTACTACTTAAAACAGGCCCTTCTGGCACCCGTCGCCCTCAGCAAGATCGGGGGCTGCTGAGCAGAGGTTGGCCCTGGCAGCATCGCGGGCCAGGATGCCCCCGCGGCCCTGGGCAGAGTGTGCTGGGTCTCCAGCTGTCCCTGGCTGCAAAAGCTCGTGCTCCGCCGTAGGATCCCCCTCGCGAGCCGAGGACCCCTGCCAGGGCGCCTGCCCTCGCCGCAGCGCCCGAGCCCGCTCCCTCGGATGCTGTGCCTGCTCTTAGGCTGCCGGCTGCTGCTTTTGGGGCACCTGGGTCGGAGCAGCAGCACGTCCCCCCGGGAGCATCTTCCCAGCGCAGCGCGCCTTGCTCGAGCGCTGCCCGCCCTGGTGCCCCTCCGCCGGGCTGGGCTGCAGTGGAGGGGGCGAAACCTGCCGGCGGTCCATGGTGTGCCTCGTCCCGCAGCTCGTTTGGTGCTGCTCCGAGGGAGCCGTGGGGCCGGCGAGGGTTGGAAACCCGCCTGGCCCCCCCGGGGCGTCCCGGCCGCCCAGCATGCATCCTTAGGGCGCAGGAGCTGCGGGAGGCCCGGCCCGGCTCCCCTTTCAGCTGGTGCTTCAAGCAAGTTTGCATCCGAAACAGAAATTCAGGAGATGTATTTGTTTTTTGCTTCCTCTCCCCAAAGCTGTAGTTCAGCTTTTTCCAGCCAAAAATGAGCCGGCCGTTCCCACGGCTGGCCGCACATGTGCCCGGGCAGCTGGGCTCCGCGGCTTTCCAGGAGCCCAGGGCAGGAGCGTGTGTGCACGGCGCTGCACGTCCCTGCGGACCTGGCCGGCAGTGCCATGTGTCCGCGCGTGGTGGTTCGTGCATGGTCAGTCGCTCCGCAGGGATAACCGAGCCCTCTTGCTGGAAATGCCGCTTGCCCACCTTGCCCGGGGAGCAGGAGGGTCACTGTGAGTCGGTTCCCACACTGCAGCGCGGGTAGGGCTGTGCTGGGCGCCCGCGTGGGGCTTCGCCCCGCAGACGGTGCAACGCGGTGCACGGCCCGGCACCACCCCGGTTTGGCGTGGAGGATGGCCTTCCCCGTGCACGCTGCCCCGCGTGCAGCGGTGCTTTGACGGTGCTTTTGTTTTCACCATCCGATGCCTTAAAACTAGTCTCTAGCAAACGAGTGAAAACTTTCCTTTCCGCGGTGCTGTGCAAGCATCCCTGGATGCTCGCGGTTTCCGTGTCTGCTCCGGCGCTCCGAGGGCAGCGGTGCCCTGCTTTCTAGCTTGCATCTGCCGGAGAGCAGAAGCAGCCGGATCTGCAGTGGCGATGCGGAGCGCCCCGAATCGGAGAGGAGTCCTGCAGCCCGGCTTGGGGAGAGCGTGCCGCGGAAACGCTCGCGCTGCCGGGCTGCCCGCTCCCTCCCTGCTCCCGCCCGCTAACGAGGCTTCTCCTTCCAGGTGGGCGAGCTGGGCAGCTCCCGCCGGGCTCTCCCCGCTGCCGCGCGGCCTCGCTCGAAATTGTGCAAAGCTCCCAGAAACTCCCCAAATCCCCTGCCCGGCTCACTGGTGCTTTCATTGCAGCAGCAGCAGCTCCAGGCCCAGCACCTCTCTCACGCCGCGCACGGCCCCCCGGTCCAGCTGCCGCCGCACCCCTCGGGCCTCCAGCCGCCGGGCATCCCGCCGGTCAGCGGCAGCAGCTCGGGGCTGCTGGCCCTCGGCGCCCTGGGCAGCCAGGCGCACCTCGCCGTCAAGGACGAGAAGAACCACCACGACCTGGACCACAGAGGTGAGGGCGGCAGGGACCCGGCCCCCGGCTTTCTTCGCCCGTTTAGGACAGCGAATGCAAATTGCTGCAAAAAAACGATGCCAGCAAATTGGGCTCTGGCTGGTTGATTTGCTCCTGTCCCCCTGAGTTTGCACGTAGGTTTGAGTGCTTGGAGGCTTTGGGGAAGGCTTGCTGCAAACGCTGCCTCTCCCTGCACCGGCAGCTCCTCTGCGGGGTTTGTGGGTGCCCAGACGCTTTGCAGGCATCGCTTTTCGTGTGCGATCCCTTGTACGTAGCCATGGGAGTAGCAGCAGAAAGCAAAGCCTTGCTAGAGCGCGTGGGAACGCACGTGGGTGAGGTATTACTTAAAAAAAGCCAACCAACCAAAAAAAACCCAGTCCCAAATAAATAGGAGGGTTATCTGGCCTTGGTGGATTGCAACGCTACGCTCCTGCTGGCTCCTCTCCATCCCCGGGGAAGTCTACGCAGAGGCTTTCCCTGGCCTGGAAACCAGCAATATTCACCAGCAAACTTGTTGTTTTATCTTTTTATTAGAAATGAGAAAATCTCTTTAGTAGAAAAATGGTGCGTGACTTCGGTTGCAAATCAACAGTGTTGAAGCTTTTCCTTGCAAGTCCGCCTGGCCGTTAACATAGCAAGATCTGAGCTCTTTCCCCTAAATACGTCCGTTTACAGGGTAGTTATCTTACGATGTCACCAACCCATTAGGTTCTGCTGCTTTTGGATTTGGGGTTTTTTTCTTCCCCATGAAAATCAGTGAGAAGAATCCATTGGAAGCAATTATCCAATTGCATTCATTTTTTCGGCATGGATTTAAATTACCCGGAGATGCCAGGGAAGATGGGGCTGTTTGTGTATAAGTACATGACTAGCCCGCATCCCGGCAGCGCGGCAGCAGCGGGGCAGCCCGGACGCGCAGCGCCGCCTCCCCGGCGTTGGTGGCTTGGCGTGCCGGTGCCGTGGGTTGATGCCGTTTCCTTTGTGCTTCGGCGCATTTCCTTTGCACGCTGTGTATTTTGCTATGTAAATCACAGAAAAAAAGCTGGGGGAGGAGATAGGGGGAGCCGGTTGCACGGGGGAAATCGGTGTTAAGATGCAGCTGAAGAGAGAGGAGGTACGTCCCGAGTTAAGGCAGGAGGCCTTAGGTCGCGGGGAGCCTCTAGGTTTATCTTCTGTTTTAAGACTTATCCTAACTTGCTTTGTTTTTCTGTCTGCTCTTCGCGTTGGCTGTGACCTCGCCTCTGACGCCGGCTTCCTCCAAAGAGCGAGACTCAAGTGCAGTAAGTGCAGTTACCTCCTTTTTTTTTACCCCTCCTATTATCTTGCTTTCTGATCGCTGTGCGCTCCTATTTTATCTGTTGCTTTAAAGACCAGGCTTCTGGGTGTGAGCTTGAGAGACGTCTTTCGTATGGGTCATATAAAAATAATAAGGAAGGGCGCGAGGCTGCGCCCGCTCCGCCTCGGTCGCGCCGTGCCAGGACACCTCCTCCGTGCCAGCCCGGAGATTTGGTTTAAATCTTTTTGATTGCCGCGCGGCTTTGAGGTGCGGTTTCGATTGACTAAGCTTTGTGAATGAGCGCAGTCAAGTCTGCGCGGATAAAAATCCTTCGGCGATTAGGAAAGCTATTTTATTGCTGATCACTCTTCTATTATCTTGGGTCATCTAATCTGTCGGGATGGCTCGGGCTATTACGCTGCGTTAAGTAGGACTTGGAAGGTCAAGCAGTTAACTAACCGTCTAAGCAGCCGCGGCGGAGGGCGGCCGGCACCTCCAGCACAGCTCCTGCTTCTGCTCCTGCGACATCTCTGCGTCGACGGCGGGTTTTAGTTCTTGTTTTCACCGGGTTCTGCCCTAAAGTGCGCAAGTGGGTGGTTAGCAAGAAAAGGGGAAGGTGGTGGTGCCGCAAATGTTTTCCATGGGCTGAGGCTAGGGGAAGCCTCCCGGTCCTGGGGCGTGCAAAGCCCCCTCGTGCAAAGCCCCGGGGCGTGCAAAGCCCCCATGCAAAACCCTGGGGCGTGCAAAGCCCCCATGCAAAACCCTGGGGCGTGCAAAGCCCCCATGCAGAACCCCGGGGTGTGCAAAGCCCCCCCGTGCAAAGCCCTGGGGCGTGCAAAGCCCCCGTGCAAAGCCCCTGGCTTTGCAGCTCTCTCCTGCGCAGCATCCTCACACCCCAGGACTGCAAACGGGCCTCTGCAGAGCCGAGGGTGGCCGGGAAGCCCGGTGCCGCTCGAGGGGGGAGAGGGGAACCGGGCACCGCTGACCTGCTCGCGGGGGGGGGGGACCAGCATGGGGAGGGGGCTGTGAGAGATGGGAATGCTCCCGAGCCATAAAATAAAACCGGGAGTATTCCCTGTGGAGGTTTAATGCGCACGATAATCAGAGTTAGTCATTCATATTTTCCTAGCCTTGCCTGAGCAATAAAAAATATTTAGTTTCTTGGCGGCGGGCCAGCAGCGGGCTGAATGGATCGATGCCTCTAAATGCCTGACATGATTCTCGGGTAGCTGCGAGGTTTTTCAGCATGACTGCCCGAGAAGAAAGGCCCTGGTGTTATCCAAAGCTGCTTATTGGGTACCGAGGAGAAACATGAACTGCTTTAGTTCTCCCTTTCAGCCGGGAAAGAAAGGCAGGCAGAGGAGCTTAGAAACGTTTCTCCTTAGCAGGGGTGGCAGGCTCTGGTATAAGAAATGAAATGATGGTAATTTCTCCTGCAGCTCGGAGAAACTAATTGAATCGCATCTGCGGGGGGACGTCGCTGTTCTGCAGGGCTGCCGGCAGGGCCGAGCTGCTGGGGTTTTTCCAGCTCTCGCTGACGGAGGCTTCGCGCTGCCATTTCCGCTCCGAGCCAACATTTGGCATGCGAGGGGCCTTCCTGGAAAAGCCAACGTGTTTAGTGTTTTCTGGATTTTAGTGCTTGCAAACGAACGCAGAAACCCCCTCGCTAACCGGAGCCGCGCTGGGTGGCTTTCACCCCCCCGACGCCTGTTCACAGGGATTTTTTGGAACATTTTCCGCAAGCCCTTTGGCTCGGCCGAGCTCGGTCGCTGCTGCGGTTCAGCCGGGGCGGAGATGGAGCGGTCCCCGCTGCAACGGGCCCCTCGCGTGGGTCTGCCCCGACGCGCTCGCGGGGCTTGGGAGTTTAAGCGGCTTGTGAAATCCCGTTTTCTAACGTTTCCGACTCTTTTTTTTTTTCCCTGTTATTCCAGAATAATTCCGTCTCGCCCTCGGAGAGCCTGCGAGCCAGCGAGAAGCACCGGAGCTCCACGGACTACGGCATCGACTCCAAAAAGCGGAAAGCGGAGGAGAAGGACAGCATGAGCCGATATGTGAGTCGGGAGCCTGACCGTGCCCGCGGGGGCCCGGGGTGCCCGGCACCCCTCGCGTAGGGCTTTGCATGGAAAGAAGCGTTTTTTGGGTAAAACTCTTCGAACGTGGCACGGGCGGCGTCTGCGTGACGCGGGCTCGGGAGCCCCCGCGGGGTTGTGACTCACTTCGCGTTTCAGGACAGCGACGGCGACAAAAGCGACGACCTGGTCGTGGACGTCTCCAACGAGGACCCCGCCACCCCCCGCGTCAGCCCGGCCCACTCCCCGCCGGAGAACGGCATAGACAAAAGCCGCGGGCTGAAGAAGGGCGACGCGCCCAACAGCCCGGCCTCGGTCGCCTCCTCCAGCAGCACTCCCTCCTCCAAGACTAAAGACCTGGGCCACGTAGGTGCTTCGCCCGGCGGGATGCCGCGGGTCCGGCCTCGGGATGCCGGCGCCCGAGCCTCACCCTCTGCTCTCTCCCCTCTCCGGCCAGAACGACAAGTCGTCGACGCCCGGGCTCAAGTCCAACACTCCCACGCCGAGGAACGACGCTCCGACCCCGGGCACGAGCACGACTCCGGGCCTCCGGCCGATGCCCGGCAAGCCGACGGGCATGGACCCGCTGGGTAGGTGCCGTGCCGCGGGGATGCTGGAGCCATGTGGTTCCCAGTGCTGCGGGGATGCTGGTGCCACAGGGATGCCGGTGCCATGCGGTTCCCGGTGCCTCAGGGATCCCGGTGCCATGCGGTTCCCGGTGCCTCAGGGATCCCGGAGCCATGCGGTTCCCGGTGCCTCAGGGATCCCAGAGCCATGCGGTTCCCAGTGCTGCGGGGATGTCCGTGCCATGCGGTTCCCGGTGCCATGGGGATCCCAGAGCCATGAGGTTCCCAGTGCTGTGGGGATGCTGGGGATGCTGGTGCCGCGGGGATCCCAGAGCCATGCAGTTCCCAGTGCCACGGGGATCCTAGAGCCATGCGGTTCCTGGTGCCACGGGAATCTCGATGCCACGTGGTTCCCAGTGCCGTGGGGATGCCGGTGCCATGCAGATCCTGGAGCCATGTGGTTCCCAGTGCCGTGGGGATGCCAGTGCCATGGGGATCCTAGTGCCGTGGGGATCCTGGTGCTGCAGCTCTGCCGGTCTCCCCAGTCTCTCCAGCTCTCCCAGCCCTGGGGAGGCGAGGCTCACTGGGGGCTTAATGCAGCTCGGGAGGAGGATGCGGGTCGCTCCGGCTGTCCCCATTCTGGATAAGGGGGAGGCACAGCCGTCGCATTTGCATCCTCTCCGTCGGGATGAGCGGGGACCTGGCAGGAGCCATGTGGCTCCCGGCTGGCGTCCCCGCCGTGACCGCGACCGTCCTTCCCCGCCGCAGCCTCGGCCCTGAGGACGCCCATCTCCATCGGGGGCTCCTACGCCGCTCCCTTCGCCATGATGGGGCACCACGAGATGAACGGCTCCCTGAGCAGCCCCGGCGCCTACGCCGGCCTCCACAACATCCCTCCGCAGATGAGCGCCGCTGCCGCCGCCGCCGCCGCCTACGGCCGGTCGCCAATGGTGAGCTTTGGAGCTGTACGTAGCACTTTTAGCTCCTTTTCTCGCTCACGGTGGGGCGGTGGGAAGCGGGGGGACCCGGGCGGTGGGCGCCGGGGTATCGGTGGCTCCCTGCCATCCCTTTGGAGGATGCCCGGAGCGGAGCCACCCCCCTGGGGGTGCTGGGCACGTGCTGCTGCACTGGTGGGGGGGGGTCTGTTAGCCTCTGCCCTTGGAAAATGCTCGTGGCACAGCCACCATCACCTTCTTGTGCTAAATACTTGCTCCTCTAAGGTGAAACCTGATCGAAACAGCAGCTGAAACAGTGCTGTCGGTGCCGGGGTTGGGGTTTCCGCGGCACCCAGCCCCGCCGGCGCTCGGGGCACGGCCGGGAGGCTGCGGCACGGCTTGGCCGCTCGTGTCCCCGCGGGGCTCGGATGCAGCAAGGGGGGCGAGTGCATCCGCGTTGCAGACCCAGACTCCTTGGCTAATTCCCGAGTCCTTTCCCCTTTCTGCTGGGGGGGAAAAATATAAGGTTAAGCTCTGCGGTAGCCTGGGAGAAGAGGGAGACGCCGTGCTCGGGCGCGTGCCGGCCTCACCCGCGCGTCTCTCGGCAGGTTGGTTTCGACCCGCACCCGCCCATGAGGGCGCCCGGACTGCCCACCAGCCTGGCCTCCATCCCCGGGGGGAAGCCGTAAGCCCTCTGCGTTCCTCGGGCGCCCGGGGCGCGGGCGGGTGGGCAGCAGGGCGGGCGCGCGGCCCCTCCTCTCCCGCGGCCGGACACGGGCACGGGAGCGCGGGTGGCCTCCAGGCACCGGCCGGCCACCACCACCCCCTCTTCCTCCCCCTCTTCCTCCCCCTCTTCCTCCCCCTCTTCCTCCCCCTCTTCCTCCCCCTCGTGCCCTCGCCGGGGCTGACGGCTCCCGTGCCTCCCCCGGCAGAGCCTACTCGTTCCACGTGAGCGCCGACGGGCAGATGCAGCCGGTGCCCTTTCCCCACGACGCGCTCGCGGGCCCCGGCATCCCCCGGCACGCCCGCCAGATCAACACGCTGAGCCACGGCGAGGTGGTGTGCGCCGTGACCATCAGCAACCCCACGCGGCACGTCTACACCGGGGGCAAAGGCTGCGTGAAGATCTGGGACATCAGCCAGCCGGGCAGCAAGAGCCCCATCTCCCAGCTGGACTGCCTGGTAAGGGCGAGGGGGGCTCGGGCACCTGGAGCATCCCCATCAGCCTCCCCGGAGCATCCCTGACACCTGCACGAGCCCCCGCCAGATCGTGCTCGTCGTTAACCAGAACTCGTCCCTTCTGGTGGGACGTCCATCCCTCCCGGTAACGTCCCCGTTGCTCTGCCTCCCCCAGAACAGGGATAACTACATCCGCTCCTGCAAGCTGCTGCCCGACGGCCGCACGCTGATCGTGGGAGGGGAGGCCAGCACGCTCACCATCTGGGACCTGGCGTCCCCCACGCCCCGCATCAAGGCCGAGCTGACCTCCTCCGCCCCGGCCTGCTACGCTCTGGCCATCAGCCCCGACGCCAAGGTCTGCTTCTCCTGCTGCAGCGACGGCAACATCGCCGTGTGGGACCTGCACAACCAGACGCTGGTCAGGTGCGGGCACCTAGCCGCGCGCGGCCGGAGCAGGAGGGTGGGGAGCTTTGGAGCGTGCTGACTGCTCTTGCGTGATCTGGGATTTTTTGGGACATGTTTTGGTATGAGAACCTCAGGGATGGCAAGGAGAGAGCCAACTTGGGGTGCTTTCTGCCCGTAGCTTAACCGAACGGGCTCCCTCAGGCTGGCGTGCCTTGGCGGGGGAGACCCTCCTTCATGTTAGCTGCCGTTTGCCAGGGCTGAGCCCAAATTAAGGAGATGGGAGGAGAGCAGTTGGGTTTCCAGACATCCTTGGTGTGAGGAAAGCCTTGGAAATGCAGCCTGAGCGGAAACGGCTGTGGTGACCCCGGGGTTTCTGGAGAGCGGGGTGCAGCGTAGGGCACGTCGTGCAGGCAGCTCTCCTCCCCGTGAAGCCGATGCGGGGCCTGCAGGGCACATCCGAAACGTGATTCCCCGACTGCTCTGTTTAAAATGCCTCCTTCCCTTTCCGTGCCTCAGCTCCCCGCGTCTGGCCTTCCGTAGCCTTGCACAACTGCAGGCGCTTTCTGAGCTCCCTTTGAAACCACCCACGTGGTTCTGCTAACGCTCCTCCTCGAAGGGTTGAATTTCTTTCCTCGAAGGCAATTCCAGGGCCACACGGATGGCGCCAGCTGCATCGATATCTCGCACGACGGTACGAAGCTGTGGACCGGCGGCCTGGACAACACGGTGCGTTCGTGGGACCTGCGG
Source organism: Casuarius casuarius (assembly GCA_003342895.1). Classification (NCBI taxonomy): domain Eukaryota; kingdom Metazoa; phylum Chordata; class Aves; order Casuariiformes; family Casuariidae; genus Casuarius; species Casuarius casuarius. The sequence goes on from PTFA01000231.1 coordinate 982,587, forward strand.
GAAGGCCGGCAGCTGCAGCAGCACGACTTCACCTCCCAGGTGAGCGCCGGGCGCCCCAGGCTGCGAGGGGGGGGAGCGTCCCGGCCGTGCTCCGGAGCTCGTCGCCTCGTTTAGGCTTAACCTCGCGCAGTGCATGATGAGCCGAGGCGGCGGCAGCCACCGGCTGGATGCAGGAGACCCGCGGGGGGTTTCCACCAGCGCAGGAGCTGGCCCGGAGGCGGCGGGGGCTTCCCCTGCTCGGAGCACGGTCCTCACCAGCCCCCGCTCGCTTTGCGCAGGGATGTCCCGGGTGTAACGTAAAAGCGTTCAAGGCAGTAAGAGCTGCAGGGCTCCCCTGGCTGTTGCTTTGGCTCCTCGTTCATCGCTTTTGCATGTGCTGCAAGACTGCTGCTATTAAGACAGCGCCGCATGTCCCGGGATGCTGCTCGGCTCTTCCAGGCGTCTCGGTGCCCGGCGCCTGCGGGATCGCCGCCGAGCCTGGCACCAGGGTCCTGGGGCGCCGAGAGCTCCTGTCCGGCGGGGCAGAGCTGGGGCTTGGTGTCCCCCTGGGAGCGGCCGCGGCCGTGTCTGCGGGAACGGAGCCATCCCTGTGTCCCGAGCGCTTGGCGTTGCGAGGCCAGGCATCCCGAAGCCGTGCCGCCGCGGTTTCCAGTCGCCAGGAACCGTGACTCGGAGCTTGTTTAGTCGTGCTGCTTTCCGTGCAGCTTTCTATCCTGGAGAATGCCAGAAAGGTGCTTTTTGTCCAAATGCACCAATACCCCGGCGGGAGCCCTGTCCCTGGGAGAGGCTGCGTTTCACCCCGGGGTGCCCCGTTCAGAGCACGGGGAAAGGATCATGCTGCAGGGCAGAGCCGTTTCCTTCTGGCTCCCGGGTTTGTTGAGCCTGGCATTTTGGCAGCTTGGGATGGTTGGTGATTTAGGACCGAGCTATGTCCTTTCCAGCCTATCAGGCCGTGTTGGTCCTCTGCCCCGGCAGAGCCGGAGCCGGCAGCGGGGCTCGGGTTGGGCTGTGCCGGCACCAAGGTGGGGAAGAGCGGCAGCGAGCCTGCGCGTCCCCTCGCTCGCGGGACGGGTCCGTCCCCAGGTCGCCGTCGCGTGATCCCGCTCCTGTCCCGGGTGCTCAGCTTTGGTCACCGACGGTGGGGACCTGCCCCCGGGACCGGCAGCGGACCGCGATCCGCGTTGGCACCGGGGCGGCCGCATGGCACCGCGGGGGTCTGCCGGGCCCCCGCCGCTGAGGTCCTCTGCGTGTCCTTGCAGATCTTCTCGCTGGGATACTGCCCCACGGGCGAGTGGCTGGCGGTGGGGATGGAGAGCAGCAACGTGGAGGTGTTGCACCACACGAAACCCGACAAGTACCAGCTGCACCTGCACGAGAGCTGCGTCCTGTCGCTGAAATTCGCCTACTGCGGTAAGTTGCTCCAGCGTTTACGGACGCTGTGCTCTCCTGGATTGCTGGGATTAAGGTTAGACCTGCGCCTAAGAGCTCGAGCGAGGACCGCAGCAGCCGGCTCTGCAGCTGGGTGCCGTGCACGGCACGGTCGAGGCCACAGCGATGGGCTCAGCGCAGATGCTTCCAGCAGGATTGGTCCTGTGGATGATGCAATTAGGGATTATCCCTGTAAAAACCATCCTGCTGCTCCTCCTAATCGAGGTTGCGGATTGCCGGACAGCATCACGGGTGGGGAGAGGGCACCCAAAGCCCTGCGGGTGCCGTGATGCGAGGGGCAGCGCAGGATGCTGCCCACGGAGCGGGGCTGGGACGGGCATCCGGGAAACCCTCCAGAGGGAATTTTCGGAGCTGCTGACACCCTGGATCTTTGCTGGCCTTAGGTAAATGGTTCGTGAGCACCGGGAAGGACAACCTGCTCAACGCCTGGCGGACGCCCTACGGAGCCAGCATATTCCAGGTACGGGCGGCTCCGGGGCGGGAGGGGGGCAGCGCCGGCCGCGGGAAACCGCCCTGACTTTCCCCTCTTCCCTCCTCCAGTCAAAGGAGTCTTCGTCCGTCCTGAGCTGCGACATTTCGGCGGATGACAAGTACATCGTAACCGGCTCTGGGGACAAGAAGGCCACAGTCTACGAGGTCATCTATTAACGCGGATTTTAACGGGGCCGTCGGCTCCGGCAGGGCTCTGGCGGACGGAGGGACGCGGGCGGCCGGGACGGTGACACCGGCCCTGGGCTCGGCCAGGCGCCCACGGACCGCGGCAGCGCACCGCGTCGGAGGCCTGGCTGGAAAACGTACGGATTCACTTGGAGGTCTGCGAATATGGCACACATTGAAGCCCTAAACGAAATTTTGGTTTTGGCTTTTAGGGTTTTGGTTTCTTCTTTTTTTTTGGTTTTCTGGTTCTTTCCGTCTGCGCTTTGGTGGCACTATAAAGGACTTATTTTTTATTGTGACATTTTTTTTTTGTGCATTCTGCATAAGACTTGTGAAAAATGTAAATACCGGACTAGTCAATAGAATTGGAAGGGTGGGGGCCCCCTCCCGGTACACTAGTTGTGTATTTTTCGTCTGCTGTAATTGTATTCCACTGATGGTTTTGGTGGTGGCAATTTTTTCCCTCCCCCGCGTCCGCTGGGGACGCCCCTTTGACATGCAGCTTGCAGCCAGACTGAGCAAAGACGTCCACTGGTGAAAGTTGTTCCTGCTGTCGTACACGTGAGTCGTTCGGTGTGTGAGTCATGTTTGAACACTGTATGGACTGGAGCGGAGCCCGCTGGGTCTTCGGCTGCTGACGGGACATCAGCAAAACAATCAAGTTTTTATATGGATTTTTGTGCTCGTATGTTTGAAGAAAAGAGGAAGTCCACGGTCTCGGAAACTTCTGCTCAAGCCCTTCTTGCTCTTCGGACATAAGCGATGAGGAATGGTTTCAAAGAAAGCGTAGTAAATTCAGCTCAGGGAGCCACGAAAGATAATAGCAACTTATGTGTTTTGTATTCAAATGAAAGTAAAGAATTAGAATTGATAACCTTTAAAATACAATTTTTTAAAACAAAGTTTACTAACAAGTAGGGTTTGTGTGTGGTGGGGGGACGGGGCTGGCTTTGGTAGGGTCCTGTGGCTACATGGTCTCGTGTCCTCTGGTATATAGGTTTCAGCGAAGCAAAACCCCTCCCCGCCCAGGCCTGCGTTTCAGCGTTTTGTACTAAAGGGTAAAAGAGAAATAACGGGAAATAAAAGTATTTGTGTAGCAGAAGTGCTCACCCTGTATTGTAGCATACGGAGGAGAATTTTTATACTACGTTTTTATGAATTATTTTTTAATTTTTGATTTTAATCCGGTCACAAAGCAATTAGGGTTAAGGTGGAAGCTGCCCGTTTCGGGTGCATCGCCGGCGCGGGCGGTGCCCAGGGCAGGGCGGCGGGGACGGCATCGCCGCGGCAGCATCCCGGGGCACCCGCGGCATCGCGGCTGCGGCGGGAGGGCCCGGGGAGGCGTGCGGCGGAGAGGAGAGCTCACGGGAAATGTCTTTTCCCTTTTGAAAAATACCGTTTTTTGAGGTGTTTTGCCCTTTTCTGTTAGAAGCAAAAATAAGGGAAATGCGGAGAGAAGAGAGAGCCTGTTAAAGTAAAACTCTGTTTTCAAAGAAAGTGATTCCAAGTGCGGTTGCGCTCAGAAAAAGGGCTGCGGGAAGCCCCCCGTGTCGGCGCGGGGTTATCGGCGGCAGCGGCTCGTGGTCCATGGCCGGCTCGCTGGCAGGACGGGCGACGCCGGACCCTCCGCCGGGGCTGTGCCGGTGGAGCCGGGCCGGCGGGGCTTGGGGCTATGGGAAAATGGGAAGCTCCCCCGACAGCAAGGCCGCCGGGAGCCCCTGTCCTGCCTGGTCACCGGTTTGCAAGTCGGTGCTGCTTTTCCTCCAAAAGGAAAGGAAGGGACTGCGCGTGGCTCCGGCGGCGGGGGGTACTGAGTCAGGCTTCTCGACTTTGCACCAAAGTATGTAGCAGAATATGTACAGCTGTTAATAACTGCAACTGGTTTTTGTAAAAAAAGGGAGAAAAAAGGGAAAAAAAGAATAAAAAGTAAATGTAATGAAGTGCAAATGAAAACAAAGTGTCTCTAAACCATTTGCTCTCTGGAAACATGCACGGAGCTGTTGATGGAGCCAAGCCGGCTGCGCGGGGCGGCTGCAGCGGAGAGGTGCGCCCGGCCGGGTCCCCCTGCGCCCTCCTCCCCGCGGCCCTTCCCGCGCTGCGGGATGCAAACGATGCTGGAGTCAGCCGGGAAGCGACCCCCACGCCGGCGCTTCAGCAGCCACGTTAGCCCCACGGCATCGCTGCCAGCCTGTTTGCTTTCTCGCTTCCCCGTGACAGATGTTTGCAAAGCGCTTTCGGTTCCCATCCAGCACCACGAGGACACGCGGACGGGCTGGCTGCGTCCCGCCACGCGCGATGCTCTGCCGAGGACCTCCCTGAGCATCCGGAGGCCGTGCAGGGCCTGCTGCAGGGCATCCCTGGCCCCATCTCTCCTTCTTCTGGAGATGAGCCCGAAGAGATAACCGGAGTGCTTGGTTTGCACCGTTGTCTGCAGCAAGCAGCCCGGCAGCAAGACGGAGCAGAGCCTTGGAGAGGGACGTTGGCCTCTGCCTGCAGCAGAACTGCACAGAGCAGGGTCCGGCCGGGGGGGCCACGGCCCTCCGCGTGCAGCGACCGTCCCCGGGGCCCCGCGTGGCTGCACGCGGCGGGGGGGCTCGCTCCGCGCACCGAAACCCTCGCTGCCACGTGGAGCAGTGCCGTGCTTTCGGCCCGGGCGCCCCGACAGGGACCGAGCGCTTTGCGTGAACCGGGACACACGTCGCGTCCTGCCGGGGCTCCGTGATGGATTGAACACGACAGACCCTGCTGCGAGGGAGGCGCAAAAAGCCGGAGCAGCACTCTAACTGCTCGGGTTTCCGATAATGCACGGCGGTAAATGCTTACGAGTGCATTTCAATCTGATTTTAAGCTGAATGGAATGAGGGCCGCACACATGGGACCATTACAAGATAAAAATTGCAAGAAATCCTTTGTTGTAAAGATTCGGGGAGCGCGGCGGGCGGGAGGAGAGGGGCTCGCGCGGCTGCTGCTCCGCTGCCGCTGCCTCTCCACAGTTCCCAGCAAACTGTTGCCCTTTGCAATTAATTTGGTTTGACTACAACCTTTCAGAAAGTGCTGACGGAGGAGGTGTTAAATCCACGAGCAGTCGCTCTGATTTCCATTTATGCTATCGGCAAGGCTCTGACTGCACGTACTTTATAATTAAAGCAGTCCAAGCCCCACACACTAATTTTTGATTAGGGATTCATAAGGGGCTTTTAAAACGCTTTTAGTTCAGCCTTGGCCCGGTGCTGCTGCCCAGGCGGAGATCTCGCTGGTCCGGTTAGCAAAGTGCTCGGCTGCGTGGACAGCCGGGCGGCCGGTTTGCCCATCGCTCCGGGATGCGGGTTGCCCAAAAAGCCTCGTCAGCGCAAACCCAGGGCGTCTTTCCAGAGAGCTGCGTGGTGCGGCCTCGCCGGCAGCGTGTCCCCGCGGCTGTGGCTGCACGAGGGCGGGCGTGAGGCTGGGCAAAAACCCGGTGCCCTGTGCAAAAACCCAGCGCCTTGTGCAACAACCCGGCACCCGGTGCGAAAACCTGGTGCCTTGTGCAACAACCTGGCGCCCGGTGCAAAAACCTGGTGCCTCCTGCAAAAACCCAGCGCCCTGTGCAAAAACCCAGCGCCCCGTGCAAAAGACCTGCAAAAACCCAGCACCCTGTGCAAAAACCCAGTGCCCTGTGCAACAACCCGGCGCCTCCTGCAAAAACCTGGTGCCTCCTGCAAAAACCCAGCGCCCCATGCAAAAACCCGGCGCCCCATGCAAAAACCCGGCACCTCATGCAAAAACCCGGCACCCCATGCAAAAACCCAGGGCTCCACTGTCGTGGGCGCTGGTTCGGGCAGCTCTTCGGTGCAAAACCAGCGTTCAGCTCTACGGAGGTGCCGCAGCGACGGCAGGCGCGCGGGGACGGTCCCCCGCGGGCTGCTTTGTCCTGGCGGCTGCTGAAGGCTGGAGGCGCCTTTGCGGGGGACCGTCGCGGGAGCGCTGCGGCGCGGTCCCGGGGCTGCTGCAGCATCGGGGCGCGGCGGAGGCGGCAGGCGCGAGGGCGCAGGTCACCGCGTGCACCGACCCGAGCCCGGCCCCCGGCCCGGCCCAGCCAGCTGCAGCCGTCAGGTCAAATCGCGCTTCAAATAACCAGTAATTATCTAATGACAGTGTTTGAAGCCTGGCGCGGAGGCAGCGGTTGTTAGCTTGGCCTAAAAAAAAAAAAAAAAAAAAAGAAATTGCAAGCCAAGCCCTAAGCGGGGCCGGGCCGGGGCCCCAGCTGCCATGCCCCATGCCATGCACCACCCCGGCCCCACTGCAGCCACCGTGCCCCATGCATTGCCCCTGCCATGCTGCAGCCACCGTGCCCCACGCCGTGCATCACCCCAGCCCCATTGCAGCCGATGGCACTGCCCTGGCCCCACTGCAGCCGCCGTGCCCCATGCATCGCCCTGGCCCTGCTGCAGCTGCCGTGCCCCATGCATTGCCCCTGCCATGCTGCAGCCACCGTGCCCCACACCGTGCATTGCCCCAGCCCCGCTGCAGCCGCTGGCATCGCCCTTGCCCCACTGCAGCCGCCGTGCCCCATGCATCACCCCAGCCCTGCTGCAGCCGCCGTGCCCCATGCATCGCCCTGGCCCCACTGCAGCCGCCGTGCCCCATGCATCGCCCTGGCCCCACTGCAGCCGCCGTGCCCCACGCCATGCACCTCCCCAGCCCCCCGGCAGCCGCGGGGCAGCACCGCGAGCCCCTCCGGCCCCTCCCCGCGCGCCATACGCTGCGGCACCTCCGCCAGCCCCTCGCGCAGCGCCGCGAACAGATGGCGGGGGGGGCTCTGGGACACCGTCAGCTGTTGTTATCGCTAGCTGATGACACGGAGTGTAAATTCTGTTGGCACTACTCCCTTCGTCTGCTCTGCCTCTGCATCCCACCAGTTTTAATTACTGTAATTGAGTTATAATGAATGATTGTGCGTCGCCGTTGTCTGTAACGTGGCGGGGAGCGCGCGGCGCCCGGCGCAGCCGCCCCTCCTCGCCGCTTTGTTCGCCCGCTCGGAGGGTGCCGTCGCGCCCAGCGGCACCCATCGCAGCGCCGAGCGGCTGCGGTTAGGCGGTTATCGGCGGGTTTGCTGTTCCCAGGCACCGGCGCTTCACCGAGTCCCGGCGGAAAACTGCAGAAACAGATAAAAACTAATTTAGCTTAATCCCTCTTGAAAAAAAAAAAAATGGAAAAAAAAAATGACAACAACAAAACCCAGCAGAGGTTTTGCCACTGGACGAAGCCGTCAGCCGGGGTGGGATGGAGCATCCGAGGAAGCGGGGACGGGGTGGGAGGCTCCTGCCGCTTCGAGCCGGTGGCAGCGGCACAGGAACCCGGCAATGCTCAGGCGGGACTGCTGCTATTTTCGAGGCAGAGGCCAAGACCATAGTGATTTTTAAAGGCTGCTCTGCGCTGGGTGAGGGTCCGCCGTGCCCCGGCTTCCCGGGTGAGAGCAACTCTCTTGTGTGCCCCTAATATCTCCGTGCAACTGGAGCTGGCTCACGGGAAAAGCGGGATGTGAGCGGTTTTGCAGGCGGCTTGGCCCCATCTGCGCGCTGCCAGCGCCTGGCTGGGCTAAACAGCACAGTGTTACAAGAGCAGCATTTGATAGGTTTAAACCTTTTCTTTTTCCTTTGCTTTTTTCCTTTTTTTCTTTCCCGAGGTGAATTCCAGGGGGATCAGCACTGCGCAGGAATTGCCCCGGAGGAAGCTGGCTCGTCACCAATTCATCTTGTAAAAAAGCGTCATTATTACTGCTGAGCCGAGATGAAACAATTCCTTGGCATTAACTGGTCTAATTTCAACCAGCCAGTGTTTCGCTGCAACCAAAGTTTTTATTGTTGCACATAAAAGTCAACCCCCCCCCCCCCCCCCCCCCCCTGGGGAGGGGATGGGGGATGATGAAGCTGGCTGCCTGCGCGTGTGCGTGCACACACCTCCGAAGCCAAACCCACAGCAGTGCAAGTGCAGTGGCGATGGGCACGTTGGGGGGGGGAATTGGGGTGTGTGGGGGGGTGTCTTGTGGTGCAAGCGCCCCAGGAAGGCTCCTTCCAGCTGCACGCTTGGCATCGGGCCCGGGCGGCGGGGAGCCTGTGCCCCAGCCCAGGGCCATGCGGAGGCTGCGGCAGCCCTGGCACGGCGGCCGTGAGAGCGCCCGGCCCGTGGGGTGCACGGGATGCTGTGGGGCGCACGGGATGCCATGGGGGGGGCATGGGATGCTGTGGGGCACCTGGGGGTGGCGGGGGTGTGTGTGCATGTGTGCGTGTGTGTGTGCATGTGCGTGTGTGTGCGCGTGTGTGCGTGTGTGCGTGCGTGCGTGTGTGTGTGTGTGTGTGTGTGTGTGTGTGTGTGTG
>PTFA01000231.1:991385-1102356 GCA_003342895.1 Casuarius casuarius
GGGGTGGGGAGCGTGGGATGCCTTGGGGCACATGGGACGCCATGGGGTGCTCGGGATGCTATAGGGTGCTCGGGATGCTGTGGGGTGCACAGGATGCCATGGGACACGTGGGATGCCATGGGGTGCATGGGATGCTATCGGGTGCTCGTGGCCGCTTTCCCGCGCTCCTGCCGGCTGCTCCGGCACGGCCCTGGGTTCGGAGCGCGCGGCCGGGCGCCGGCCGGGGAGGCCGCTCGAATCCGGGTGCTCTCGTTCAGGCGCCCGAGCAAACGGCCCAGCGGCTCTGAGGTGCTTTACGGCGGCGCGAAGCAGCTGTGCTGTTCTCGAGGCGTATTGAAGCGGTTTAATTACATTCTGACACTAAGAGCTGTTTTATTATCCCAATTTTTGTTGTATAACTAGAACATGCAATGGATTGCAAAGGCATAATCCATTAATACTCACTTGTGAGGATTTGTAGCTTTGGACTCGCGGCCTTATACCTTGCTTGCGGATAAATATATTATCCCCTGTATAGCCTGGGGGAGGGGGCTCGCCATGTGCTGATAGAGGCGTTATTTATAAAGGCTCATTACTCTTAGCCGGGGCATGGTGGGGCCCGGCGTCAGCACCGCGTCTGCCCTCGCTCCGGGTCAGCCTAGCCGGGCTCTGCCTGGCTTCGCTGCTGGCTCGTAAGAGGTTGGGCGTGAGCGGTGCGGCTCTCCCAGCGCCGCTCGCGGGGGGATTCTCCGGTGTCTCGCTAGGGCTGAGCTCGCCCTGCAGCCTGCCCCTCGGCCGGAACATCTCCTTTTCTGCATCCACCACCCGTTTTTCCGAAACCTTCAAGTCCCCAGGCCTCCTGCCAGGTTTGGCAGAAGGTGCCCAGCGGGTTGAGGGGAGCAGGAGCCGCCGGAGCCGCGTGCCGCTAGCAACGGGACCAGCTCCCGGCGCACCGCCCTCACAGCTGCAAAACAGCTGGGCATCCCATCGGCCACCGAGCACGGGAGAGGGTCACTGAAAGCATCGCGAAAGGGATGTAGTCTTCTAGCGATGCTATTAAATTCGCACACATAGCGTTTCCCTGATAGCTCTGATCTTAAGCATGGCTGGAAAGGTACAAAATCCGAAAGCCGTGGTGAGTGCACCTTCTCGGCGAGGTCAGGAGGGGCTGGGGCCCGGCGAGCAGGACGGCTGCCCATCACGGGTGCCGAAAGCCGGGGCTCGCTGCGGCCTCCTGATTGCGCCTGCGCAAACCGCGAAGGCCCTGGCTGCCCTCGCCTCGCTCTTCCGCAGGGTGAGAAATTTTGAAAAGTCAATATGTCTCCGAAAACACGGAGTTTCAAAGGAAGATAAAGATCAAAGCCAGGAAGGTCAAAGCATAAAATGCAATATCAGAGCCCGGAGCGAAGCGCAGAGCCCGGGAGCTGCAGAGCCCTGGGGTTGCCCCCAGCACCTCCCCACACCCCTCCCAGGTCCATCCCTCTGCGCGCTCCAAGGATAACAGCAACAGCAGGCTTTTATTGGGTACGAATTAAAGAGTCTCCTTTAATTATTTAATTGCTTCTGCACCTGGAGAAAGGGCGCCCCAAGCTGCGCCCCTCGGCCTGCAAACGTGCACCCAGCGCATCCCCAACACCCACCAACTCGCAGCGGAGAGGAGCTGCCTAAGGAACTCATTTGTGCCAAATCCTGGACTGCAGACATACAGTCACTCAAAACACTGTTGGCTCTGGCAAATTTGGGGCTCTTGGATAATTTTGGGCTAGTGCTTTGGTTCTTAGTCCCATTGCAAGAAGCAATGGGTGACACCTCTGCAGGCTTGGGCCATGCAAGGCTGCAGGGACTGCGGCTCCTGCGGGTTTCACGTCCCCCCTGCTTGCCCGTCAGTGGGAAACGCGAGGCTGCAGGTCCCGCGCCAGCCTCGTCCCGTCCGTCCCTTTGCAGCTCTTTTCCGCAGCCAGCAGCGTTTGACGGCCCAGGCGCGCTAATCCCCCAAAGCAACTTGCAAACGCCCCAAAGCAACCCGCAGCGTTGCATGCTGCTGGGAGGGCAGCTGGGCTGCCGCGGCGTTGCCCCCCGCGCCGCCCCCGGCCAGGCCTGGCAGACGCCCCCGCAGATGCAGGACCCCTCCCTGCTCTGTGCACCGCTTTCTTTGAGAAGTTGCTTTTCCCCTCCCCTTTGCTAACACTTAACCTCGTGATCCTCGCGCTTTGAACACCCACTGCTTGGCACGCAGCGCCGCGGACCACCCTCAAAAGCAAATCTCTCTAATTTATGGAGAGGCTCAGCTGAAAACACGAGGGCTTTTTTTTCCCCCTCCCTTTTACATTCTGTCCCCACTATAAATTTTTAACGACAGTTTAGAAAACATGAGCAAATCATCGGTGACGGTTTTATAACCTGCCTAATGCTTTAAAGCAAAGGTGCCCCAGCAGCGCAGGTTGGGAGCGGGGCAGAGCCGGCGCCGGGGCCGGACCCTGCGCCCAGCCCGCCCGCGCCGCAGGGGCTCGCGGGACCAGCACCGCGGGACGGGAACTGCGGCGGGAGCACGCCTCGCTCCGGGCCTTTGCAGCCAACGGCAATTGCTGGCTAGCCAGGCTGGACACCAGGGTGAGGGGCAAAGGGGGCTGGGCAGGTGCTCCGGGCTCGCAGGGTCGGCATCCACAAGATGCAGGGATTGGGAATGCCAGGAATCCGCCTCTGAGCCGGCTGCTGGGTTTTGCCTGGAAATGCAAACATGAAAGGGGATTTTTAAAGACTCTAAAATGTTTTGTTTTGTTCAGCACTTGACATTTGCAAAACGCAACTCTGCCTTTGCATTTACAAAGAGGTTTTTTTTTTCTTCTTTTCCCAATTTTGTTTATAAACTGTCCCGCCTTTTACAGGTTAAAAAAACCTGAAAGTGCTACATTTCCTCCCAGGTCAGGCAGCAAGTTTTAGGTGCCCCTAGACGTGTTTGTAAAATAGGCCGGGTGCCTGGAGGGGGCGGTTTGACCTGAGCTGGTCCCTATGAAGCGCTGCAGACCGCTGGGCACGAGCGAGCTGCCATCCCCATCATCATTTGCTGCTCCCTTCATCTCGGCGCCACCTGCCAAATCCCAGTAATCTCTGTTTTTTTCCTCCAGGTCACTGATAAAAATGCAAAACCATCCCCGCGAGGCAGCACCCGGGGGGTCCGGGCAGGAACCACCCGCCCAGCGAGGAGCCCCGTGCCCGAGCCCTGCCCGAGCTCCGGCCCTCGGATGCGCTGCGTTGGGTCTGCGCTGTTCCTTAAACACAAATGTTTTGCAGAAATCCACAACTCCAGCGTTTACCTCTACTCACCAAACCGGTAATCTCATCAAAGAGGTATCACGCGAGCTTGACGAGCCGTCCCCCACACAGCCACGCTGATTGGCATTAATTGCACGGTCCTCTTTGGGTCGCTATTAATTGAGTCCCGTATCAGCCGTTCCATCACTTTCCCCGGGATCGATGTCAGACTGACAGGCCTGTAATTACCCGGGTCATCCTGTTTGCCCTTTCAAAATATCGGCACAACATTAGCTTTCTTTTCTGGAACCTCCCCAGTGTTCAAAGACTTATTGAAAATCAACGTTAATGGCCCAGTGTTCCTGAGCTTTGAAACTCTTTGGCTGCAGCTTAGCCAGACCTGCTGATTTAGAAACACCTGGTTTAGTAACTGTTTAATGGTCCTGCGAGTACCACGGGGACGGAAAGTCTTTCATCACGACCCAGCGATCCAGACCTGGCTTCTTCCTAACCGCTTACGGAGCACTCCTGCCCTTTTCCCTCCTCCAGCAGAGCCGGAGCGCATCGTCCAGACGCCGTTTGCTCCGAAAGGTCGTCTTGGCCTCCACCTCTGCTGGCCCAGAGTTTTTCTTGAATCACATCAGTTCTCACCTGCTGCAGCCTTGGCTTTACTGCCTTTCCCACCCTCTAGTGTTATGTGACACTGATTTTTTTCTTTTTTTAATGCATTTTTCATAGCTACTTTGTTGCCATGAACATCTCCACCAGCCTTGCACCGTGGTTGGGGATTTTGCCCTCCAAGCACCATTGTCCCCAGAGCTGCTGAAGCTCCGGCCCTGCTGCCCGTGGCAAACAAGACAGGAGCTCGAAAGCAGAAAACCAAGCCTTGCTCGCAGGGCCAGCGGCAGCGGGAGTCTGCGAGCGGCTTCGCTCGCGCTGGCAGGCCACCGCGACACCATAAATCCTGGCAAATCCGGCGTTCACAATGAGCAATTGTTATTTAACGGCATCGACTGCTTCTGCCCCACCGGCGGTTTTGCACCCTGCTTTCTCTCCGCGCGGTTCGTGGTCGGGCGGTAATTACGTTTAGCCGCAGCTCTTCCTCGCCGGCTGCTAATGGATGGCCGCGTGGGGATGTGGCTGTATCAGAAAGGTTAATTGCTTTGGGCCCGCGTGTGCTTTGGCTGTTGTGATGCTCCAGCCCGTTTCGAGACCCGGAGCCGGGACTGGACCGGCCCCGCCAGCCTCCCTCGCCCCGCGCTGCTTCGGAGCAGAATTTGCAGGGCGGCACCGGGGCTCGGCTAGGGCAGCACCGGCCCCGTTCGGGCCGGCAGCGCCGGGGCTGCCCTGGAGCAAGGTTACCCGAGGGGGAAGGCGCCCGGCCCGGGCAAGGCTGCCCGCCGGGGGGGGGGGCACGCGGGACGGCCGCGGGGCAGGAGCCGTGCATGGGCTCTGCGGGGCTCGTGCTGCAGAAAGCGGAGCTGCGCAAAGCGGCTCGGGCAGCGCACGGCGGATAAATCTCGCCGGAGGAACGTACTGGGATCAGCAGAGCAAGGCCGGACAAATGCTGCGGCCGGACAGGAGCATGCGGCCCCCCCGGGTCTCTGCAGCAGCCACGCGCTGCCTCCCAGCTCAGCCCAGCGCAGCCCAGCTCAGCCCAGTGCCACCCAGTGCAGTCCAGTGCAGCCCAGTGCAGCCCAGTGCCACCCAGTGCAGTCCAGTGCAGCCCAGTGCGGCCCAGTGCAGCCCAGCAAAGCCCAGTGCCACCCAGTGTGCAGCCCAGTGCAGCCCAGCTCAGCCCAGTCCAGCCCAGCGCAGCCCAGCACAGCCCAGTGCAGCCCAGCGCAGCCCAGTGCAGCCCAGCGCCAGCTCCCGAGGCTCCCAGCCAGTGTCCCGCATCCCCGGAGCAGCGTGTCCGCTGGCGGCTTGCACATCTCCGCAGCCAAGGCAGGCGCCTGCTCCCGGACACGCTGCCGGGCGCGTGCGGAAACCCCCGGGAGAGCGGCCGGTGCCGGCTGGGGATCAGGCGCACGCCAAGGGCTCCGTGCAGAGCTCTGCGTCCGAGCGGGTTCCCCGTCGCCAGCTGCTCCCGGCCCGGCACACGGCGCCTGCACCCCGCTCCGACCGACCGGGCACCCGCCGAGCCGAGCACCCCGCTCCCCCCCGGGCTGCGGAGCTGGCGGCAGCAGCGGTGCCCAAACCCAGGCAGAGCGGCCCTCGTCCTCGCCCAAGCCCTCCCGCGCCGGCTCGGCGATGCAGCCGGGCGAAGGATGCCCCGGGGATAAAGCCCGGAGCGGTGGGGACGTGGATGGGACAAGCCGCCCCAAATGCTCCTTGCAGGAGGGACGCCCGGCCCGTCCGCGGCCTCGCCGAGCTCGTGCAATGCTCCAGCCCCGCTCGCCGGCCCTCGGCCCTGCAGGGAGGGGAGTCGTGGAGAGATGGATGGTGCCGGATGGATGGACGGTTGCAAAGGCTGGGTCTCGCCTCGCTGCAAGCGCCTCCTCCAAACGACCGGACCCCGATCGCCCACCGCTGCCCCAGCAGCGGGTTGTCCAAAATACTCCTCCTCGCACCTGGCCGGCAGCAGGGGCACAGCCAGCCCCCCCCCCCGGCGGCACAGTCTGCAGCAACGGCGCCTGCAAAAGCAGACGTGACACCGGGACACTGACGGACAAAATGGGCATTTGCACCCAAAGCGAAACAGCGGCAATCCGCCCGACTCGGGAGCCGACAGGGAAGGGCAGCGGTTTCTCCCCGTTTGTTTTATCTCCACGCACCAGCCCTCCTGGCTGCTGGGGAAGAACAGACGTGTGCACAGCGGAGGAAGGAAAATATTTATGCAGCAAAGCGCAGGATCACTGCTACCGGGCGAAAGGAGGGAAAGCAAAAATGAGGGAATATCACCGTGCCCATGTCGGCGTCACGTGCGCGGCAGTTCACACGGCAGCGCAGACGCTGCCAGGACGGGAACCGCATCCCCCAGCCCTCCCGCCCCCGAGCAGCAGCTTTAAAAGAGCAATTATGCCTGAATGCACATCCAAGGCCCGTATGAAAATTAATCCCAGCAATACTTTGAGAGCGAGCAAGTGAGCCCATTATTCCAGAAAGCAGTTTGATTGCAGCGGGGTTTTGATGTAGCGCTGTCTCAGAGAGGTTATCTTGACTGTGGGGTGGGTTTTTCTTCTTTTTTCGGTAAAACGCGAGCCATTTTGTAACCTCACCTTGGGTATTTTATTCTCTGAAGAAAGACTGAACTGCAGGAATGTCAAATGAGGCTAAGTAGTTGCCCTAGCATCGCTGCCAGACAAAAGCTGACACTTTCTGGCATCAAATTGCTAAGAGACAGTCAAGGACTCTTCAATGCGGCTGCAAATTGTGCGACCGAGCTGGAAAATACAAGCCACAAGATATTCTTGGCCTGAACGCACCCATAATCAGATAAAACCACAATGGAGCACAGACCAAAAAACCCTCATTTTAGACATGTTGAAACGATTGGAAAAAGTCTTTGTTTTGGCGTCCCATCTGCCGGAAGGGCGCTTCTGGATGCGCCTCGTGTCCCCCACGCCGGCGCGGCTGCAGCCTCCGGGATGCGGGAACACTTGTTTCTCAGCTTAGCTATGCGTTTGCTGGCGAGATGCATGTATTTAACGAACTGTTTTGCATGCCTGGATTGGGCCTGAGAAAATTCAGGGGCGCGTTGTGAGCGGGCGGCGGCGGGGGGGGACCGGCTGCACCGCAGCCCCCGGCGCGGGCTGCAGGGTGGCTGAATTGCAGCTCCGAGCCGCCCATTGTTGCGGCAGAAATGTTTAGGAATCAGCCATTTAATGAGAACAAAAGAAATTAATTGGTGGTTTAGGCCTAATGAGACTGCTGTGCAAATTAACAGTCCTCATCAGCAGAAACAAACAGAGTCCTTAGCTGAATTGCTGCGGAGCCTTGCGCCGCCCCAGCTTTGCGGGAATGATAAATAGCAGGTCAGGAGAGACCATCTGTGCTCCCCCCAGCACCCGAGCCAGCCAGGAATGAGGCTTAGGGGAAAAAATAGATCTCAATAAAGCATAAATTCCCAGTTTTATTCATCCGGGCCCAGCTTGACACCACCATCTTACCACCGAGATAAAGAAGAAAACCACTCGCATTTGCATCTGAAAGGCGCGAGACTGCGGCCCATACACTCGCGAAGGCAGAGAGTCCTGATTTCAAGGGATATTTAGCCCCTATTCAGGCTGCCACAAAAGCCGAGCCTCCAGTAAGCCAGTGGTAGGCCCGGCTGATTAGGGCTGTAGACAGAAGCCTTGTATATCTGTCACACAACTCATTTGTTCCCTCTGTTTACTTAAGACGTTCTTCAATTCCCAGTGTGGATTTGTATTTCTGGGCTGGTTTACTTATGCTCGTCCGCTGAAAAAAATCTGTCTGATCTTTAATAATCAAAGTAATTAGAATAATCCTTTCAGGGCTGAATGAGGGATTATTTCTTCATGTCATTTTAGTTTCATCCTCATTTGGTCTCATAAAACGCGGAAAAAGCCCTTCAAAAGCGGGGCTGCGGCGCGGGCTGGGGCGCCGGGCGCGTTCCCACCCGCGTCTCCAGGCCGCCGCGCGCTCGGCCCCAGCCAATTTATTTATTTCAGCGGTGGCCAAATAAACAGTGGGTCCGCGGAGATTGGGGGCTCGTTTGTTGTTTCGCTGTCTTGGGCAGATAAGGAAACCTTTGATGAAGTGGAGGGACTTTGTGTGCCTAATCTGCGCCCGGCAGCTACGCGCGGCGATTGCAAAGCGCTGCCGCGTCTGCGGGGAGCGGTAATTACATAGGCGGATTAAAAGGTCCTAAACCTCACCTATATTTCACTTTTGTAAACCAGCGAGGAACAAAGACTCCGTGGCTTGCCAGGAGGAAAGAATAATTGCCACAGTTCGCAGACGCTGGATTATTATAATGTAAATAAACGAATGCAAGGGGACAAAACTAATTTCGGCCCGAAACTTTTCATCTGGCGTTTAACTAGAGGGATAAACACATCCTCGAAGAGAAGTGTCACAACCCTCCCCCCCCCCCAACCTCCCCGTTTGCATGTTATCTGGTCCGAGCTGTGTGCAAGGCCCGGCCGGAGGTGCCGGGCGCCGCGCTGAGCCCCGCGGCGGCCGTTCCCGCGGCTCCGAGCCCGGCCCTCGGCTCGTCCCGGCCGGGCGACCTTGGCCAGGCGCCTCCCTGCACGCGGCCTGGCCGGACGGCGTGGGAAAACCACGCACGCCGCCCGCCTCGGGGTTTTCTCGCGCTCAACCGGTAGATCTCACTACTTTGCAAAGCCAGAAGCTGAGTTTTACCAAATTTTAGGTTTTTTCATCAATAAAATAAAGCGTTCCCCTATTTTCCAAGGGCCCCATGGAGCATAATGAACCAGCGTTTAGGAAACCCTGCAAGACCTTCGGACGGCAATTTGCACGTCTCTGCCACCTCCTAACACACAGCCGCGGTGCTACATCGCCCTGGGAGACAAGAGCTGCCTATGCACAATGGCACCGGCATCACACACCAACAGGGCCGGAAAAAAAAAAAAAGGCAAAAAAAAAAAAGCCGTGCTCTTTTTTGCCAGCTGATGAGAAGTTTGCAAAGTGCCACCCGAGGCCGAGCAGCCTAAAAGCCAGAAGCCGCCTGCAGCGGAGTGGGCGCAAGGTGGGCAGTCCACGTTGCCCGAAGCACAGGTTGAATTTGCCGGCAGCTGCCGAGGCCGATCACCACCGCCCGGGAGCAGCCGGCCGGACGYGCTCTCCCCGGCTTGCACGGAAAAACAGCGCTGGAAAAAGTGCAAAGAACGCGAGTGTGCATTTGGTGCGAGCCCGGGAGGGGAGCGGAGCGTGCACGGGCGCGGATGTGTGCGTGCACGCTGCTCCCGCGGCGGCAGACAGCCGTTTCCCTCGGCCCCGCGGCAGGGCTGCCGGCCCCCCGGGCTGCCGCGGGCAGGGGGCAACATTCCAGGCTCCCGGCTTTAAATTATGGACAATTATCAGCAGGAAAATGACAAGAATGAGAAAATTAACAAAGAGCTCAATACATTCGGCTAAATGACTAACACAAATGCGTGCCCATTAGGCAGCCGATACCGGCCGGCGGCTCCCGCCTGCGCCCGCGCCTCGGCAGACAAAGCCGCGACCTTGACCTCGCTGTCCTGTTTGCCGGGAGACAGAATCCCATAACAACCCGCTCGGCGAATGTATTGGACCCGTAATCCATAAATATTGATTCATTGTTTGCAGTGTAATTTAAATGTCAGTTATAAGCCCAGGGCAGATAAAGATCTGTATCAACAATAAAACTGGATAGAGGCTATAAATCCCCCGGGGTGGACGACGTTAAAACGGAGATGGAATGCACGCACGCTCCCTTAGGAAAAACAGAAGAGGGAAAACAGCAAGCAGCCCCATCCCCCATGCTTCCTGTGCATTAAAAGGAAGGGAGATATTGATGATTTGGCCAGCAGCTCGAGTTTGCAACCCTGAAATGAGGAGGCCCTGATGCTGCAGGCGCTCCTTGCTGCGGCCGAGGCCCTGGCGGTGCCGGTGCCGGTGCCCGGTGCCGGCGCGGGTTGAGCATCCCGGGGCGCGCGGGGGCCGTTTGCAGCGCCGGGCGGAGAAGCAGCCGCAGCCGGGGAGCGTCCTGCCCTCACGGGTCGGATGCACGGCAGTATGGAGCGGCGTGTGGGAAGGCTCCGGCCAAGCCTGGACCAGCACCGGGGCGCGGMGATCGCCAGGCTTTACCTGTGCAGCTGCTTTTCCCTCTGCATCGTTCTTCTGGGAAAGGGGGATTTCGGCTTTGCTGCTCCCCGGGATCTGCTCGGCTGCTTTCCTCTTGCCCAAGCCTGCTCCCAGAGCTCCCTGCCACCAGCACCGCGTGTCCGGGCATTTCCTCGGGGAGCGCTCGGAAAGCCCCGGGACGCCGAGACTCTCCCGGTGTGATACTGAGCCCTGCAGCTCCTTCGGGGCTTACGGAAAACCCGCATTTGTTTGCGATTCCACCCGGCTTTGGGACCTCTGGCCGGTCCCAATTGGCAGCAGGATGGAGCAGGGCATGGGAGATGCAGCCAGGGGACGGCTCGGCCTCTCCGGAGGTGCAGGCAGCTTCCCGCTGCCGGCTGGATCCAGGAAAAAGCTGGGACTGCGGCCAGGCATGACGACGGCACCCGGCACTGAGCGGAACCGCGGCAGCGCCGGAGAGCTCGGCCGAAGCAACCGGCCCCGGCGCGGGTCAAGCCCAGCTCTCCCAAAGCGGGGAGACTCCGGAGTCACGGGGAGAACCGGGGCAGCGCAGCAGGATCAAGTTGTATTTACTGAAGAATTACTCCTAGCAGCATAACCACTTTGCAGCCGTTCTGTTTTCATTTTTACCTTCCAGTGCTGCTTATTGAGAAATGACTCACTCCAGCGGGTCTCCCGCAGCCGGAGAAACTCTCCTGGCCCCGGCCGGCGCTCGTGCACGGTGCTGATCTTGATTGCAAGCGACATCCCTAATTTTCCTGAAGAAAGAACCCAGCCCTTGCTATACATTGGTTAAAATACCTCTTTTGTACTTGCTGTGTTTGCATGCCTCTTATAACGAGAATAATTTAGTTTTGTCTCTTCATACTGGACCAATTGGCAACTCGCAGGCTGTGCATAAACACGCTTGTGCAGCACTCTTTTTGTCTCACGGAAATAAGACACAATTTCTTGGCTCTTTCTTTCAAATATAGTCTTCTTTCTGCAAATGTATGTAAACTTGCAGCTCAACAACATTATGCATTCAGGTAGGAATAGATAGCAATTTAAAATGTTTCTTCTTCCCGGAGACAGAACTTCACATTTTCTCCCACTGGTATTGTTTTTATGCAATACACTACAGGGACTTTTTTTTTATTTTACTTTAAGTAACAGCCATTTAAATTTTTTTATAGTCTAATATCTCTGTGAAGCAGTCTCAGACACTGAGCTCATTATTTATTGAGATCTATCAGTGACTTTAAAAGAAATCTTTTATATCAGATTTGCAGCACAGTAATCTCCTTAGTCTATCTGACAGGGGGAAAATACCACAGTGCATAAACTCCTTTACTGCCTTTGAATACAGGTTGAAAGAAATACATTTTTCGAGGGGTGGTGGGGCAAGTCGTGGCGATTAAGAAGCCCCCAGGGATACCAGCCTCACCTTGACGGGACGCGCTGCTGGGGGGATGCTAAGGGGATTTTTATTGCATGCTCCTGGGAGGGAAACAAGCAACACGGCAAATCTTTTCTGCACGGTTTGCAGAACTGCTTTGGATGCCTCAGATTTTGACAGGGACATCTTAGACGACGGGGCTTGTGGAAGGAGAGCACGGCCAGCGCTGGCTGGGCAGAGGCCTCTCCATGCGATGCTGGAGACCGGCTCTAGGAAGAACGAGACCCCTGTACAGAGCCCAGAGACGCATTAAACGGGGCTGAGTGGAGACAACCCGATGGGAGAGCTGGAGCTACCTGCTTGCCCAGAGCTGCTGAGGGCAAGGCGACCCTCCGGCCACGGCTCCTCCGCGTCCCCAGCAGCCTCCAGGCTGAGAGAGACGGTTAATGCAGCCGCTTCTGAACCGGTTGTGCCGGGGCCTTCGAGGATGCACACCGGCAGGCTACACCTCGACAGGCTACACCTCGCCCTGTCCTGGGCAACGCAACTACACCGTTCCTCGCAGGGGCCCCCCCAGGCTGCAGCTTATTTCTTTGACAGGAGTTGCAAGCCTTGAAAGCTAAAGTTGTGGAGCCTGCGCGGACTTTAAAGGACAATGTTGGACACAACGATGTTTGACTCCACGAGCCCCTGGGCGCAACACCTTAGCTTCCCGTTTGCTGGAAAACGAGCAATAATAGCAAAAAGCTGTGAATAGCTCTGCAAAAGGGAAGGCGCAGCGCTCGGGTTCCGGCTGGAGGAGCGTCCTGCGCTTCTTCCTCTGGAGTTAATATAAGCATCGCTTGGAAGTTTTCATTAATATCCGCTTTAATATGGTGCAAGTGGAAGTTCACGCAGGATGCCACCGGGATGTGTTTAAGAGTCCGTGGCTGGCGGATTCGAGGCGGCGAACGTGACCCTTTAATGTGGTGCTGAGGTATGCACACTCTAATCTTATTAGGCTTAGGGGCTTGAAGTTTAGGAGTTTAATTCAAACCCGCGTTATTATGACTTACCCTTTATGCTCCCCTTATGATGATTAATCCACGAAAATAAAAAATCCCCTCCCTTCCCCCCCTTAAATTTGCAAGACACAAAAGAAGCAATAATCCGTCTTCTGGAATAATTTAAAATGGATCTGGAGAGAGACTTTTCTCTGCTGCTAGGGCGAATGAGAAGTGCACGGGGGAATCACGACTTACTTCAACCTTTGAATGCAGGGAGTTACATTTTAATCCCACATTTGAATAATGTGACTGAAAGGCCTTTTCTGCTAAAAAACAAAACAACAAAACACCAGACCTGGAGCTAGTTAGGCGGGTGGCCAAAGGGAGAGGTGGCCGGGAGAGGCGTGTTGTGTCGCTGCAGCTTCGGAGCAGATCCGAAGTGGAGAACAGCAGAAGCCGGGTGGGACCGGGGCGCCTCCGGGGGGTTTCCCAGCAAATCCGGGTCTTTCTTCCCAGATTGAGCAAGCTGAACACAGGCCTGCCATGGCACAGAGGCACGCTCATTTGTGATGGAAAGGTGCACGGCTGATCGGTGTGCAATGCTGGCAGTGCGCAAGCCTTGCTTGCACGGCAAGCACGATTTACACCGGGAGCACCAGTCCCGGGGAGCGGGTGCTGACCGGCACGCAAATGCCGGGAGGAGCCGCAGGCTTTTGCACAAGCAAACAAACCCAGTGCCCGTGCAAACCAGCAGCCCAGTGCCGGGGTGCCGATCCATCCCCCGGGGCAGCACGCACCGTGTCAGGGTGCCGATCCACCCCCCGGGGCAGCACGCACCGCGGGCCAGAACGACGTGAGAACTAGAGGAAACGCAGGGTTTTAAGCTGAGAGATTTATTTCTGAGCATGTAGGTAACAGGAAAGCACTTTCCGAATAAATAGTTCATGCTGCGCCCTGGAGATTTTCCCTGGGAGGGTGGAGAGCAAATGAGCGTTCAGGAGAACATTTCTGCAGGTGAGTGCTGAAATCGCCGCGGCGGTCTGACGTTTGTACGTTTTCATTGCGCTTGACAAGCTCTGAATAACCGTGCTGCCTCTTTCCAAATTAACTTTGAGTCCCCGGGTGGAAAATACTGTAAACTATTTACCATACAGCTGTCTGCAGGCCGCGGGCTTTCCACGGCGCTGATTAAGCGGGAGGGGGCCGAGGGGAGCTTAGGGCTGAGAAAGGGAGAGTCCAAGCCCCGGCGGAGTTTCCCAAGGCCTAATCCCCCCGTGCGAGGGGCCGGGCGCCCCACGGATGCCGCGCGCTGAGGAGCATCGGCAGCATCCACGGTGCCGGCGCCTGCAGCCCGCGGATCGGGCGCTGCGGAGAGCCCGGCTCAGCGCTTTCGGGCTCACCTCGCCCCCCTCCCGGGCACAAATGCAGCTCAAAGGTGCCGTTTCCACGTGCATTACCTGGCACTGGAGTAATTCCCGGTTGCAGCTGCCGCTTCCCGTGGCTCCTGCTGGAACAAATCGGATTAAGCCCAAGCCGCGCAGGCGGCGCTGGGGGGGTCTGCGCAGGGTCAGCGCGGGAGCGCGACCCCCCCGCTTACCCGGTCTGCGAGCAGCGCTCATCCTCCTGCGGCAGCCGCTGCACCGCGGCTCCGGGCGCTGCAAATCCTATTACTGGTGCTTTAATTACAGCGCAACGGCGCGCCGGAGCCGGGAATGCCACGTCCTCTGCAGCGGGGGCGCGGTACCACCTCGCACCTCCACGCCCTGTGCAGGAAAGGTTTTTCCATCCTCAACATTAATATCCTGTGGCTTTTCTGCTAAGGAAGCACATTTAGACTGTCGACGTTATGGAAACCTCAGGAAAAATGCCGGGCGATCGCTGCATACCGCACTTCACCACCTGCAAACAGCACTTCTCCCGCATCTTAATCCAGTGTTATTTATTTAGTGTCAGCTCCGTAAACACGCTCCGGCGGCTGGGGAGGGTGCGCGGCTCGCAGGGCTGCTCTCCCTGGCAGCCGGCAGCTCCTAGATCAAGCGTTAGGAATGCCTAAGTCACGCTCACTGCAAGAGACACTGAATAAATGAATCTCAATGCTTCAGCGCCGGTTTGCACAGCTAAGGTCACCACGGAGAGGCAGCGGGTTTTCCGGAGCTATGCAGCGGATCGGCCCCCAAAACCCATCACAAAAGCTTTGCTTCTCAGTGCACAAATCTAGCAAACGTTCGTGGGGGAGAGAGGGCTGCGATCTGGAACCGAAAGCGGCTCCGGAGGCCAATACACCGACCAAGAGCAGAATTAATCTGCCTGCCACAAAAGCAGGCCGGGCCTCCGAGCTGGATTTAACTTTCTGGAGTTTGCTTTTGACACCAGCATTTCACCCCCCCCCCCGCCCCTTTTCACATTGCAGCGAGTCCATCAGCCCTCTGGGATCAACACCAGGGCTTTCGGGCCCGGCCCTGAGCTGATTCTGCGACCGTTTTATCCCTCTGCCACACGAGAAGGGGACGCTCGTGGGCCGAGTTCCGGGAAAAGCTCCCAGCGCCGACACAAAGCAAAGGCCACCAGCTCCGGGACGGCTTGAGGCAGGAGCCGGGAGGCTGGGCTGGAGACGGGACCCCACAGCCTGGAGGGAGCTTTGCCGAGCTCTTGCACATCATCTCCGTGATTCAGTCTCCAGGAGCTGGCCCAAGAGCATCCTTGTTCTCAAACAGCCTCACCCTCTGGCTATAGGCTTGGCTGTTTCTACCCCTTCGGATACTTCCAGACCCGCTACCTCCTGCCGGTCCCCACCACACCTTTTCCAGTTGTTTGAAAAGCGGCATTCGTTCGACCGAGTCTTCACGAAGAGCCATATCGGAGCAGCCAGGACCGTGCTGACCCTGTGCTTGGTGTCTTCTCCCCAAGTTGTCCCACCACCTCGCTCCAGGCAACACGGAGGCACCTACAAGAGACACCTGATCCGAGGTCGGCAGCCCACGTGCCGTCTGGAGGACGCTCTTGGCTGGGGGCGCTTCCCAGGAAAGGCGGCCAGGAAAGACGGCGAGTGATGCCACCTCCCGCCGATCAGGGAATGCATCCCGGCTCGCCTCGTGGTGAAGGGCCCAAGACTTCTCACCTCGATGAAAGGACGGTCAGCTGCCCGGTGAGCCCCGTGCACCACCGAAGACCTCACCAGGGACACCCTGCCCTCCCACCGGGGCGGCGGCGAAGCGGGGCGCAGCTGGGTGCCGGGAGAGCCCGGCTCCAGCGGGAACGGGAGCAACGGGAGGGCTGCAGCCCTCCCTGCCGGGAGACAGTAAGTCTCCCACTGTGCTTCCCGAGCTCTCCATCACCTCTCCCACCCTCCGCGCGGCCCGCGCCGGAGCTGGTGAAGCCGCGGTGCGGCTCCCCTTGATGTCGGAGCCAGCGGGACGAGTGCCCGCGTATCTAGAGGCAGAATTTGGCCCCATATGTTTTTCCTCTGCCTTAATTTACATTCCAGGAACGGATCAAAAAACCAAATAAAACGGCCACGCGATGCCAGCTCATACATCTGCCTTTGGAAACCTTCAGCTGCGGCCGCCGACGCTGCCGCGGCCCCGGCAGCCGTGCAGCCCCGCCGCGGCATCCTCGCCGATGGGGACCGCGAGCAAACTACGTGTTCAAGCTGCAGATCTCCAAGCGTGCACGGGCTCCGGAGCCGATTTTAATTGTTTATGATGAAACGATGGAGCTGGGCCTCGCCAAGGGCCGGTGTCTTAAAAAAGCCTGGCACTAACAGCCAGTCAACCTTGAGTTATGCCGTTTTTCCGAGGAGGTCACGGCGAGGCCGTGCTCCCCCCGTTTTTGGAAGCGCGACGATGTCAGCCAACGGCTTCTGCTTTGATCAACAAACTGCGCAGGCACCGAGGCTGGGGGTAATAGAAAACAAATTGAACCAGGCTGGAAATGTTTAAAAAGAAACGCACAGAGCTCGCGAGCCAAAAAACACAGCCCGTCGCATCACGTGAAACACCGAGCTGTGTTTCGCGCTGCATCGCGGGACACGGACCGTCGACGGGAGCCGGGGGTCCCCGCCGGCCCCGAGCGCCGGAGAGCAGCCCGGAGCCGTGCCGCGGTGCTCGGCCCCGTGCGCTCATACGTGCACGCTCTCCGAGAGGCCGAACCGCAGCAAAACAAAGCCTCTAAAATTAAGCACGGTAAAAGGCTTGGCCGTGTTGCAAAGTAACCGGCCTGGGTTGCTCCGGAGGGACTGGGATCCCAGCAACTCTAATGACATCTTAAAAAAGCCAGCAAAGCCCTTGCAGCCCAAAAACCTGTGCAAATTTCACCGAGCGGTTATAAGCTTTAATGGGAACGGCCTTGATTTACAGCAGAAAAGGCCGTTCCAAAAACGGCATAGCTTTCCAAATGGCAGGGAGCCAACAGAACATGCAGTTCACGAGCTACAATCCCGGGTTTTAGAAAGAAAACAAAAAATAATGAAGCCTAATGAACATGAGAACGTCTAAAGGGGTTAATGATCAGCTAGAGATTTGCGCTATTCCCAGCCTGTGGCCGTGAAAGGCGGAGGCTCCGGCTGAATAGAGGCGGGCACAAAGGCGGCCGGGCGGCTGCGGGGACGCTTCCCTCGGCTCGCGCCCGCGCGCTGCGCTCACGGGGTGCACGAGCACCGCGCCGTGCTGCCACGAAGCTCTGCACGCTTCCAGCGCATCCTGTACCGCTCTCGCACCTGGCATCACAACAGCGTGGACAGTCTTAATTGGCTAAAACACGTTTTCCATTGCAAATTGCTCCGAGTCATGGGAAGATTTAGATTTATCTTTATGTATTTCTTTATTTAGAAATTTGGTGCCGGACTTCTATTCTCGTCCGTCCCTTTTTCTCGTACCTGCCGGCCTGGTGCCTGAGCGGACGGCGTCTCTCTGCGAGTCGACAGCCTGCCCAGCCGCGCTCCACGGCACCGACGCGGCCCTCGCGCTGCTGTTTGCTTTGGAACGCGCATTTTTGGGTGCGCGGCAAGGATGCATTTCTCCGACACAAGCAAACGCCGTCGGGGCGACCACTTCTTGGGCAGCAACGGCAGCACCGGGGCTCTGGAGCAAGCGCGTGCTGCTGCCGAGCCTGATCCCCGGCTGATCGTCACGTGAGGGACACGGAGCCCCTGCAAACGCGCTCCGTTCGTGCGGGATTACAGAACCGGGAGCTGCGGGGACTGCTAATGCCGCGCGTCCTCAAATCCATCACTCAACGTGTCGTTGCCCAACTACGGAACAAAAGAGATTAGAAAGACATAAAGTAACCCAGCGCGAAACTCCAGCAGATCCCCGGACACCGGACTCCTGAAATTTAGCGGATTTACGTCTCCGTCGGCACTCGTCAGAAGCACTAATCTGCTAAAAGCACAGACGCCGGTCGATCCGGAGGCCAGAAACAAGGAAAGCCGCGGGCTGCCCAAAGCGGGGCAGGGATCGGCTCGCGGGGCAGGGATCGGCACGCAGGGGCATTTCGCTGCTGGGGCAGGTTCGCTCCCAGGACGTTTCTGCAGATGAGCCGATCGGCGGCACCGGGGAGCTGCAAGGCTCCACACGCAGCAGCACAGGGGGATTTTTATTATTATTCAACATCAGACTCGAAAATACCGAGGTATCAGCTGTAGCTCTAAATCTGACGCCTGCTAATTCATTTGGAAAGTGCACCCTCTAGGCCAGACAAGGGAAAAGTTTACCGTTTCCAATATTTTAACCCTAATCCCCGACAGAAAATCTGGTTTGGGATGTAATTTGCATAGCATGTCTCATGATTTCATTTAATCTGCCCAATCCTCTTACAGAGCAGAACAGCATAAGTTATCACAGACAGCGGGGCTGCTCGGAGACTGCAAATCCGTCCGTCCATCCACCCCGCAGACCCCGAGCTCTTCAGGCAATCCCGCTCCGGAAAGCACGCGGCCGGCGGCAGCGAACAGCACTGCAGCCGGAAAGTCTCGCTTTGGGGAAAAAAGTGTAGAAACGCCTTTTCCAACATGCGATTCTCATTTTGAAGCTGCTCTTCCTCGCGGGGAGGAAGACCTCAGACCTCAAAATAGCCTGATGGAAATTTTAGGCCTTTGAGTCACTTCTGTTCTTGCAGCCGATTTGCCTGTCCCCAGATCTTATTAGTAACTGAAATACCATTGTGATTGACACACTAAAAATACGCGTTCAGCTACATCTGACTTCCCGAATTAACTTAACCCAACATTTCCTTCTACCATCAAACCCACGCATGAGCCTATTCGAGAACATCGCTGGAGTCTTACTTCTTCAGCTAACAGAGCATCCGCAAAAGCCTTTAGGCTTCATCTTTAATTTGTCCATATAATTACGGAGCAAATGTATTCTTTATAGCAATCAGATTCCAAATCGATAACGCCATCAGAGCCACGTCCTATTTTTCAATTAACTCTTCATAATCAATCCTGCTCCCTTACATTTAGAAAACCACTCACATACAAAAAACAAAATACTTTTTAAATGATTTGTTGTGATCAAATAACTCCCCCAAATACCACAAAGTATTAAAATCCCTACTTCAATATCCTTTATCCTTTAAGGTTCTTTATAATTCAATAAACAGGATTTCCAATCCTCCCCGAACCAGAGTGGACTTGTTCTGCTCTGCTGTTCCAGGCCACTCTTCTAATGCATACTCTTATTAAGCTGTGCAAGCTTACAGCTCTTTAATCTTTTTGAACACATGTTGAGAAGAATAAAAGCAATTTTGTTTGGGAAACTGAAGGCCATGTTCAGCTGGAAATAAGCTTTTTCTATAATCTCACCTCTTGCTTTACAGAGCCGACTCCAGGGCTGTTACCCAGTAACCTCTGAAAAGCACCACCTCGGCCCACTCCTTTTCGCTCTTTTTCTTTTTTTTTTTTTAGTTGTGGGAGGGGAGAATTGAGAAAAATCCTAATTTTGGCTCTTTCGCCTTGAATCAGTACAATTTTATCCTTTCTGTTCTCAAAATAATCTCAGATCTGGGCTTCTTTTGGATCAGAGCTAATCGGGATGTAATTCCCCTACCTCTCCCTCTGCCCTTGGCGGCGCATAAATACAGATTAGAGGGTTATATAAATGTAATTTTCTAATTAATCATTTTAGATCCAGCCACCGCATTTTTGTATACCAACAAACGGACCTCGCGATAAAGGTTAATGATTAGCGAGGAGCGGTTTGATGCCGCAGAAAGGTCTCGGCTTTGCGTGGGTCAGACGAAGGTCCCGGCAGCCCGCGCTCAGCTACCTGCAGAGCTGCCTGGAGACCACCTGCAAACACCTCCACTTCTGCGCCGACTGCTCTCCGGATGGAAATGGGATGCTCCGGTTGGAAACGGGATGCTCCGGTCCAGCGGTGCCGGGAGCAGCCCCTCCTCGCACCTGTCCATCCATCCATCCATCCGTCCGTCCGCCGGGGCTTCCCCTCCCGCTGCAAGAAACAGGGATCGCGTTTCCTCCCCAAACAGGGCGAAATACCTGCGCTGCCTCTTTAAAGACACACTGAAGTGTTCATTAGCTGGCCTGTTTTTTCAGGTGTATTCTAATAGCACTAATTAACTCTAAGGTAGATTTTAGCACTTCAGCCTCCCTTTCTGCCTTCAAATGCCAAAACAAATCTTGCCATAATTACCAGCAATCCTTTTCATTACCGGCTGCCTAATTATCCTATTAATAGCACATCCTAAGAGACTATATTTGCTTGGCAGGCAAATATTTGTTTTTAAATTAGCAAACACAAAGACAAACTGCTCTGTTTGCTGAAGGATTTTGAAATGCAAAATGGTTTATATTCATGGAAAAAAAATTAATCCAAGTAAAACCAAATGCTTAATCCATTTGAAGCATTCGATTCTTTTTAGTGTGTTCAACAAGGGGGAGGATATCTGTGCCGGAAGAGGTGCCTTTAAATACCTCTGCAGTAATACGTCTGTGTCTGCACGGGCCCGTGTTACTTTTATCACTTGGGGAAGATATGATGCATAGCAAACAACTGGAAAACGGTACCTCACAGCAAATTGTACGTCGCGGAACCCATCGCGCTTCGGAAAATAAGAAAAAGAACGGTTTTAACCATCTCCCTTGCTGGTTAAATCTAAACCCAAAACTGTGAAACTACTTTTGAATATCACCCGCGGAGCATTGCTAGAGAAATGATTGCGGGGCTCATAAACGAGCGCTATTCAGGTATTTTCCCTTTGCTTTCGTCAGTTTTTAGCGATTTCTTTGCTTCCTGCAGCGCCGCCCGTTTGCCGATGCTCTTTTTGCACCGTGACGCCTCTACGTGGGCTTCTCCTGGGCCGGCAGCGCGGCCGGCAAAGCGCCGTCCCCGTCGCTCCGGAAGGCAACACCGGCCATTTCTCCAAGTTCGAAATTCAATCTGGTTTTTCTTGGGGACGTTTGCTGCAAATGCCACTGGGCAGCCACTGCTGCTGGTGAGCGCCCCTCGAGAGTCACGAGCACTTTCCGACCTTGCAGTTAAGACTATATCTTGCATACTGCATCTCAAAGAGGTATTTTTACCTTATTCTTCCCGCTCAAGAGCACTCTTGCATTGAGCCTCTTTCCTAGCGGCCAGATGAGAGACGAGACCGCGGGCGGCACGCTGCCTCGGGTCCGCTGCCGTGCCGCCCTCTGCCCTGCCAGGGGAGGATTTCAATCTGCGGCTCAAATCATGGGAAGCAGAGAGGCTGCCAGGGCCACCGCAGCTGTCCCCTCCCTTGGGACCCCCAGAGGGGACGTCCCCGGTGTGGGGAGCTCCGGTGCTGCTCCTGGCCGAGCAGGATGCCGCCTTTCCCAGGGAAGCGGGACCTGCCGCTCCGGTGACCTTAACCTCGGGAAGTCCAGCCGGGCTGCAGGAGACACCGATACAGCGTTTTGCTATTGCTTTTAATGTTTAAGCTGGGAAGCAGGAGCGCTCCTCCACAAGGCACTCTGTGTATAAAGCCCGAGAGTGATTAGTCGGAGAAGTTAATTATTCATCGTATCGTTAAGAAGCAAGGCGATAACGGACTTTGGCCGTAAGCCGTTCAGGACAAGGGTAACGCTAATGGGCAGCCAGAGGCCCTGCCCCGCGGCACGGAGGTGCCAGGAGGGGCCGCGCGGCTCCGGCATCCCCCTGCACGGCTCCGGCATCCCCCCGCGCGGCTCCGGCAGAGCTGCCCGGAGCAGGGGACGTGGCGGTGCCCGTGCCGGCCCCCTGCATGGGGCTGCTCTAGGGCAGCTCAGCTATTTGTGGATCCGGAGGGGCTTTTTCCCCCTCGCAGGCTTTCAGAGCATCCACCTTCACAGACACAGCTCGCTTTGGAAAACCAACACCTTTTTAAAAAAAAGACAGAAAAAAGAACACTAAGCACTTCTTCCCTGGGTTACAAAAAGAGAAACACACCCTATCTTGCAAACCACCGAGGCGAAGGCGATCAACGGGAAGCACTTTGCAGCTGCGTGATGCCGCATGCTCGGCGGGTAAAAGCAAACCCCGAGGACAGGAAGGTCCGGGGCCGAGAGGCGGCGGCCGCCCGGCGCGCAGCACCGTGCACCAAGGCGAGGAGAGGGAGCAAGTGTGCCCGGGTGGGGACCTTCCTGCGTGGACACCCGCGTGCACCCGGGGCCAGGCGCTGCTCTGTGCGGCACCCGTGCTGACAGCTCAGCTGAGCTCAGCGAGCTCCCGGGGAACAGGGCGGGCTGCACCGCAGCCCGGGGCTAGACCCACCCAGACCCGCTGCACCTTTCCGCCGCGCTCGGCTGGGCTTTGCTCTCCTGGTTGTGCTCCAGCCGCGGCACGGTCAAAACACCGGGAAACGTGCTAACGCCACGCGGGAGGCGTTCGGATCAAGCGGCTGCTCCCTGCGAGCGCCCTAGACGGCTGGAGCCGTCTCCTGCCAGCTCGGAGCCCGGCATCGCTCCTCCGCCCGCGCACCCGTGGCATGTTTGAGTGAAGCTTCCTAAAATAGCAGAGCCTTAACGGTACCTGATTTGCATCCAAGTGATTTGAATAAGCAGTCGGCACCAGGCAGCGATGCGCTGATGCTGCCGATGACGCGGCGGTGAGGGACCGCGGAGCCGGGCCGGTGACACCCCACCCCGGGGAGCAGGCGTCTCCTCCCGTCCTTTTAACCTGCAGCCAACTCCGTGCACATTTGGACAAAGCAAACAGCAACGCTGGTGTTTAGACCTGAGCCATGACAAATTGTACAACAGTATGTCGTGTTGACGCTGACTGACAAATGCCTTTGGGAGACCGACAAAAACACAGCTGCGCCTGTGTCCCCCGATTAGCGGCCGACAAGCTGTGCATCACCGGCAGGAGTTTGTCGGGGCTGCCACAGTCTTCTAATTACCTCGCCGACAAGGACGAATTTCTGAAGGTGGGGGAGCCTCCAGAAGGAGGCCGAGGGTCTTCGAAGTAAAGGAAAGGCACCAGTTTTGCAGTGGAAAAACACAGTAATTAAGGACCTCTTTTGTCTCTGTCAAACACAAGCCACCACAAGGCTTGGAGTAACTTACTTCCAATTAGACGTAGCATCGGAGTGTATAAGAACAGAAGGGACCATTTAGCAACCTCCTAAGCGCTACCAGCTCTAGGAGCTCGCCCAGGTTTCCGCATCAAGCCCACGAGCTCCCCATCCAGCTGGAGCTGCCGGCTCAGGAGACTCGCGGGTTTTGTCCTCCCGGGAGGGACCCGGCCCGCTGCCCACGGTCTCGCGTCGTTACCTCATTCCTCGTTGCACTTTTCCTCGCTTCTATCAATCCAGTGCGCTCAGAGATGTCCTCCTCCAGCCTGCACGGTCATCAGGTCGCTTCTTGACCCCTTGACAACTTCTTCATTCCCAGGTGTGCAACCTGCCCCTTCCTTCGCTGCGTTAGCACGCGTTCCCCTTCCCAAGGGCCCAGCGTGGCTGTGGAGCTGACCTTCCCCGGGATCCACCGCCCCTCCAGCTTCTGCAGCAGCAGGACGGCTACCAGGGGTGACACGATTTTCTCCCAGATGCTACTAGAGACTTGGACTGTCACCGGCCCCCGCGCAGAGCCCTGGGGGTCCGTGCCCACCCTTAATCCCAGCAGAAGGCTCTGCCAGGACCTGTCTCCTCTGATGATGCAACGGAGTTTCCAGCAGTAAGTCCCAGCAAGCGGTGTTACCACTGTCACTCCCGAGCCACCCCAAAAAGGGCCAAAAGCTCCCCAGCTGGCGACCCGGCCAGTTTTGGCTCAGATGCACAAAATGCCTAACTCCTGCATGACACCACGTTTTTCCCGAGACAGCAATACCCTGTTTCCTTTTCCACATGGAAAACCCCCGGGAAGACGGAGTTGTACCAGAGCCCAAAGGGCACCATGCCACCACCGGTGAGTCATGGAAAYGGGACAGCAATTAGGTACGAATCAAGCAGTGCAATCAAGGATCAGTCGATGAAGCTCAGTGATCAGTCAAGAAAATCAATCAATAAAGCAACCCATCCACGGAAGTTCTGCTTGATGGTATGTTTGGTCCTACGTTGAGTACCTAGTGCCCCAGAGGGAACGTAAGCTGGAAAGGCTTCCGGAGGGGATCTGGACGCCCCGGGTTGGGAGCCATAGGGACATGGCCCGCTCCTGCCCCGCGGGGGCTCGGGGAGAGGACAGAGCTGGGCGGAAGGGTAAAGCAAGGGACTTTCACACGACCAACCTGCGTCCCAGGGAAGCTTCTCTCCAGATCTAGGCTTAAACTCACTCTACCCATTAGAAAAGCATTAGAAAAGCCCGCGGAGCAGCGCRGCCCCTTCACACCTGCCTGGAGTCCGGCAGAGAATCGGCCCAAGGCTACGCAAGTGCGTAGATCCCTGCGGGCACAGCAGCACGTGCCCCAGCAAAGATGCGATGAGGAGCTCCTTCGTAGGATAGGCGTTTTGGGGTTTTTTTGGTTTGGTTTGGGGTTTCTTTTTGTTTTTTTTTGTTTTTGTTTTTTTTTTTTGAGTTCCTCATAACCCCGATTGCAATTTTCTTCATTACCGAGATCATCATTATAAGCTTTTTTTTCTTTTTAACAAGGCATCCAAAATTCATAACGATTCCAGGAGAAATCAACCCCCTTTGAAGCAGAGATTTCCTCCATCTCCTCAACGGTTTCTAATTTTCCCAGTGCAGCCGAGAGGACGAGCAGAGCTCAAGCGGCCTCGGCTCCACCGAGCCCCGCGCTGCCCACGAGGCCTTGGGTCACCGGGGAAGGACGTGTCCCCTCGGGGCAGCCGAGCCCCCACCCTCCCCACTGCCTGCTTCACCGGCCCTGATGCTCCAGAGCTTCTGCCGGGAAATGCTGGCTGCCGCTGCCCTTTCAGCGCCGTTGACATGGAGTTAACCAAGCTCCTTTCTCCTGCCCTTCACGTCCCTACCTCCTCTTAGGGTAAAACCACCAATATTTCACACTTAGCTGTTTCAGGGATGAAAGTGCAATTCTTGCAGCTCCTCCAGGACCTTCACGGATCAGCACTGGGCATCTCTGCACCTCCCGCGAGGGCCGTGTTAGACGAGCTGAGCTCGAGGCTGAGAGTCGACCAGAACGGGCAATCCTCTGCGCCGGGGTCTCCTGGGGCAGGAGGAAAGTGTCCTTCCTTCGGGGAGATACGGGCACGGGGGGATCCCCACTCAGAGGGGACCAGCCCCGGCGCCAGGCCAAGCAGCCGGGGAGCAGCCGGGTCTCCCGGGGCCTTGGGGGTCTCCGGGGGGCCCCCAGGGCTGAGCCCCGTGGAGCAAAGCCGGGCGGCGAGACCTGCCAACCCTCGCGGCACGGGGAGGGGGGCATCCGCGGACCAGCCCGGGCGAGACTCCGCCGGCGCAGCGGCTCGGCACGCTTTGATGGAGCGGACGCCCCAAGCCAACCTACCTTTTGGAGCTCCCATAACCTCAATCACATGCAGCTGTGAAAATGGGGCAGGAACTCCATTTAAAGCCTCTACAGCAAAAAAAAAAAAAAAAGAGATCAGAGGCGCGTACGCGGAGGCCCAGCATCGATTGCACCGGCAGCACTAAAATAAACATCGCTCCCACAATTCACCGAGGCTCGTTTCCACCTCGCGCTCGGTGGGAAGCAGATGGCCTGTCGAGGGACGGCTCTGGCCCATGGGTACAGGCCGGTTTTGGTTTTGATGAGCGATGCACATGCGAGAGCCGAACATCTGCAGCCGCCATGTGGTGCCTGCAGCAGGCCGGGCGCCCGACCAACGCGGGGCCGCCCGCATCCAGAGCCGCGAAACCACCACCAGCTAAACACCATAAATTATTCATGACCGAGTTATTTGTGGTGCAAAGGGTCCATCAGCGACTTTGATTAAAAATCCAATGAGTAATGAATATGCAAAAGCAAGCGACTGCTCGGAGGAACAGATTTGTCAAATTGTCCATACTTCATCCAGATAAAGAAAAATCTCAAGAGGTCCCGAAATTGAAAAACTTACCATCAAATCACAGCATTATCTTAATGATCAAATCCCCTCTGCCACACAGACACTTTGCATGAATCTGAATAGGAAAATATTTGTATCTTAAATTCGAAGTAAGGGCAGCAGGAAGAGAGGCGCGCGCACGAGAGGAAATGTGATTTTAATTCACATTGTGACTCCACAGCCATTTAATTATTTTAATTAGGCTTAATTAGTGGTAAATTTACAATGATATGCTTGATACCTGGCATTAAATCTTTCATGCATAAATGTTTTGTTAAAATGAGAAAATAGGCACGTGGCATTTTGCCAGCAATTAGTGCTGAATGTTCTAATGAGAGATTACTGCTCTGCCATGATTCATTACGACAGGCGCCGCGGCAAAGCTGTTGGTGTTTTGCTGCGCAGACGGTGACTCACTCGCTCCTACCTGCATCCCCGTCGTTTCAGCCCGCGTCCAGGTGCAACGGGGTGCGGCGGCCGCCGGAGCCGGGGCGTTTTCCGAGGAAGCCCCGGCGGAGAGGTGCAGCCCCGTAGCAAAGCCGTGCCGCAGCCCTCCGCCGAGGAACCGCCGAGGATTCCCATTTAGCACCTTTCAGAAGAAATAAATTAAACCCCAAACCTAGGCAGCAGCTGCCCGTCCCTGCTCCGCGCTGCCGCGGGGAGTGCACGGCCTTGGTACCATCTCGGATTGCGCTAACGACGTCTTAGGGCTGCGTTTGTGTAAGATGATCTGAGAAGAGATGCCAAAGAACGTTATAAGAGTGCTAATTTAGCATGAAACCCCCAAAGTTCAGATGAGAAAAAACCCTGTGTTGCTCAAAACAACAGCAAGAAACAGGGCACTAGAGGAAAAAAACACGGGATTTTTCAGAAGATCTGGGGATGCAACTTCTGCAGACAATTTAATTTCTGCAAGGCACAAGAGTCTATACAGCATGTGTCCCAAAGCAAAATAAAGGCTCTTAATCAGAGCTGGCATAGACAGAGATTTGTGAAGATCTTGTATTATTAGATGTTTTTGATTGCACTGGAGAAAATCCTCCTGCTGCAGGACGCACCTCCCAGCGCGCTCGCTGCCGACCCGGGACACGCTGCAGGAATTACACCGTCACCTGGCCCCGAAGGCTTCGTCAGAAAATGGGATTTCCAAACCTCCAAACTCAGAAGTCAGGCAAATCTACAGCCAAGAGCTGAAATACTGAAATATTTAATAGATGTAACATTTTCACTGGACAAAGCAAACCGCGTTGTGGTAATACGTGTCCTGGGCGACAGCCCGGTTCCTCTGCCGGAGCACCAGGGTCTCCTTTGGGGGATGTTGCTGTTCCCTGCAGGGATCACATCCAATTTTTGTTTTGTTTTCAACAAATCGGGGAAGACTCTGAACTCTACTTGGAAATTGTCAGATTTTCCCTTTTTGTCAAGATTCCTCATGGAAACCGACCGCTTTTCCCCGGCGCGGCTCTGGCTACAGTAATTCTTAGGCACCTTTGAAAACCCTTTGAGGAAACCGGATGAAAGGTGATTTATTAGAAGCCTCTGTCACGTTTGAAACGCGGCTTTTGGCTTGCCATTGATCCCATGCTTTAACGGGCCAATTCTGCCGCTGCAAGAGATGAAAGAAAACATTTCCCCCGCCTAAAAGCGGAACAGGATTTTATTCCGCGCTGCTCCTCCGAGGGCCTCCTGAACAGCACGAAACGCTGGGGACTTCGAGAACGTCTGCTCGCGCGTGCCGGACGTCCAGAAGGAATCCTATCCCGCGTGAACGAAACCGGTTCACAGAGGGTATAATCTGGTTTGCATTGTGCCGTACCGTCATCAGCACAGCCCATTACCACTGTGTTTACACGTTTATATAATAAAACGTAACATTGCACTAAATGCATTAAACCTGCAAGATGTGGCCCCTAAAGAAAATATATGCTGGAAACACCGCAAAGAGAGGAAATGCATGGAGATGGATGTCTCTGCGCTGCAAGGGAACGCGCTTGATCTTAATGGAAACCTTCCCTCGGAAAAGCTGGAAGCAGACCGGTGCATGCGAAAACGGGCACGTTTGGGCCGTCTCCCATGCAGCACGGCGACAGCGCGCCGCTCCCTGCCGTCGCTCGGAGGAGCTCGGGTCCCGGAGGGGCTGCGGGGTCCCGGAGGGTCGGCCGTGCCGCGGCTGCTGCACCCAGCTGCAACCCGCAGCGCCGTCGCTTCTCACCCCTATTGCAAACCACGTCATTTGGAGGCACGGTGGGATGCAACGGGAAGACCACCTCTTCCCGCCGGGATGGGATAACTCAAGGACCAGAAGAGAGGTTACAGCAGCAGAGCTGCTTTTGCCTGTTACGGAAACCAGGACCAGGTGGAGTTAGTGCTGTTATGAGTCCCAAGGACCCCTCACTCGCTGCTGGTGCTACCACCCCAGAGGTACACGAAGGTCTGGGCCTCCTCCTTTTCTTCTAAAAGGAAACAAGAATTCCCCTCTTGCTCATGCAACAAAATAGGACATTTTGGGTCAACCCAAATTACCTCCAAAATCCAAACAGAGCTGTTGTGTAGTGACACAAACGATTAAAGGACTGCTAAAAACTCCTCCTCCTCCCTGGCTCTGGCTGCAAGCAGCCCTGCGGTGCGGTGCCGGCTCCGCTCCCGGCACGGGGCACGCAGCAGCCAGGCGCGCATCCCAGCTGGAAGCGCCCCGCGAACGCGCCGGGCGCCCGCTCTGCTCAGCGTGCCCGTGAGCGCACCTCGTTTTCTTGGGCAAACCCCGGGTTTGCATCGCAAACGTGCCGCCAGGGCCTGCAGCCGCCCCGGGTGGAGCGCGAGGATGCAAAGCGAGCGGCTGGCCGCGGGCAGCGCGAGGGAGGCCAAGGAAGCAAGGAAAGAAGGTAGAAACTGCAGCAAGACCTGGCAGAGCTGCACTGCGGTAGCGCAGTGACCCCTCCGCAGCAAGGGCTGCTAAACCCTGCCCAAAACCCGAGCCGAGCCGCTGCCTGCGCCTGGCAGCTCCGGGCCCGCGTGCACCGCGGCGCTCAGCAGGGCGCCGGGAGGGAGGTTTTGGTGGCGATATTCTTGCATCGTCTGTAAATCACCTCGGAGCCCGCGCATGCCCGCATGGAGATATACAAGGATAACCCAATTGTGGAGCTTTAATGGCCTAACAGCAAGACGTCCAAGGGAATAAGACGTGCGGTCGATCAATACGCATGCCTTTCAGCCCGGAATGAAGCAACTGGAAATTATTTCACTATTCTGCGCATTAAAGGTCATAAGTTGAAAATTGCAAAACATCCTTCCTCCACAGCATAAGAAAATTGCAGCACTTAGTAATACACCAGCCTGAGAAGCTGCTGAGTTTAAAATACGTGGGAAAAGGTGGTTTGGTCGGGTTACCATGAAAAAAAGTGGAGATAAGCAACAAGGCTCCAGAGACCACATAAAGCTCTCGGCAACCGCATGCGAGTGAGTTACTTGAAATATATGAAGAATGAATGTTTGTTTTGCAGATGATGGCACAATATTTCCTCATTAGCCAGCAAAGAGAGTACAACCCTCCCTTGTTACTGCGCAAATGAGGTGGTCAGGCTCTTTGGGAGAACAATTTGATTTGCATCTCTGCACTAGGTTAGGGTCGTCTGAACTTCTAAAATGCAAATGCAACACAAAGCATCACGTATACCTGGACTGCCACGAAGGAAACGTCACATCTCGCGTAACTGCTGGTGTCAGCCCAGCAGGGAACTCTTGCCGTCCTCGCGGGAGACCAGCCCCGTGCAGGCAAGCGCGCTCCAGCACTGCTCTTCCTTAGGTCGTTGTTTCTGCAGGAAAAAAAGACAAAATTGTAGAAGAGCAGCCGGGTGAGGCAGCTGAGGAGGGTCTGCACTGCGTTTGCCCAGAGCACGAGGCAAAGCGCAGGGAAGCATCACGGGCGATGTGGTTTCACGGGACGTGTCTGATCGTCCACCGGTGCCGATGGGGGCACGGGAAAGCCTG
Organism: Casuarius casuarius; assembly: GCA_003342895.1. Taxonomy (NCBI): domain Eukaryota; kingdom Metazoa; phylum Chordata; class Aves; order Casuariiformes; family Casuariidae; genus Casuarius; species Casuarius casuarius. Next base: position 1,021,161 of record PTFA01000231.1, read on the forward strand.
GGGCGAGGGCGGAGGAGCAGTGCCCATTCCCGCTGGGGCTGGCTGCGGGGACACGTCACTTTGTCACACAGTGATGCTCCTATTCGGTGCTTGGTTTGCCTGGGAACCGAAGGGAAACTGAGGATCCCGCCTCGAGAGATCGTGACCTGCCAGCGCAGGAGCTGCGGCAGCCCTGCTCTCCACCCAGGGCACGGCGAGCGGGGAGCCGGCGGGGCCACGCAGACCCTGGGGCTGCCCGTCCCCACCAAAAGCGACGAGGAGGCACGGGTGCGCACAGGTCCCCCCGCCGCGGGCTGCAACCGCGGCCCGGGCAGGTGACGACTCCGGATAACACCTTCCCCAGCGGCACCACGGGGCTGGGCGGAGGAAGGAGAGCCCAGAGATGAACGGCTGAGGCTAGGAGAAAACAGGAAAACACAAATCCCCAGTGGCAAAAGCCACACGACCGGCGTCTCCCTGAATCCTCTCCAAGCTCATGCACGGCAGGAGCATCCTGCCCCGGCGCTCCCGCCCCGAGCAGCGCGGTGCTGCCGAAGGGGCCGGGCCGCTGCATCCGCACCTTCCCCTGCTGCACTAACGGGAACCAGAAGCCGTCCAGCAGCATGAGAGTAAAGTCAGACGGAGAAGAAGGAGGTCGATCCAGACCGAAAACCACCAAGACGTCTGGGGAAGGCTCAGATCAGCCTTTCGTTTCGTTTTGGTTTTTCTGAAGCCAGCTGCCTTGTCCCTCCTGTTTCTGCTCGTTTTCACGTGGAAATGCTTTAGCGAGGAAATAATCTCGTGCCCTAATCTCTTGCCTCAGTGAGATTAATGCTTTGTACAGAAACCAACCCGTGGAGAAGTTCAAGATACAGGCGCCTAATGTTTCAATTACAAACCTGCTAAAAATCACAGGAAGATGAATTCCCGTGTTTCCTAACTGCAGTTAAGTGCACCGTGAGGATATTAACTATCTCCACGGTCCTATTGATCTTCCTGTCTCCTGCCACCGCTGGAAACAATTAGAGGTCAATAAGCGACATGAGCTGAAATTTACAGCTGTCAGATAAACCATTTGGCAATATTTCCTTGCCCTTTTACATCGGTGGTTCTGTCAATACTGCAATCAAGTATTTTTTATGGAAAAGAAAGTATCTTAAAAAATATGCGTGTTCTGTCCCACGGACCGGGAGTCGCAGCCACCGGCCGGCTGCTGGCAGCCCGGAGAGCAAAATCCGGTGTGCAAAGGACAGTCAGACTTGTTTTAACAGCACCATCTGCCCAGGAGCCCCATTAACGTGTTCACCCTCACAGTGACCCTGCGGAGGAAAAAATAGGAAATATTCCTCTTTGGGAATGCCGGAAGAGTCGTCTTCCAATAAGGAAACCTGGGATGTGCACCGGGTGCTGCGGGGTGCCCGGGGACCCGGACGAGGCCTCCTACAACCTCCTACGGTGCAGAGGATGTCCAGGAGTTTGCCGCAAAGGCGATGGTCCTGCTCCTTCTGGGACCACCGCACTTGGGGCAAAACCGCTGCGCTTGAGGCAAGCGCAGAGACGTCCCAGGCGCGGAGGCACCCGCTGCCCAGCCCCGAGCAAGAACACCGGGGATCCAGGCCAGCGCGGTGGAAGCTCATTTTGCTCAAGGCAAGAGATACTCCACCTGAAGAGATGCACGGTTCTTGCATTAAAAAAGCAAACAAAAACCCCCAGCCATAAAGGCTACACGTACATGACAGATTTACTAAAGAGGCAATTCACTGCAGTGCCACCAAGCAAGTGTTCATACAGCTCAATTTTGTAAGGAATCATTCATGGTACATTTAGTAAGGCTCCAGGATGAATGGGCGGAAGCCTTCTCCTGCTATTTATCTCCTATTTTCCTTGCTTGTTAACTCCTCCTCCTCCAACTCGGCTGTCCTCGCGCCGCCATCCCAGAGCCACGGAGCAGCGGTGGCTGGACGGTGAAGGCAATGCCCGCGCTGATGCCCCGCAGAGAGCGGTGCTGGGAAGGACCGGCTCCCTCTGAAGAAGAAGGGTTATTTCCAAAAAGCTCCAGACTACCCACATTTTGGTTGTCCTCAGGCCCCACTACGCGGGTGGCAATGCAACAGGACCGCCTTTGCACACAGGCCAATGCACCGTGCTGGCCAGCCATCACTGCGAGCCCTCCTCTGCTCCCGAGCACCAGCCACATCTCAGGGACTTCCTCAAGCCGTTCCCGAAATCCCACCCCACGTGCATCTCCTTCGTGGTGATTTTAGTGGTTGGTTCTTCTGGACGCTATACGCATGCTGGTGAAATACCACCTCCTCTTGCTGTTTCCTCTGCGTCAGGGCATTAGATGAGTTCCCAAGGCCACAGGAATAAATCACAGCCCATCGCTCCGCAAAGGGCTGGGCCAGAACTGCAGACGCCAGCGCCCTCGCCTTGGCCACGCCGGCCTGCCGACCGCGGCGGGGCCGCCTCCTCCGAAAGGGCCTCCCAGGGCTTCKCCCGCCCAGCTCCCTGCTGCCGCCGAGCAAAATCCCTTCCCAGCCTAGCCCTGCAGCGAGCAGCACGCCAGCGCCATGAAGAGAGAGAAAGATGCTTCCTCGTCGAGCCTGTCCCTCCTGCCCGCGAAATCACGCGCCGTCCAGGGAACCGACCTCCTCCCGGGGAGAAACAGCATCCGCCTGAGGGAACTGCTGGATTAAGGTGAAGTTTGAGATGAAAAACCTGCTTTTCATGCGGCCATGCTCACGGATCATCTCTCAGAGATGGGAACGATGAGGAATACGGAGCGTATGGAAACCAAACAGCACTGAGTGCAACACTATCGACGTTCAAAAGCTCTCCTCTAATCACTGGCTAATTAAAGGACCCAGCTTATTTCCTGCACTGGGTCTTTGAATCCGCACGTTAGCATTTAGTTCATGGCTACAGTTAGAAAGTGTCAGAATAGATGCATTGGCCTCGTATTGAGAGGCCCAAACTCTCCGCAGCACGTCTCCAGCCGAACGGTCCCCGTGTCCGGTGACAGCATCGCCGGGGGACACGGGCTGCTCGTGCCGCACGGCTACCCGGACGCGTACCGACGGAGCAAGCCCCGTGCAGGAACCACGCGGCCGAAGCAAACCTGCACAGAAAGCTCCACGTGAACCTTCCGGGTGGCTCAGCACAGCACCAGCTCCAGAGTATTTTCCAAAATCTTTTAGGTTTTGAGATTAATTCTCATGATTACCAGAAAACACAACATTACTGCAAGAAGTAGCACGTCCACATCTTGTTCTAATCTCCTTAACCCCTCCAGGAAAGGGGGGTAGATGGACATGGATACATCCCATCTTGTTCAGTTTATGTTCTAATTTTTCAAACGTGAGTTTAAATGAAAATGGCTGAACTGGCATCCCGAGATACTCAAGCTTTTCTATCCAAAGGCTGCGTTTAGCTATTCCCGTAAGCGCAACCATACCCTCTCCACCCAGAAAGCTGATGGGACGAGAAAGGCAGCGTCCACTTCTATCCCATCTCATGCCAATCTGCTGAAGCATCCAGCAGGACCGCTGCGCTGTTTTTTGCGGCTTCAATACATTTCCCACAGACCCCGAACAGAGGCAACTATTCATCAAAGGCATCTGTCTTAAAATGGATCCTGCACGTCCCGGAGTGGCTAGATCACATTTATGCCTTCTGACTTCACCCTCTAATACCGTGAGTTTCGACAGGGAGGGAGACACGCATCTGTGCCTGTGTGCCAGTGGGAACAATTTTGTCAACAGCACTTTAACATCCAAGTGATTCTCATCGCAGCTGTTACGAGAAGCACTGGGAAGTGCAATAAAAATAGTTTTATTAAATAAATTATCTAGCGTTTGCATACACTGTGCATAAAAACGTACACCCAGATACTGACTTCAAACGCTCCGAGGGTCCAGCTCCAGCCTGGTAACAACACCGAGAGTAACAACAGCGAAGGAACCCACCCCTGCCCCGTTATTCCAGATGGCAAACACGGGCTGGAGCGGGAAACCTAGCACTTCCTAATTAAATACAATCCGGTGCCAGCGCTGAGGAAGCGGCCGAAGCAGCAGCAGATGCTGACTACGGAGGATGCACCCAATTGCCAGGATTCAGAGGCAGAGCCAGGATCTGGGGGACATCCCTGCGGCACCGAGCGATGGGCTGCCACCCCCGCTCCGGGCAGCAGCACCCACGCGAACGCCGGGAGGGCAGGAGCACTGCTGCCCGGGCTCTGCCTATCGCTTGCCGACGGGGCAAGCAGGTCTGCAGCACTCCCCAAGGTGCAAGACAGCAGAGAGATTTATTCTGACTATTAGCAGCATAGAAGAAACGTGTCACCAAGCTACGGCTCACGAGAGGAGGACTGCTCTTGCAGCAAGCCCCGTGGGTAGGTACGCAGATGGACAGGAGAACTGTGCAACACAACACACACCACAGTGCAAGACAGGCAGTCAGCAGCTTCTTCAGGCCTGCAGGCTACAACGAGTCGCTTGAAGACCAAGGAACAAATGAGCAACGATCTGAAGTTATAATTGTAGGACATGGTATCTAAAAGCTGCCAATCTATTGCTTTGAGAGCGCTGAGTACTGAAACAGCCTCTGAAACCCGTAAGACAAATCCCAAATGCTCAGTAGCTGCTCAGGGATCACGAGCCCTGGGAAAAACATGAGTGTGACAATGTGCGTGTGGCCCCAAAACCACGCTTACAGCTACACGTGGTCAGGACTGCTGGGGTCCGGGACGGACCAGGTGACATCTGCACACGCTGCTCAGCGGAGCAAAACCGAGCTGCAGGACGGATGCGTCTGTCAGCCTCCGCGGGCTCCTCGAGGGCCTTTCCGCACACGGGAGACGTGGCGAGCCCTTCCCCACGCGCCCCAGCAACGGCGTCGCGCGGCTCACCCGGCCACGCGCTCGCCCCGAGGGACGCCCTGCCCTGCCCGCTCCCCCCGGCGCTCGGCTGGGTGCAGCGCCGCCGCCGTCCCGCGCACCCAGCTGCCATCCGCCTCTCGGCCAGCCCGCTCCCAGCGCGTCTCCTGCTCTGCCCCGAAGCCTCGGTCGTGCGGAAGGAGAAGGCCGCAGTAAGACCGACCACCTCCCCTTGGCATGCGGCTTTCCATGCCCTTTTAAAACACAAACCCAGCCATGCGAGGCACGAGAAAACACCTCCCATGGAGTTACTTGCTACCTACCATCGCGTCCGAGAAGTCATACGACTGTGTGGCACCGTGATCGCGGTCTCGAGCTTCCGGGACATGCACGTTGCTGCTCAGTCACCACTCTGGGTGCAGTCAGGAGGAGTGAGTGAGAAATCACTGAATCCAGAAATTGGGATAATTATAGCTGTCAAGTAGAACTCATCCTCTCTTGAAATCATATCTTCCATCCAAGGCAGAGAAATCCAATTCACAGCAGCATTGATTTCTGAAAGCCCGACCAAAAACACAGCCTAAGTACACAGTACTACATGGCACACCGACAGTTCACGTGCTGACCCTACAACATGCATCTCCTAGACCCAGGAGATCATGCATGCAACTCCCCTGAGCTGCGGTGGGGACCGGGAGCATGTGTTTTGTCACATGTACCATGATCACAGCTTTAACATTCTGCAAGTATGTGGAGCTCATTACTGACGGTGCCGCCTGACCCCACCGCGGGCCGCGGCTCGGGATCAAACCTCCCCGTGGCTCACATCCAAGCCCGAGACTGAGCAGTGGCCCATGCCCAAGAGAAGGCTGGACACCAGCATCTGCGGAGGCAGTGGGCATGGAGGAATGCCCTCCTCCATCCAGCTCTGGAGAGCTCATGCTTTAGCTGTGAGCAAAATATGTTCCCCTGGTTTCAAAGGACTCGTGCTGGCAGCCTGTGACCGGGTACTTCATTACAAAAAGCCTCACGGAGAAGAGGAAACTGAGACGCTCCCTCCCTGATTCTAGGAACCACCTTTCCAAGCGAGATGCACCTTCCCGGGGTGGGATGCAGGCAGTGAGCGTGGCCCGGGCAGGCAGCACCGCCGCAGCGACGTTGCCGACGCTCAGGCAGCTGCAGCCCGCAGCAGGCCGGCTGGCACGAGAGGAGCATCCTCCGGATGGGGAAAGGGCCAGGAATCTGCACGGCACGCCGCTAACAACGCCCGCTCCCCCGCGCCGAGCCGCGCTCGGGCACCGGGCAGAGCTGCAGTCGCGGGAACGGAATTGGCCTCGGGCTCCCGGTGCCGAGAAGCCGCCGAGGGAGGGAACTCGCAGCTTGGTTTCGGGAGGGTGAGTTACAAAGCGGAGGAAACGGCCCAAAGGAAGCACGCACATCTCAGCTGCAAAACCAGGCGCCAGCCCCAGCCCCTGCACACAGCGCGCCAAGCTCATCGCTGCACGCAGGAGGATGGATGCTGTTAAATCACACAGAACAGGGGCCACAAAAGTCACCCGGTCTGTCCCCCAGCCCCAAACAACGTATACTCTGCTCAAATAACTACGTATGCAGAAATACCTGGCTGACACGGGAAAACCCTCCTGGGTGCCTGGAAGGGGAGCTGCTCCGTGATGCCTGCTCTCTGCCGAGACCCCGGGAGCTCGCCCGTGCCGGCCTGCTCGAAAATAAACGTGTCCACCCGCAATCACGGGGCAGCGCGGGCAGCTGGGGACGCGAGCGCGGCCCTGACTCTGCTCTTCTCAAGGCACAGTCGGAGCCCCGCTGCTTTCCACAGATTCATAACCACGGTGACCCCATTTTATTAATTTAATTTGGAATTTATTTGCACGGCAGGTCCTCGTCGCCTGTCACGGTGATGCTCTGATCCTAGCCGGGGTCCCTCTGTGCCGCGCTACAACACAAAGAGATAATAAACAACAATAATACGGCTCCTCCGCCTGCCCGCCGTCAGCAACGCCGCCTGAGCGTTCATCGACGGTGAACCCGTCCCACCTCCCCTCGCACCTCCCCGCGCTTTATCCAAACCGCGGGACTCGGAGGGAAACTCGTCTTCCTTTTAGCCAGGTAATACAATTCCTTCACAAAGATCTTCAGCGGTGATGCACAGAAGTGCTAACAGGCTCCGAGTGTCTCATGCATCATCTGCTTTCTTCGTTATTGAAGGACTGCGTGTGTATTTTGTAAGGCTGAATGCAGAAAAGGCACAACACACGCTCTTACCTTAAGGCTTGGGGATGTTTATAGTCACTCAGCCAGACAAGATGAAAGCAAACACACACAAATACCCTTATCTGGATGTTTCAGATTACCTCTGGCGTTATGTATTTCGGTTGCCTTATTGCTGTTCCTTTTACAGAGATCACCGGCAAAGAGAAAGGTGCGGCTTGAAGTCATCCCAAGCCTTCCTGGATTAAAATAGGAAGGAGAAGAGACAATTTAGTGCCTGGTTGATCTCCCCGGGCACAGGTGGGGGATGCCGGGGTGCTGGCAGCTGCACAGTCCTTGTTTCACAGCGTTAACGACCTACGTGGCTTGGGAAAACCCCACATAAATCTATTCTGCAATGGAGTAATGAAACCTCACCCGCGAGCACGAGCCCGCCGGCGTGAAAGGCAGCAGAGACCTCACAGGCTTGTGACTCTGCAGGCACAAGCTCAGTCCCGCTGGGCCCGGTGTGCTGGTACCAGTCCAGCCTTTGGGACAAAACCCTGTAACCGGTTCTTGCAGAGGGGCTTTGCATCATCCCTCGGGGCACAGAAACGGGGACTCGTCCCAGGAGGACGTCAAGGTCCAGGTCACCTTGTCTGGCCCTTGCCCAGGGCACAGCTCTGCACGCGTGCCCGCTGCCCCTGGAGACCTCCCCGCCTGGAGCAATGGGGGTACGCAGAAGGCCTCCACAAAGCCGCACAGACCGTCCTGCTTTTTGGGGGAATACACACTCTTAAAACCGGGAACGGACGTTTTGAAACACCAAGCCTCAGAACGACGTATGTGAGCAGCATCCGGAAGGAGCCGGGGAGCCCCGTGCCCAGGACGGTAAGTCCTTTAGTTGGTCAGAGAGCAAATGTCACCATTCCAGCGGGGAAACACTTATTTGAACAACAGCGAAACCCTTATTTTACTGAATCTTTTCAATTTTGAAAACAAACTCACAGCAAGATCTCACTATTTAAATAACAGAAGACCTCGACATATAATGGATGGCTGCTGCAGGTACAGAGAAATCTGCAAAGCAACCTGTTGGAGGCTACAAATGGTCGTAAGAATTGGAAAACAGCGGCTAAACGCAGAGCATGTGTGTCGGTAATGACCCACCGGGCTCGGAAGCCTGTTGCACGGCAGCATTTACAGGAGATCGGATGTCAGAGATCCCGGGAATGCTGCACTACCCGGAGGCGGGCTCACCCCAACCTGACCAAATGCTTCAGTTTCATAATTTGGGAATCCCCGTGCTCGATCACTTGATGCCGATGCAGGGCTGGAGGTGCAGCTTGCTGGGCATGGGACTTCGCTCCTGCTTGGCTTTGCAGGTCCTCTTCGCTCTGGGACTTGCCCCGAGCTACGTAACCCTGCTCGCCCGGGGAGCATCCTTCAAGCCCGCCGCGGTGGGGGGTCCTGTTCTCCGCTAACGGCAGCCACGGGGTTATTTTTTGCTCCTGAGCTCTCGTCTGCGCTGGTTATTAGCGAGGTGGGAGTCTGGCCACCACCATCCAAAGCTCTTGCAGCTCGCTAAAACGTTCTCAGCCACGCGGCCTTTCAGGTGGGAGAGGAGTTTCGGTGGCACGTTTCCCTCCGGGCTCGCGGGGACACCAGCAGCTGCAGAAGCCCCACGGAGCAGCCTGCCGATCTCAGCGGACGCCTGCCAAAATTCAGCAGTAATACAAGAGCAAAGGAGGGAGCCACAACGCGCTCAATTTAGCCAATCTTTTGGGGCAGAGTTTCTCATTTGCGTTAGCAGTAACTGAGGCTTAGCCCGGAGAGCGCTCACCACCGCGTGCCTCGGCGCAGAAGGAGCCCTCATTCCACGGCCAGAGGCACATTCCCAGCCCGGAGCACCGCCGGGCCAGCCCAGGATGCTCTCCCGCGGTGAGGCCCTGCGGAGACACCTTCTCCTGCCCCTGCTCCCGCCCTGCAGGAACCTCAGCAGCTTTCACCTCCATTGCAAGCAACACGAGAGCCCAGCCAAGCACCGCTGCCAGCTACGGTGAACTACCAGGGCAGAGCGGTGACCCAGGGCCACCCCATTCCCAGGCTCTTCCCTCAAGGAAAGCACGGGTTTCCCTCAACAGCAGCCACCCAGACATCTCCAGGAGAGACCAAGGAAACACCGAAGCCAACCACATGCTGGTGGTACCTGCCAAGAGCATGCAAGCGGAGAAGCAAGGAGGAGCAGGAGTGCTGGATGAAGGCACAACACAGACAGCCAAAGACCCTCATAGCCTCCACCCCAACCCCAACACACGTGCTTTCCCCAACTTATACCAACACCTTCCCAGGGAAGGCAACAGAGGAGGAGTGGGGAGGAGAAAAGAGGTGCCACAGGTGGAAGCGCTGAGGGTGGAGAGGGAGGAGCCCTACGGAGCGCTAAGAAACCTCAGCTGGCTGCTTGTCCTCCATCCTCTTAGATTTCTTCCCAGCCGAAGGCCCCATCCAGGGGGACAGATCCTGGGGCTGATTGCTCCACGCACCCCTCCTCTGGGAATGTTACTGGGAAGTGAGCTGGTTTATGGCACCTTGCGGGAGGCGGTGAACGTGCCTTGCTTTCCCAGGGCTGGACGAGGCACGGAGACACAGCTGCAACCGCTCTGCGCTCAGACCAACGTGTGATCTGACACAGAGTTAAAGCTCTGTAAAAGGGAACTGGCAGCAGAGCACAGACCCGTTCCAGCGGCCCTGACCTCCAGCCAGGACGTCTCTGGGATGTTACCTGCTGGAGTAAAGGCACCGAAAGCAGCTGTCAGCAGCAAGTGGATTGCGAATCACTTGCTACAGAGACAAGTCAGCATGATTCAGAATAATCGTGCTTTGCAATGAGTTTACAGGCCAGTCCCAACCCTTACGAAGTCTCACTTAAACCAGTTCTGCAACCTTGGCCTTCATGTAAGGCTACGCAGAAGCTGCTGTGGACAAGGACTACGGCACAGGCAGGTCACAGTGACATGCTATTACCACCGTGGGTGGGTTAAGGTAGCCCTCAGGCTGCCCTACCAGGGGCTGAGGTGCCTCCTGGCCGGCCTCATCCTCTGAAGGGACGGAGAGGGGGCTTGGGAGAGCTCCCGTCGCCCCGGTGCTGGGAGCAGAGCCCCGGGGCTCCGGCAGTCGCTGCCCTCTTTGCTCTTCTCTGACACAGGGAAGGTGAAAGGAGGGGTTACGGTCTTTTCTCCTAGAGCACTGGGGGGACTTGGTTATATTACGATATAAAGAACCAACGCACCTTTGCACAAAATGGTGTGCTTCTAAAATTCCTGCTAATTCTTGCATTCAACCTTCATAGCAGAACCAGGTTAATGTGGTTCTGAGACTGAGCAAGCCCAGTCTCCCTGCACATAGTTCAATAACGGTTTGAAGAGTGAGATCCTCAGATGCTTATGTTGTCAAGGAATCCATAAAATAAGATTAATCGGGGAAGAGGAAAAGAAAGTGAGAAATCAGAGACTAGTCGGGAGGATAAGAGGAGCTGAGGAGGATTGCCATCGAATACCAATAACGCTCTCCTCTGAAGATCTCCAGGCCTCTCAAAAAAAGAGATTTTCTGTTCTTTCTCAGGAAGAGCAGCGTGTCAGTCTGTACAGGGTCTCATGCACCAATTCACAGGTCAGACACCTCTCAGGGAAAAGAAAAGGTATCGGAGAATGGCCTGAATTAATTCCGTTTCATGCCAACCTGCTAAGACCCCTCGATGCTGATTGCTCTCTGCTGCACAGATAAATTTCGCTCCCGTTTCTGAGCCCGTGGCGGGGACAGATCACATGTATTGCAGCTCACATCTCCTCACCCAGATCACTAGGACATACAGCCTTGATTAACCGCATTAATTAGGGGAACATGGGAAACACAGGGATGGGGAATGCTATAAATCTGCTCATTGATTTGTCCATATTCCCCTCGTTGCCCGCAAGGCCTCTCTGCTCCGCAGAATAAAAGATAACGCTTAAACCAGCTTCCTCCCCTCTGCGCACACAGGTCTGCTTGAGGCAGATCTACCATCTGAGGCCAAGTGTCTTTTCCAGGGAACATCCCAGTATCATGCATGGATCATTTCCCAAGGAGATCTTGGTGTATTGCTCTTGGGAACGGGTCTGTAATATCCCATGCACCTTCTGCACAAGCCTCCCTGCTAAAGCAGGCAGCACCAGTCATGTGCAACCGGGGTCGAGTCCCAACCCTGCTCTGCTCCTTGAGACCGCTGGAGTAACCTCGGCCATGCCTGGAGGTAAAGAGATCCTGAATGCCGCTTATCCAGCTCCATCCACCACCAAAAGCGTGTGCCAATGTAGCACAGCAATGTCTAGCATGCACCTTTTTTCGGGCTTTTCTCTCTAGACTTTGATGATTCCCTGAAGAATCTGAAAGCTCCTGCTTCGGATCACGTCGTGCAGCCTGGTCAGCAACAAAAAGGTGCATTTCTTCAGCTAAAATTAGGATGCTCTCATTTAAATGTGAATCTCACACTATAGCTAAGAGCTGTGAACCAGCCAGTCCTTCTCCTCTAAATGAGTGTGACAAGGACACTCTGCCTTAAATCAAGCAGTGCTCACTGCGTGTGGCTACCCAGCTGGCAGCTAGGCGGGGGCTAGGATTTATTTTTTACTTACCTAGAAAATGAGCTCAATGGGCTGGATTCATTAGCAGGACAGGGAGCTTCCTCTCAGTTATGGGCCAAATTAGCCATTCCTTAACCATTTGCATCTGCTTTTGCACATTTTAATGAACAGTTATGCTGACGGTTTTAATTGCTGTGATTTTACGGGGATGAGGTGTAGACCCATTAACCTTTTACCTTTAGACAGCACCTTATTTCTAGTGAGTTATTAGAACTTGAGCTTGTAGGGCCTAATTTCCACCATGAAAACTACTGGAATTTTAAAAAGTGTTTTCCCCGTGACACCTCGGACTGAAACGGAGCATTTTGGAATTCTTGTGGGAAATGTCGGAAGCAGAGAAAAACATCCCACCCAATACAAAATGCCGGCAGCCCTGGGAGCGGGCTGTTGGAGGCATCCCAGCACGGAAGGATGCGTTAGCTGCAGGCAGAAGACAAGAGAGGGCACGAGGACAAGGAGGGTGAATAAACAGCAGCTTGGGGGCCGCTTTTGCAGCTGCAGTCGCGTCACACGCTGCAGCGGGCACGGTACCTCCGGCCACGGGTCGCCTCCGGACCGGGGTGGGCCACGGTCCATGTGCAGTGAAACCACAGTGTCCCGATGGAGAAATCCAGGGGAAAAACAACCCGTTCCTCTAAACAGAAGGTGACGGAGAAGCTCTATCAGTTGTCAAAGGATTATGTCAAGGGAAGAGGAGAGAAGGCAGCCCTGCGCCACGCCGGACGGGATGCAAAGCAGCTCCGGACGGGGACGGAGGAGACCCCGGTTTGCGCCTGGGGGGACAAGGCAGCGTGATCCCCCCGCGATCCCGAGCCGAGGACGCCGGCCCTCCACACGGACGAGCGTTATTATCCTCCAAACAATTCATAGGGCACCTTCCCAGCAGCCGCTGGGCACTTCTGAACTATATCAAGACAAATTACGGTGCGCAAGCTAATCGCGGAAGGCAGCACTAAATCAAAACCAGTGCTGTTCTTATATATTACAGATGGAATTGAGCCATAAAATTTGGATATGGATTTGTACATTCCCTAACTCAGGGGTGGGCTAAGGTGTTGTTATAGCCTCATTTCGTTCACGTCCCACCTGACACACATAAATTGAGCGGTTAGTTTTCTAGGAGATGGGAAAAAGAGAAAGCCTTTCAAAAAGGAGAGCAACTTTATTCTTAGACCTCCTTAATGTTGCTCTGAACATCTTACACCAGAAATCACTCCAGAGATCATTTAGACATGCTTAGCTGATAATTTAAGCTTATAATTAAAAAATTATTTATTGATAGATGCTTTAGTGGAAAAAAGATGTTGGAGTTTCATGTTAAACCTATAAAAGTCCTCACTCGCATCCTTTAGACTTGAGTGTTATTTACAACAAGCCCTTACACCTAGAGGGGTGGGGTAAGAATAACATCTCTGTACCCGCGGCTTTTCCTCCACGGGAAGGAGCCCCTCGTTTGCAGACGCTTCATCGGCGCCCGCTAACGCCAGAGCTTCGCGCGGGACAGAGGTTTCCAGATGCAGCAGCTATTGTTCCCATTAAAATTCCAGCATTTGCTGCCAGACCTTTGGGGATTTTATATCCTCTTACAAAGAATAGAGTGGAATAAACTACTAAGGGCAGAAATAAGATCAGCTAGTGCAAACGGTGGAAAAAAGAGTTAGGAAGGGATCTGACAAAACCCAGCAGTGCTGCTTACCCCCAGGAAGCCGCCTTGCCCATCGTCTGCAACGCGTCGCTAACAACCCGCCAGGACCACAGCTACAGGGCAATACGTTATAAGGTTAAATATTTTCCTGTAGGCAAGTTCCCGCCTAACGTGCAATTGCACGAGCTTTATGCAGGTGTATTAGTTACCACACTAATGCAACCGCTCACAGATAGCGAAATCCGCACTCCCGGGGACGAGCAACGCCCTCAGGGTTGCAGACAGCAGTCTCGGCCTCAAACACGGGGCCCTAACGTGCCTGGATGCCTCGCCTCCCCTCCTGTTGCACGGCTTTGCACCGTGCACCCCTCTGCGGTGTCATCTTGCCTGTCACAGAGCTTTGCACCGTGCACCCTCCGTGGTGTCACCTCCCCTGATGCACGGCTTTGCACCTTGCACCCCTCCATGGTGTCACCTCACCTGTCACACAGGTTTGCACCCTGCACCCCTCCGCGGTGTCACCTCCCGACGCACGGCTTTGCACCATGCACCCCTCCGCGGTGTCACCTCGCCTGTCACAGAGCTTTGCACCGTGCACCCCTCCGTGGTGTCACCTCCCGACGCACGGCTTTGCACCATGCACCCTTCCGCGGTGTCACCTCGCCTGTCACATGGGTTTGCACCGTGCACCCTCCGTGGTGTCACCTCCCCTGTCACACAGCTTTGCACCATGCACTCTCTGCAGTGTCACCTCGCCTGTCGCACGGCTTTGCATCTTGCACCCTTCCACGGTGTCACCATCCCTGTCACACGGCTTTGCACCATGCACCCCTCCGCGGTGTCACCTCCCCTGTCACACAGCTTTGCACCGTGCCCGGTGGGAACCGGGGACCACCCTGGGACTGGGAGCCCCGGGATGAGCTGCCGCGCGAGGGCCCAGGGCGACACGAGTTGGCACAAGCTAGCGGCAAACCAAACCGGACTGCAGCGTGCAGTTGTTCCTCTGAGCTAAATGCTTCGATTCAGGTCAAATATTTCCTCAAGATTTTTCCCAACAGAAGTTTGAAATATTTCAGGGGAAAAGAAAAAAATCCAAATTTCACTTTGGAAAACGTCAGTTTTGAGCAAGCTCAGGTTTGGGTCGACTTTCCCTCCCCGTGCAATAAGACAGCCCTCCGGCCCGCGGGGACGGGAGCTTCTCCCCGCTGCCGGGCGCTGCGCCGGCCTCGCCTGGCCTCGGCCCGTGGGACTGGAGGCCGGGGAGGCAGCAGGGAGGCCGGAGGCTCCTCGCCGCCGCCAGCTCTTGGCAACACCAGAAGAAATCCAGGGAAACGCCACTGATGGCAGCAAAACGACGTCTTTTTTCTGCTTAGCAGTTGTCTCAGGTCACAGCCTCCCCCCGCGTGCGCTAGGCGAGCTCCGTCTCTCCGCACCGGCGATGCAAACACGAGAGGCTGCATTCGACGGCCTGCTGCCGAGCTGCTACATGTTACTTACATTAACATCTGCTCTATACGATGCCCACGAACTCACCTGATGGGAGCCGGCGTGGTTTAAAGGTAAATATTTTCCAAGCTGACGCTCTCCCAAAGGCACGCTGCACGTCAGCCGGTTATGCTAAAAATGAATTATCTTTCAAACATTTGCTTTATCCTGCCTTGCTGTGTAATCACCATCCACACTCCCCCACCGCCTTTATTTTGCGAGCAGTTAAATCGTTGGCCTCAAAGCCGTGACGAAGGCCGCAAAGCTGGGAAGTGACTAACGAGCGGAGACGCATTGCAAAGCACCATTTACAAGGAATACCCTTTTTTTTGCCCTGTTTAAGCGCGATGCCCAGCCGGCAGAGGCGGGCGAAGGCCCTCGTGTCCGCTGGAGGCGACGGGCTGCACCGAGCAGGATGATCCACCCCGAGGTGCTGCGATGCTGGTGCAACGACAGGCGATTATCTCTGCAGGTAGAATTAAAACAAAATAATTAACTGAAGGAGCGGGGGGAAGAGCAACGGACCCTGCAACGGGAGATGCTATTTTCGAAAGCAGAGCGGCGCCGTTTTGCAGCGTTTCCCTCCTGCTAAGCAGGGCGCGGGCACCGTGCGTGGGAACACGGGAGCGCGGGAACGGGCATCGCTCCCCAACGCGCCCCGGCCCGGCCGGCATCCCGCTCGCATCCACGCCGACGGCGACCCTGCTGTCGGAAACGTGCTAATCCAGCAGCCCGCAGCACGGAATACAACTCTAATTAGGAGTTAATTTAGATCGGAGGAGATAACTATGATATGTTTACTAAATACCGATTAATTATTTAAGAAATATTTGTTAAAACCCAGAACAATGCGGCAGATGCGTATCGAGCCACTGCTGAAGGTTAACAAATACGTGCTTTTAACAAACAACCAGCTGTTAAGATATAACAGTGATTAGATATAACAGACATTAGAAGATCATCCCGCGAGGGCTCGGGGAAGAGCAGCCCACCGCCCGCCCGGCGCGTCAGCGCGTCTCCCCGGCGGACACGTAACAAAATTGGGCCAATTCGCCAAAATCTGGCGTTTCGGCCGCGGACGCCAGCCCAGAGCACTTGCACGCACCGTGCGCTGAACCTGGCCGAGCGCCGCGCTCCGCCCGCGGCATCCGAAGGAAAGTCGGATCGTCGCAAACAATGACTTTCTTTATTCCTCCGCGTTTTGTTCCCGTGGCATGAAGGTCAGGAGGAAAGCAGATTTATTAAAGCATAAACAAACTGCATAAATGCTTATGGTAATTCCACTTCCGTTAAAAATACCGGTTATTTTTAAAGCTACTTTAAATTATCTCCGTTCTAATGAAAACTCGCATGTAATCTGTTAGTGAGGGATGTCTGTTGAACCATGAATTATTCAGAGAAGTCTCTGTTCTGTTATCTGGAGCCTCTGGAGATTATTCCCACCATTGTCCGTGGTGATGGGTCATTATGCACTCTCTGAATTTAATCTTTTAGGCTATCCAGCAGCACAGAAAAAATGTATGAATAACAATTTTCCTGTAATAACCTTCAACTAACCTTTCAACCAGAGTGAGTAATTCCAATCCTATTTTCACATCAATAGAAGAGTCAAAGCTAGGCAATTATCTCTTATCTCTTCCATAACCCTCCCCCTTTAATTTTTAAAAAGGATGTTAAAGTACTTACTGGAGGCATGAAGAAGAAAGGAGGCTGGAATGAAGTACGGGCAAATTTTGATGAACAGTGATAGGGGTGCGTGTTAGATAATTATTAATTCTCCCCCCCCCTCCCCTTTTCGCTGCATTCCTCCGTCGCTGCTGGCACACCAGTTGCCTCCCTCGCGTCCCTGGCAAAGGAGCAGCAAAAACACCCTCCAGGTCCTCGCCGGGCCAGGGGAATGCTGCAAAGGCAGCCAAATATTTACGCCCGGCTTAGGGACGGCCTTGCAATGGGTTTTCTGGGGGAACCCCGGGTGCCACCCCGCGCCGCATCCTCCGGCAGAGCCCGGCCGCGGTCCCTCCCTGCCCGGGGCGCGGGGGTGATGGGTGTTTGTGCAGCGCTCCACGACCCCGGCTCTACTTAAGGGTTTTACAAGGGTTATTACCGAATTCGCGGGCACGCTGTCGTTCCCACGGGGGTCATTAGGTGGCACGTGAATTTGCCGGCGATTCAAGGCGGCGCGCTGGGCTGGCGGCGAGCGCGGGAGGAAGCGTGCAAGGGCCGTGCGCCGCAATACGGAAGCGCGAGTGAATCGCCGCCTGCTTTTATTTCGGTTTGCTGGGCCGGGCACCGCACCAGCGCTGTGTGAAGGTCAGAGGTTTGCAGCGATAAGGGAAGAATGAGTGAGCTGATTGCCAGCCTCAAACCCTCCGGTGGGAATTTATATCCGCTCAGCTCCGGAAAAAACTCTCCAAGCTTCAGGAAGGGACGTTTTATCGGCAAGCGAGGCTCAGGCTGGCGGCAGGAGCAGCGGGTCGGGAACCCGGCCGGGCCCGGACACGCTCGCCGGGCTCTGCGCGTCCAGGGGAGCCACGGCAAACGCTGAGCACAGCGCGGAGCAGCACATCGGGGTGCAACCCTTCCCACGAACGCAGACAGGGATGGCCGTGGGGTGCCAGGCGCTGCCGAGCCGCCCCGGGGCAGTGCCGGGTGTCCCGGGGCCGGTCCGCTCGCGCAGGCTCCGCTTCCACCAGGGAACAGCGGTACCGAGACCATCGCGCGATGCTTTCGTGGTGCCGGGCGACCTCGCAACGGCAGCGCTGCAGAACAGCCTCGTCCCGGCGCCTTCGCTTCCAGGCGGACCGGCCTTTCCGGAGCGGGCACCCCAAAGCAGCCCGGAGCAGCATGTCCCAGCGCCCCACGCTGCTGAGCAGACCCGCTGCAGCCTGCCAGGCGTCTCGTGCACCCCGTGCCGCACCCGGCACCCCGCGCTGCGACACCAGGCACCTGTGTCAGACTTTGCAGGCCACGCTGCACCGTGCACCCCGAGCTGCTCCGTGCACCCTGTGCTGCTCCATGCACTCCACGCTGCTCCGTGCACCCCGAGCTGCTCCGTGCACCCTGTGCTGCTCCATGCACTCCACGCTGCTCCGTGCACCCCAAGCTGCACCGTGCACCCCACGCTGCACCGTGCACCCCGAGCTGCTCCAAGCAAGGTGCACTGCTCCAAGCGCCCCACGTTGCTCCGTGCACCCCGCACTGCCCTATGCAAACACACCAGTCAGGAGAGAAGAACCTCAGACCCCTTCCCCTGTTCTCTCTGTCTCAGGGCCGCTCAGAAGGGATTTTCGACATGACTCTGCTATTGGAGAAACCCGAAACATCTGCTCTGAATTACAGGGCCGTGGATTTTCAAGGTCAAGGCTGAAGCGCTGGCGCAGCTTTAGGAGAAAACCGCGGCTGTCTGTCCCGTCCCGGGCCCGGCTCCAGAGGAATCTCACCGCGCACCTGCAGCCAGGTCTCCCCGGGGACGGGGAGCACGCTGGCCCCAGCCCGCGCTCTGGGAGATGAAGGAAGGCCTCAGCTTGGGCCTCTGCTCAAATGTGGCCTATTACATGCTGATATACAGGAGAAAGAAGAGAGTCACAACCTCAGCTCTTGCAGTGGCCTGGTGGCGCCTCCGTGGGCTTTGGCCCCAGCTGCTATTACCGCTAGCACAGCAGCATCCATCAATGCAAATATCCTTCCCCAGTAAGTGCAGAAAATTGCCCTATTTGCACTTGCTATTTCCTTCAGGAACAGAAATATCGCCGGAGTAATCTGGGCCGGATTGCCAGCGCTGCGCTGCAAAAGGATCGCATTTGAAAGTCTAATGACAGACATATTCCTCCTAATCAGAGCAGTAATTTCATGGGCAAAACACCCCATTGTTTCGCAGAGAATGGCGACCGGGAAGCAAGAATGCTGCATTAAACATTAATTGTACCAGTGCCCAGGCATTTAAGAGAGCAGGGACTTCTCGGAGCCATGCACGCCCGAGTTTTCGGGACAGTTGTCTTTAAGAGCCCTGGAAGTAGATGAGAAGGCTGATCTGCGCCAGCTGGCAGGCTCTCGGCTCTCCATAAATGCAGCCTATTGTTCAGGCGCTTTTTCAACAGCACCATCGAGCGAGAAGGGAGAAAAAAAAAAAAGCTGGCAGCTCGGAGGTGAAGCAAGAAACAAAGATGCTCCTTCGGGATGCCAGCTCTGCCGGCGGGTAGCGACGCTCCGGCACTGCAGTCGGTGCGGAGGGGAGATAGGCAAAAGCCCCGCGGGCACCATCGCTGTGCCACGGGCACGCCGGGGAGCCCCGAGCCCGGCAGAGCACTTTCGGCACCGTCCTTGTGTCCTTCCCGTTTTCCCGACCTGGGGAGCACCACGGTTACCTACGCGATAAATCAGGGAATCGATACGGCCGCGTCAAGCCTGGCTCATTGCTCGGCGGGGAAGGTCAACAGTCAGACCTTGTTTTGGGGGAAATTCTTCCGACGTGAGCATCGTCGGCAGCGCACGCGTGCAAGCGACCCGGCGTTAGCCAACCTGCTCGTCCTCCGCGCCGTGAGAACGGCCCAGGTTCACGCCGCTTGAAGCCGATTAGGGATCTGTAGGTGCTGCCCCAAAGCGCTGGCTGCACGTGTCCCGACACGCCGGCGCGCGGGAACGCCTGTCTCGCCAGCGAGAGCCCCGGAGCCGGGCTGGCCAAGGCGCTATAAATTACTCGTTAGTCACCCAGACGGGATCTCCGTGCCACATCTCAAAAATAGCTGGAGGCTGAGAACAGTCTTCTAAAAAGCAATTAAAAAAATAGAAAGTAAACACAGCAGAGTGAAAACCGAGACGTTTCCAAAGTTGGAGATTTTCAGCATTCGCTAATAAATGAAGTGCAATATTCTATCAAGGGGGTTGCAAATAAATCACCGCACTTGCAAAGAGATCAGCTAGGTACATTTGTCATTTCCTAGGCTGTGTTTTCTTGGCCTCTCAACACGGCTCTCGCTTCGCAGCCAGGCTGCCGGCGCGCAGCGGGACGGACGCGGACGCTGCCAAGCTCCATCCCGCGCCGGGGAGGCCGAGCCGAGCCGAGCTCGCCGCTCCGGGGACACCGCCGATTGCAGACCTGCCTGTGAGCGAGGGAAACGGCCAGCAGCTGCAGCCCGTCAGGGGGCTGCTTTGCTTGTTTGTTTTTTCCATTTACTTAGCCCTCGATTAAAAGTGCTGGATTACGGTGCCAGAAATGCTGTGCTGAGCCATGGAGCGAGCGTGAGCAGGGACCAGGAGCCCGGAGCTGCTGCACCCACCGCGCGCCCTCCACCAGCGCCGTGCATCGCGGCGATCCATCCCCTGACCGTGCAAAGGAGAGACACACGTTCCCAAAGGCCTGAAAAGCACCTGGACCTCCTCAATCTAGCCTGGGCCCAGGGGGAGCCACTGCGGACACCGAAGCGGGACGGTTTTGCCCCGGCCGGGCGGCTTCCCTCGCCGCTCCGGCGCATCTCCTGCACGGAAAGACGGTGGTTCGTGCAACACCCGCGGCGGGTGCTGCTCCACTCCCCATGCAACGCCCGCGGCGTTTCCCGAGGCCGCGGGGGCCGTGCAGCGGCGGTGCCCACCGCGCTCGCTCTCGGTGCCCCGCTGCAGCGCCCCGGAGCCTGGCAGCGTCCCACGCTCGCCTTGCCCAGGGCACCGGGAAGGGACTCGCGCTCCCGGCCGCTCCGCTCCGCAAACCCGTGCACACCGATGCTGGATGGAGACCCGACGCTTGCGCTGTAAAATTATGCCCTATCAACAACTGCGTTTCCTCAGGAGGAATATAGTATGTGTTTTAACAGCTCCAACTGGCTTTAAAGACCGAAACACAACTGTGCTGCCGGTGGCCAAATTTCCACTCAGACGATGTTTCGAGTGCAATCGCATGTCTAGGTCTGAGGCTGTCTGGACGCTCCTCCTCAAAGATCGGGCAGGAACCGGCAGCCAGTGCGCTCGAGTCACTACAAAAGCATCCGCGCTCCTTCGGTTACAGCTAAAGCAGGGGGCGAAGGTGAGAGCAGAGCGGTGGGGGCCGCGCGGGGTCCCCGAGTTTGCCCCAATGCCACCGTGGGAAGCCACGAGGCCCCTGGGCGAACGGATGCACCCGGCCAGCGGCAAGAGCCAAAGTCCCTCTGCAAAGCTGCTCGGGGCCGAAGCCCGTGGCACCTCGGCGGCACGGGCGCACGGTCCTGCCCGCCGCCAGCGAGCACGGCGCAACCTCCCCTCGGCCCGCTGCGACCCGCACGTGCCGCCGCACTGCAGGGGACCTGGGCTGGAGACACCACCGCCCCATGCACCAGGTCCAGTTGGGGCGGAGGGGAAGAAACGCCACCTTGGAAGAGCTGCCCGGTGGGAAACCAGGGATAATTCTTAACGGAAAGTTGCCCAAGAGCAGGGAAGCCTGTGAGCACGCCTGATCGTAGCTAGCTACGCTACGACAACGTTGCAGACACGTCCACAGCAACGCGGACCGGGAGGAACATCTAGAGCCGCCAAGGGTGGCTCAGGTGCAGCCTGGAGTCTCTGCACCACCCACAGCTCCCGGGGCAAGAAGGAGCCTCCTGGACGTGCTGGACACGGAGTCACCGTGCACAAGCCGCCAAAGGCACCTGCTTGATTTAGAGGGGCAGAGAAGAGGATGGATTCACGGGAGATATCATGTCCCTGCCTCCATCGCCCCGTGCCAAGTGGACGCCCAGCAGGACTCACCCCTCTTCCCTGGCGGCCAGGGAGGAAGAGGAGGGTCGCGCCCAGGCTTCCCGGTCCCCTTCCCGCCGGCTGCAGCAGCGAAGCGCCCGGTGCGCGTTGTTCCCAGCGCCTTGCACTCGAGGAAGCAGCAAATTTGCACGCGCGGCACCGATCCGGCCCGCTTGCCCCGGCGCTGCGGAGCGTTTCGGTCACGCGCGGCGGCCGGGTGGGAGAAACACTAATGAGGCAGGGAAGATAAACATTTTGTCAGCGCTGACAAAGGTGAGCTTTTATTAAAGCCAAAAAAATTAATTGGGACCGCTTCCAAACGAGACCTGCTGATGAAAGAGAGGGCGCAGTGGGAAGGCCGGCGTACTTACCCTGCAAACGAGAGCCATCTCGAGCGGACGGGAAGCAGGTAATTTCAGAGACGATGATTTAGAGTGAGCCGCAGAGAGGGTTTCAGAAACCATGGTATCTGGTCCCCACGGTGCTCATTAAGGTTCTGCAGATTGCATTTCCCATCTCCCCGCTAGCCCTCCAAAGTGCCTGTTATTAATTCATAAAAACATTGCAAGAGTGATTGAATCCAATGATTACTGGAGCAGGCAAACACAAGAGATGGTAAAATATTCTGTGTCTCTCTATCAAGGCTCTCCGAGCACAAGGAAAAAAAAAAGTGTTGTGAAATATTAATCAGAGCTGTTTGCCCCTGGGCAGAAAATGGGGAACAGTGCAATCAATGTAGCGAGAGCTTTCCCAGTGACATCTATTTGAGAAGCTGATTACTGTGGGTAAACATAACTAAATATTCTGGATCTTTGGATTTCACCTCTATGTCGCCACTAAAATCCGATTCCCTTATCATCGCTCCACAGGCACGACCCCGAGGGAATCCGGCGATGATGCTCTCACTGCATTTGGCTGAACGAGGAGCAGGGGGACAAGGCCTGATATGGATTGCTTCAATTGCATTATAAACATTAGCTTTGGGGATGATCGCGGGGAAGACGTTGCAGGAGCCTTGGCAGACCGGAGAGCTCACTGGCTGCTGCGATCCCTGGAAGTGTAACTAATGGATTGAAGACACATAGGGAGTGCAAACAATTAATAGAAAATTACCAGAAAGCAGCATATGAGCATCGCTGCGGCCAGGTCTGCAAGCGCCGTCCCTCGGGTCCCCGCCAGTACAGAAGTCTAAAAAAACCTCCCCCCAGCTGCGTAAATATCGGCGGGGACGGCGAGGATGCCTCCACCGCCCGTAGCAGTAACACTGCGCTCCTAATGAAGCTTTCGCCACTCGGGTTGCCGTTAATTAGCTGTGTAGCCTAATCTAATTGTTTCATATATAATTGAATTTAATGGAACCATCCATACAGTCATTTCTCGGTGGCTATCGGAGGGACGCAGGCCGGAGCGGCGCGCTCGGACACGGCCACGCGCCCGCAGGGACGCGGGAAACGCCTCCCACCCGCTCGCGAAAAATAGTAGCAAGCTTTTCTTCCGTTTCTGCCAACATTTTCTTCTGGTTCGGGTGGGGGCGGGTCTTCTCCATCACCTCCAAAAAAGCAGAACACTTCAGGGTGAGAAAGAGCTTTTTTCCTCTGGCAACCAAAAACATCACAGTATCTGTTTTTTAAGAAAACCTCCCAAATTCTCAGTAGAAATAAGAACTGAATTACAGAGAAATTACTTGTTCTGAAAGCCATTTTTCTTACCAAAAAAAACTTAAGTAAAAATTTCAACTGGTTCTAGTTTTCAGGAAGCTGTTAATTACTTGTCATGCACTTTTAAAATAATTCCCTCCTAACACTTCCAATTTCAACAGCGCTTTGGCCCACACAAGCTCTAATCCTCGGCGCAGCGCATTTCTAAAATGTCTTCACGCAGCCAAAGCAAATGACTCTAGGAGCGTAAAATGTATCTCTCCCAGATGTGCAGGCATTAAAAGCAGCGTTAGGAAATGTGTGCGAGAGTGATGATGGATCCTTTCATTGTCAGACTTGCCTGGCTTGGCAGCGCTCCTCGCGCTGGCGCTCGCGGGACGAGGAGCTGGAACGATGCTGATGGAGCGCAAGCCGCTTCCAGCGATGTTTTCGCTAAACGCGGTGTTTTGCTGTCAGCGGCGCTGGCTCCGACGCGGAGGGCTTTCCCTGCGTGGGGAGGTCTCCCCGCAGCGGCGACGCACCTCGCCGAGGTGACTCCCAGCCCCGGATTCCTCCTTCGAGCCCCAGATTCGGCGGAGGGGAAACAGCAGAATGAAACCTGTGAAAAGAAGCATTTGCAAGCAGTTACTTCCACAGTAAAAGACGGATTTCTGTGCAACGCTTCCTCCCGCCTGGGGAGCGGCAGATAAGCAGAGCAGGCCCGGCTGTGCGGGGGTACACGCATGTGTGCTACGTCTGGCAGAGCTCTCTCTTTTCTTGAAAGATGGTGAGACTTGCTAAATTGCAACCCCCAAAACACGCAATCAAAATGCATAGTACAAAGCCCTATCGCCCTGCTCCCTCTGGATGTGCGTAATCTGTCTGAAACACAAGCGTGCCTTTCTGCCTTGCTTTTGAGCGATTTTTATGCTGGACTTACGGCCATGGAAACGGAGCTCTCTTTAGCCAAATTTCATACCTAACCTATCCATTACGACATCATGGCTTGTGTCCCCCTGCCCAGCCCCGGTGGTCTGCAGTAACTTTTCTCCTATCTTCATTTAATCACGGCTTTCTCCTCGCGACCCCGGGACACTCCCTGCGTATATACTTCTTTCTAAACAATTTCAGTTCAGTTCAGTCCCGTTTGGGGATGGAGATACCCAAGAAACGTCCTGGACGGCACACACTTGCTCCCTAAGGAAGAGAACCACTGCTGACCTTCTTCTGTCCTTCGACACCTACGACTTCAGAGCAATCCCTCCCCGCGGGTGCCTCTATTCCCCTGTGAAGCCAAAGTCTTGCATCCGTTCTCCTTGGCTTAATTATTCCGGCCTCGAGACAAGCCTAGCCCCTGCCCCGTGCGAGATGGGACGGAGCTCAGGGGTTTCCTCTCCTGCGCTGCGCCCATCCGACCAAGCACGAGGGACCAGAGCCGAGAAGTCAGGTGTCACCGCAAGCCGACCCGGGACCATGCAGAGCCTGGGGAAGATGCTCCTGGGGTGCTCTGGGGACGCTGGACCTCTCCCACCACCCAGGCAGCCTGGCAGGGCTGGCAGCACCATCAGGACGTCCATATATTTGTCATTCACCCCTTCATAGGGGACAACTGCACTTGAAGAGACCCTTAGGGGCTGGGCACTTGGGTTTGGGCCCATTCTTTACTCTTTCAGGCAAAGAGCATCTGGAGGGCGAGGAGGGAGAACTCCTCCGTCCACAGTGTCGGACGTGGCAGAGGTGTGCAAACCCCCTTGCACGCAGCGGCCGCACCGCACTTGGGCACCCCAAGCCTTACAGGAGCCTGTTTAGTACCATGCTGGCTTGAAGACCCCGGACCCCCTTTGCTAGGTGCCTCAGACCATCCTTCTTCCTGCCGGGAAGTTCAGAACCTTGCAGTGATTTCATGGGCAGATGAAGCACTTGGCGTGTAATTGCAGGGGAGAGCATATTTTATATACATAAATTTGTACCATTTAAGTCCGATTAGGAGAACATGACTCACAATGTGAAAAGCAGTATTATCCTTACGTAACAATAAAATCTAAAATTTAGAGCAGTAAATAGAAATGGGCTGATCTCAAGAGGTTTGGAGATTAAGTTCAGTTCAACTAAATGCTTGGATGATTTAAACCACTTGTGTGTACAAAACTGGGTCAGGAATCTCATGGGAACACCCTCCCACATGAAAGCTCTCGCCTGCCCTGGTTGCCTGTGGACAAGCGAGGGTAACTATTCCCATGGCATTTCAGTATTCTTCATGCTGGGTCCCTGAAGAAAACAGGAAATATTGAGTCACATAGAAAGAAGTCAGTCCCAGTTCTGACCTAACTGAAAGGTCCTATTCAAGGGCAAGGCAGAGACGGACGGATCTGCAGCCTGCCCTTATCGTTCTGCCTGTTCCCAGTTAGGCAGAACCTGCGGGATCCCCCATTGCACTTAGTGCATGGGACTAAATACTTAAAAACTATCAATGTCATCCTGAAATTCAGAACGTAACAGAGGAAAAACTAGCCTATTACAACGGATACTACCAGCCTAAATGACAGCAGTCACTGACTTGCAGGGATGTCCTTGCCTTGCTTAGAAGCACCATCGATCTGCCCACCAGCCAGAAATACGCCTCGCGCTTGCCCTGCCCGACCCATGCAAGCACATCGCAAATCCAACGCCACGCAGCAGCCTGGTGCGGAGAGAGGAGATGCAGCCGTTAACGAAATTAGGGAGATGAACCCAGGGCGATCCTTAGTCCTGACTCTACCGGGAGAGCCCTCCGCAGGGCTGGTCCCACCAGCACCAGCACCGGGACGCGAGCGCTTGCGCGGGGCACCAGCTCGGCGGGGTGAGGATGCGCTCCACGTTTCACACCCCATGTTTTTCCAAGACCACCTTCTTCCCACCACCCCCACGCTGTCCTCTTGCATGGACAGGGAAAAGCCGGCTCCATGTCACTGACTCATCCTCTCTTTCCTCTCCTTCCCACGATGCCCCTTTGTTTTTGCAATTTGAACTCCAGACTGCAGGAAAGAAACCTTCCTGAATTACCATACAGTATAGCCTTAAATCCACGGATGCAAATTGACTGATTTGAATAACGTTGCTGATTTACATGCAGCCCCAAATTACGCATTCCAATTATTTTTCCTCTCTCTTTCAAGCGGAGCCGGCCGCACGAGAACGAGCTCGTGGCTACCCTTCAGGGCTCTCGGATCTTTAAAGCAGAGACAGGTAGAGGAACAAGTACTCAGGATTTTAAACTTGTTTCAGCAGCACCAGTCCTTTGTAGTCTTTTCTATTATTATTATTGTTGTTGCCCAACTATAATTTGTTTAAAGGAGGAAAAAAAAAAATTGGATGAGCCTTTTGGCTCATCATCACCACTTGGCACTTCCGTCACTTTGGGCCCCTGAAATAACCCTAGCAGAAACAAGACCATCATCCTCAATGTAGCACTCCAAAATTGAGCACAGTGTCCGTGGGCATCTGAGCATCAAAGCCCAGCAGCCCTGGGGCATGCGATAAAGCATTTCAGCCTCCTTAGCTTATGACTGCTCACAGCAGCCACCCCTTCACGCTTTACTACTACCTCTTCTCATGGCTCAACTCAAGCCATAGGTGCAGGTTGTCTGTTGATACTTTCTTTTGACTGGGCTTCAGAGAGGAAGAGGGGAGGGAAGAGAAGAGGGAAGGATGACTATATGAAGACAGTCACGACGCTGAATGCATCATGGATGTATGGATGCATGCCAGCATGGATGTCTGCCATCGTTTGGCCTGATAAACAGGGTCATACGTGGCTGGCTTGGGTCATGTCTTTACCAGGCCAGGGCCTACAGCGGGTTACGGGAAGTCAGCAAGCCCCCGCCAAGGTCAGTCGCTCGGGACAATACGTCTGCTGCGCCCCTGCACCGGCTTCGGGGCTCTTGAGCCTCGCAACCACGTCTCTTACAGCGCTACCGTGCATCCAGAAGTTGCTTTGTCCTCCTGGAAATCACATCTGAGCAGAGTTTGGGAACTTTGCTAACTTGTCCTGGGCTCTGACTGGGATGTGCAAAGTCCAGAAATCCCAGGCATCTCTACTGCCCAGGCCAGAAACACGGCACGTGCTATGCATTGCCTGCGCACTGTTTCGGGGATGCACCGTGTTTAATGGGTGTGCTTGGAGCGTCTGTGCAGCACGGCGCAGCACCCAGAGCTCCCTGGAAGCGTCAGACGCGTTGCGTGCTCACCCACAGCACATACACTCGGATTTCCTTCTGCTCCAAAAAACTTTCTAGCAACAAAGCAACGCTATACCGGCAGCAGCCTTGCATGTGCCCAAGAGAAGACGCTTGGGCAGCCTCTACCACGGCCTCTCGCAGCCCCTGCTTCCCGGCTGCTAACCGAGCACGAGCCTCCCGGCCGGGAGCAAGCTGTGATCCCAGCCTCCCCGGCGGGACGCCAAACCGGAGGCTCTGCTAGGAGAAAGCAGCATTGACAGCAGCGCACGCAACCTGCACGCTCCGGTCCAAAACCGGCAGGTTTGGCGAAGCCCCCGCCCCGGTGCCCGCAGCCCTGCACGCCCAGCACTCATCCTGCCACTCCTCCTCCACCGCCCGATTCACGACGGCACAAGGGAGCCTCTCTTAGCGCACGTTTCTGTTCAAAGAACAACTTGTATAAATATTTTTCCTAAACAAACAAGGCCAACTGTGAGGTATTCCCCAAAGAAACTTTGAAAACCGGGATGCTGTTTGCACTAAGGAACATGGTATGCAAATGCAGCAGCTGTCTGAAGCTGCACACAGCGATAGAGACGCATTTAATATCTGCGTGTGATGATCAAGTGCAGTCTAGACAAAACTGCTTGAATCAGTTAGCGCATGGTTTTAAGTACTGAACTCGCTGTTATTGCTGCTAATGAAAGAATAGCCCCATTAAGGCAGATCTGAGAAGGCTGTTCAAGACGCGCACTTAGTTGAGATCTGCAGAAACAACAGAATGGAAAATGCAGAAGACAAAGCTAAAATTAAAATCCTCTAGGAAAAGTGTACAAAACAGACTGCTTGTTAGCAAGACTAAATGAACATCCAATAAAATAACATTCTTGCTTTTTAATTCATTCCACTCAGAGGGATTTCTTTTCTCGGCAATTGATTTGTTGCTCGTAGGTACTTTCTCTTCTGTTCGGTCACCAAGCCCAATCTCGTCATTGATTTTTTTTCCAAGGTGAGGCTAGAATATAAGCTTCCATTTAAAGCTGACCAGATAATGTAAGAAGTGATCCGCGGACAGCTCTGTTCCTAAAACACGGTGCATTTCATCTGCTGTTGCTCACAGCATGGCCACTGTATTACCTCTCCTCAAGCAATGAGATGACCATTGGCTTATTTGTTCCAATACCAGCAAATCCCAAAAGGTTTGTGAAATTCAGCATGTCTGGATATTCATTTAAGGAAAAGCATTATTCATTATTTATCACCCTCCTATTTAAAGTGTCTCAGCTGGCCAATCAATGAGTAAAACCAGGACAATGTTGCAAGCATCAAAAATAACACCTCTTGAAGAGCCAAAGCACAATTCTCAGACTACAGTAAAGCTTATTCATCCGCAAATGATGACGGCATTTAGAGGAATCGTGACCAGTTCACAAATGACTTTCAAAATAAACAAAGGACTGAAGTCATTTGATAACGTATTTGCAATTAACGGTCTGTCCAGTTTCAGACACACTGGAAAGAGGGAGAAAGGGGTGGTAGAAAAAGTCTCAATCTTGCTTACTGAAATCCTGAAGCAGGTTTTAATCTGAATTATACCCTAATATTGCAGCTAACCAATAAAGAAATTCATTTTCAGCTTTGGTTTTGCAGGAACTAGGAACGCACTGGAGGTACGACTTCAACGCAGCTACGCAAGGAAACTCTGCCGAGGTTTATTTACATTTGCAATCAGTCACGATTAGCCTCCCCTTCTTATCTGGCACTCTGCATGGAAACGTGCTCTTGGTGTGACCCCGTAACACCCGTCTCGGGGCCGCGGAGGGCTGCGTGCCCTCCACCCCCAAAGTTGCTCTCAGCCCCTCCAAGAAGAAAAGGGAAAGCTGGCGCCTCCGCGAGCCGTGCCCGGCTTTTCCCCGGAGCCACCGCCATCGATCCTGGAGCTCCTCGCAGCTTTAAAACCCTATTTGTACAGCCCACATCAGAGGGATCACAGCGGCCCTTTCCCCCTCCTGCGCACGCCGGGCTCGACACGGAGCAGTCGGCTCACCGGTCCGGCGAGGGGACTCGTGCTCCACCTTCTCCGGAGGACACCAACGACGATGGGCGCCCGCGCCGGCCTCGCCGCCGCACGAGATGAGCTCAACGCCTGAAATAAAGCAGCCCCAGGCAACAGAGCGTCCGCCTGCCAAGGCCGACGGTGGGAAAGCTGGCGCGTTTGGAGGCGTTGTTCTACAAACTGATGCACCACCAGACTCCCTAACGATGCCGTGGCCTATTAAGGCCATCGTTGGATGCTAACGACACGCTGCTGCCAGGGCAGACTCACACCGCCTGGGAACGAGTGAGCACTCTTGTCATCCAACCTCCAGCTGACTCCAATGAAACTAAAGCAAAAGCACATGTGCAAAGGGCCCGGCTCGCAGCAGCCGGCAGCACGGACCAGCCTGACGGTGCATCCTGCATCGCGCATCCCGGCGGAGCTGGTAACGAGGTGGGCGAGGACACCGGGGAGCCTCCACCCCTGTCTGGGGCCGTACGTGCCTGCCGTCACCTCCTGCTCTGCACGAAGGGCCAACGCAACGTCCTGCTCCCCAACGTCCCGCTCCCCATCCAGGGCTTCCCGAGAACATGCAATCTGCCCAACGCACTCCACGCTAAGAATTTTTTAAAGCCAACTCAATAAACATTTCATCTTCTTTACTACGGTACAGTGCGTCATTTGGGTTGGCCATCTAAAACCTTAAAAACGTAAAATACCTTCTGGAAGACGCAGACAGACCCACACCTCCAAGGTGCACTCAGCACTGCTCCGGTCTGAGGCCACGCAGGGCTTTCAGCAGAGCTCAGGAACCGGCCGCTAAGGAAAAGCAGCCAGATGGGCACAGGGCACGCATGGCCTCAGTGTCTCACAAGTTCTGTTTTACCCAGTAAAAATTTCTTTTCTGATCAAAATACACATTTCTTAATGATAAATATGTATAATTCAAGGAAGAAAGCTTTTAATTCTTTTTTTTTTCCAAAAGATGGAAAAAGTTAAAGAAATTGGGGTGCAGTCCTACCAAACCACCATTAAACGATCATTAGGATTTTGCCAGAAGAATCAACACAAAGAGACGCTCATCTTCCAGAAATGGTCCCTCCTCCTGGGAACCAGCTCTCCTATGGATAGTCTCACCAGTCAGGAGAGGGGCAGACACTCACAGTCCAGGCCTGGAAATTCAACGAAGAATGGGCGAAAGTCCAGGCTGGGTTTTAGCGGGGTTGATCATGCCCGTCATGGCTTAGTCTGACTAAAGCCAACCCCATTTTAGCAACATCCCTAATGTCTGGGGCTTGCTCAGATAAATGGTTCCACTTTTGGGTTGCATTAAATAAATAAATATGTTTTGAAGTTGATAAAATGTTTTAAAAATTCATTAAAGAGAAAGAGACTGGCAAGAGACAGCCGAGAGTGTGTGAGCGCAAGACAGATTGCTGTTTGAAAACCCTTTGCAAATGTTAGTTACTGCTTTGATTTGTGCTGAATAAAATGGTGAGCTCTCCCTGCAAAAAATCACCAGGCAGGACCCAGTCCTCGCCATATGGGCTGGAGAAAATTTCAAGGGACATAATTAATAAGAACTAATTAACCTTGTGAAATGTTCTTGTTGCTGGTGGCCCAATGTGTTTATTGACCAAATCCTATTTGAGGCAGTTTTTACTTGATCTCCCTCCTTTCTGCTGCCCGCACACGTCGCTGCAGATAAGGGAGCGGAGGCGGCTCCAGCGCTTTAAGGAAACGTGGGGACACAAAGGGGATAAGACAGACAAAGCACTTCACATGGTCCACTACACCTTTAATGTACAGAAAGTAATTAAAATGGGAGACAAATTCATCATCAGTCAGTTCAGTTCAAAGTGCAGCTAGGCTGTATCTTCCTTATGCATGGATAACATGATGTGCATATCCGTCATAAAACCTGCATTAAAAATTAGTCAAAGCTGTTAGTACATCACAGCAGACCAGATGGTTTATGCTCTGAAGTGTTTCAGGAACCTCATTTTATTATACATGAATGCCTCGCGTCGCGGGCCTGAGCTGATATTTTCATTAAACACACTCCACAAAGCATTACAGCTCCGTTGTCGTTTTATTCAGCACGGATGATTTCTTGCACAGAGGCTTTCTGGTTGCCGGCGCCCGAGGAGTCCCGGCCTCCGCGGGGGACGTGCCACGCGTGCCCCTGCACAGCGCGGGGACAACCCGGGGTGCTCTGCATCACCGCGCCGGCCCCATCGCTTCTGCCGGGTCCAGGACATTCGGGGGACGGTCGAGGGGAGCCAGCAGACCCTTGACCGTGCCAGGCTGCAGCAGGGCTGAATCCCCCTCCACCCTCCCAAGGGACTCTCCAACCAGCAAATACTCTTAAAAGAGGAGCCGTCCCGCTGGTTTCAGTTCGGATTTTCCCACCTGCTTCTCCCTCTCTCCTGGCAGAGATCCCAGGATAGCCGCAGGCGGCTGATGCCGGAGCACCCACCGCGCAGGGCCCCGGCACCGGGTCTGGTGGCACCTGCCTCGGCTCTGCTCTTCCACCGCTTCCTTGACTCCAAAGGTGTCAGTGTCCCAGCGTGCCCGGCCTCGCGCTGGGGACAGGCTCTCGCTGGTCCAAAGCAGCCCTGACTTCCCCCAAACGAGACCGCAGGAACCGACCCCCAGGAGCAGGAGCCCGACCCAGCAGCCTCCTCCCGCGCGCGGCACGCAACGCTCTGCCCTCGCCCCGCCGAACGCGGCAGGACGCTCCCTGCGTGCGCACAACACACACGATTTAAACCCAAAATACATAACCGGGGACGATTCTCCTTGGCAGAGGACAGGACGACAGGCATGTGACAGATATTAAATCAAGCTGCTTAATGAATTACAGAAAGGCCTTGGACACTGTGATGAGCATCGTATCAGGAGCAGAGCGGGATAGAAAGAGCCTAAGTCCGTCCCTCGGCCACAGACCGCCGGAGCCTGGGGTCTGCACGGGACGGGCAGGCACGGGCGTGCTGCGCGGGCGGCACGAGGATGCTGCTGTCCCTGCCAGCGTGGTCCCTCTCCTCACCGATGGCTCCTGCTGCGACAACACCCTCTCCCACCGACGACAGCACACTGTCACCAAACCGACCAAAAAGTGACAGGCGTGTTTTCACTGATGAGCTTTGCAACAAGATGTTGACATAAATTTGTGTTTCTATGGACACATTCTTTTTCCATGAAAACCCTTTTTAACCAACAGAAATCCCATACATACCTATATCAATATACGAACATATATTTATATATATTCAATACTGTGATATTTAAACCGCCACCTGTCCCTAGCCTCTTCTGCAGCAGCAGCCACGTCCGCGAGCTCTCCCGGGCCGGCTCGGCCAGCCGGGACCTGCAGCCCCGCCGCTCTTTGCAATATGTGAGCAACTTTCTTCATATCCTTGCTCAAGTGTTTTCTTCCTTGCAACCTTCATCTGCGTGTGCGAGCTTGGGGGGGCGGGGGGGGGGGGGATATTGGCTTTTATAAGGCTTTGTCCTCGCTCTGGGATATATTCCGGCATGTTGCCTGGCTTGGGTTAATTATGCTTTTATTTCTTTTTCACCGACTTGCCCAAGGTGCCTTTGGGCACGGAGGCCTCGCAGTCCAGAGCTGCAGTTATTACGGGAGATTTATAAGAGGAGCGAGCTGCTCCCAGAGAATGAGACGAACCCTGCGGGGAACAACGTCCAGACGAGGGGGTGCGAGAGCTCCTCTTCCTCGGCCACCTCCGAGCCCCCCCTCCCCTCCGAGCACCCCAGCTCGTCTGGCGCGATGACGTTACCGAACGGGACGAGACGGGTGGAAAGAGATGCTGCCCCCGAGGCCGCGGCGGGTGCAGGTCCCCGGCCCCCACATTGCTGCAGCATCAGGGTCTTTTTATAGGCCAGCCTCAAAGCAGACTAACCCGAGCCTCTGTCATTTAACGATCGCCTAGACACAAATGGGCTTTTAAAGAAGATCGCATCGAAGCAGGCCTCTTTGTAGCCTGCTTTTTAATGCAGCCTGAAGAGATGCAAAAATGTTTAAATTCAGATACTGGTCCACACAAACCTGCTTTAAAAAAAACCCACTCTGCAAAGCATCTCCTTTAATCACGTGATTTACTACATCAAGGTTTCAACTTCCTCGTGGGCTGGAGGCCTCGTTCCCCTCAGCAAAACACTTTCTTTAAACAAGAACGCCGCGTCTGTGTGTTCTTTCGGCCGTTTGCAGTAATAGCTATGCAGCATTTCAGATTAAGTTTAAATTGGCTGAGGTCATGTGCGTTATAATTTAAAATTTGTTATCTGAGCTCAATAGTCCATTAAAAAGAATACCTTACTGCTGAGAACAATTCGGAATGATCACATTCGCTAAAACGAGCTCCGAGACTGAAAAAGAGGGAACAGAATAACATTTTATAGCTAAGAAATAGTGATCCCTTCAGGTCCAAGTTAAGTGCACGGGCAGAGCACTGAGCGAGCCACGCCGTGCAGCTGCAAAGCCTGTACTAGGACGGAAGATAATGCAATCGAGGGTAATAAACACTGCAATGAATTCCACAACTATGATTTGATTTTTTTTTCTAATTTTCTTTCTGCAGCTAAGATAAACAACTTAAATTAGATTGAGTCACAGAGATGAACAGTTTGTGCTACCTCAAACTTTACAAGTTCCCTGGCAGAAGCGAAGGCGCTCTGCTGCAGGAGGGTGAATTAGGAGAAGGGAGCAAGTCTCATATCTTCAGATTTCTAAAAAATTCTCTCCTGTGCACAGCTGGGGCTCAGTGATGAAAACTCTCAAGTCCATAGCCAGGCTGTGGACAGGGAGCACTTGTTTCAGAGCAATGTTTTCTGCATGAGAGGCAGTGCCAACAGAAAGCAGACGTCCTAGGACTCCTCCTGCCCTGACAGCAGTGGCTGGATGGGACCCTGGACGGGAATTTGTCACCTGGCAGATCGTCTGGACATCATACAAAACTGCCTCCGCGCAGCTCGCACCACCTCCATAACAGCAGCTTCAGATTAAATTCAGGCCACCTGGATCACAATTATCAAACTTGAACATGCGAAATTAGTTATCTAAAAGGGTCTGAGCTACTTGATTCAATTCAAGCATGCCTGAAAGCCAAGCCAGCCTAAATTCAGCAGTAATTTCATGTGATGCTTTCGAAAGGGCTGAACCTCCCTTGCTACCCCCTTTACTCACCGCCTC
Source organism: Casuarius casuarius (assembly GCA_003342895.1). Classification (NCBI taxonomy): domain Eukaryota; kingdom Metazoa; phylum Chordata; class Aves; order Casuariiformes; family Casuariidae; genus Casuarius; species Casuarius casuarius. The sequence goes on from PTFA01000231.1 coordinate 1,055,815, forward strand.
GGGCCCCGCGGCAGAGCATCCTCCCCGCCGGTGCTCCAGCGCAGCTTGGCCATGTGCCGTGGGAGCAGATGAGGCTCCCAGACAGCAGACCCCTCCGCCAGCCCCGCAGGGCCCACAGCTCCTTTCGCCAGGGGCGTTTGCAGCCCCTTCAGAGACAGCTGTCAGGAAGCTGTTTCCCTGTTTTACCAAGACTGTTCCCTTTGGGCAGGACTGGAAAGGCCACAGCGCCATCCTTGACCAACCATGCCATAACATCCCATCAGCAGCCTCCTCCTTGAAACTACTACACGCAAACGCGATTGCAGCATTTGCCTTCCCAGGTGGCTCAAAGCCTTCTTCTGAAGTCAAGCCTCTTCTTCTTCACATCTACATTACAGTTTCTCCTTCCTTCACATTTATGCCCCGATATATCTATTAGTCACAAGCATAACCTCCTTTGTAGGCTGTTCTTCCTGCTTAAGGAAGCAAATTTCTTTTTGTCTCCCTTTGTAAGACGGGCTCTCCATAGCCCACGCCGTCCTCCGCGCCTGCTCTACTTCGAACAGGCTTTCCCTCGCAGATGAAGGCCCATGAGTGTGCGCAGTATGTAGTGTATTACCTAGGACTAACTTGTTTTGTGTCCATACAGTGATTTTATCCTGTCCTAAGTGGAAAAACACCTCCTGACAACAGAAATTGCATTCTCGCTTTGAGAGCTGAGTCATACCCCTGGGTCAAGGCTGGGATGTACATGAGAAAAGAGCTGCAGACTCACGCTGGGGACCACCTGCAGAGCTCAGGTTAGGACAGGGCGACAAAGAACGTGCGACATGCACGGTTTGAGGACAGGTTACAGCACTGTCAGGAGTGGCGTTTGCTCCTTTGCAAGCTGGCTTGGTCATTCAACTGTGGTGGGCAAGAAAAGGGGCCTCTGTAAGCTGCTCTTTCCTTGGCTTACCTGGTGGAAAGGAGGGAGCAGTGAAAGAGCAACGGGGAGAGGCAGAAGAGGGAAAGAACTGCTGTGAAAGATGAGACAAAGAAAACAGCACACAGCACTCAGCCCTGTCTCCTTTATGCATTCCCATACACTTACGCTGGCAAAGAGACCAAACCCTTGGAAAAACAAGCAAAAGCCCTTTCTTCATCCAATGGTCGCATGAAAACACACGCTACTTGCCAAGCTTTCAACCTGTGAGATAAACATCTGCATATTCACACATCTTGCAGGCTTGTTCTCCCCACCCCTTGTCTGTTCAGATGGAAAGATCTTCAGGTCAGACACTTGCTGATAATATCCAGAAGTATGGAAAGGTGCATGTTTTGGGTAATTCCTCAATACCAGCAATTAATAGTAGCCCCTTTCACAGGCACTGACCAACACAGAACACGAGAAGACTTTCCTAGGAGAAGGCATATTCTGTGTCATTAATCAGCCCTCCCAAATTTACCTTTTTAAGAGAACAGCCCTGTTTACTTTGCAGCTCTAAGGAGCGAGGACTGAAGCAACGCTGTCCTCAGGCAATGCACCAGTGATAGGCACGTCGGATAACACGTACGCACACACCCTTACCTGTTCACACTGCTGCCCTAACATCGAATCCAGGATCGCACGCGTCGGACCACCTACTCTGCTCGCTGCTCCGCCTCTCCTCGCACCTCTGCCATGAGCGCACGTCTTCCAGCCGCTCCCAGAAACTCATCAGATCCTAAAGAAATAGAAAAAAAAACTTGTAAAATCAGACTGGTGGATGCTGGGGGGTTGAAGCCTTAGCTGTGTGAGCGCAGGTCACTCGTGGGACGAGCTGAGCCGCAGTGATTTGCCTCAGCCGGAGAGGGGGCTCCAGGCCTCTCCCCATGTTCTCCATTGCCCCCTTTTCCCTTTCAAGCTCTTCCTAACCCTGAACTTCACCCGACCGCGCGGTTCGGAAAGGAGTCACAATACTTTGCACGTTCTCCAGGGAGCACCGGGCAGCAACACACAGCCAAAACTCAGAAATGACTCCGGCCATTCACCCAGTCGTGACTTAGCCTTAGGTGTCCAATGTACGGAACAGGGTGAATAATTAACGTAGCTAAAAAAGCAATCGATACATCACGCTGCAATCAACACCGCCTGCCACGAACCTGGAAAATACAACGAAACTGATGTCCTGCAACCCTAGAAGCAGCCACACAAGCATTTCATCAAGATCTCGCGCTAAAAGTGGGAAGTCACCAGAACACAACCGCCTTGACACGGGCTGGGGGCAAACACACAGCCATCGTTCCGGGATCAGAAATCCTTCCCCATCACCGATCCGTGCATGCCTCCCTGGGACGCTGAGCTGGCAGCACCTCTTTGCTCTCATGGACATCGGGGGCGAGGATGGTCCGCTCACCCTTCCTGTCCTTCCCACAGCACGGGACTCTTTTCTATTGCACATTTTGCACCGAGGCTACTTGTCCTCGTCCGCTGCGGCGGATCCTGCTATCCCTCCGTCGCTCTAGATGGAGACGGCGGAGGCTCGTCGGGATATCTAATCGCTCTTGCTGCCACCAAGAGATGGACAAAACGTGCTGCTGCCACCGAGGACGGGATGTGTCAGAACACGCTGGATGCTGAGGAGGAGGATAACAAGTGAAGCCACCTCGGCACCCAGGACATGTCACGCAAGGCTGCGTGACACACGGGTACGTGTCTGACGCAGCCAGCGGAGCCCTCCCACGTGCGTCTCCCCTGCAACGAGTGATTCCTGCCGGCAGAGCTGGAGATATCAAAGCTTCCGAGCCCTGCAGTGGACAACGCTGGGAAGGTGCCAGGCAGCAGCCGAGGCCGGAGCCCGCTGAAGCAGCGAGGAGCCGGACCAAGGCAAAAGCGGTAACCCCAAGTAACCTTGCAGCGCGGTCTGCCATCCCTGTCCCCATGCATGGCTGTTTCAGAGCCAGACAGAGATTGAAATGGCTCCTAGCAGTTTCCAAGGCCGCTGCCATCAATCATGTGCCCAACAAGTGCATTACTGTCAGCTCACAACACGCGTCTTTGCTCTCGTCGCGGTTGTGCTGACAGTGCTTCACCCATTCGCACCGCGGCGCGGACAAGGACATCTCTCCCGCCAGCCCCCCTCGGCCGCGGCCACCCTGCCCGGACCGCCGTCCTCCCCACGCGCCCGTGCTGCTTCCTCAGGCTGGACTGCGTTTTCATAATCACGGGTATTTTCACCGGTATCTGCTTTTGAACATCTCCGTGCACAAGAGCTGTAGACAGGCAGGTTTTGGAGGTGCTGGGGCAGAGCCCTGTGCTCTGTATCACAGTCAGGAATGAGGACAGAAGTGTGCAAAAAAAAAGTTAGCAACTGTACCGTGCATCCTGAAATTGGAAGAGAGCTGACAGGAAGCACCGTCGGGGTTATCCTCCTCCTCCTCAGATTTGCTACGTACAAAAATGAAAGAAATAATAGGTCTACATAACTAACCCTCACAGACTCCTGACAGTGAACCGTACGGCCTTATATGCAGAGAAGACATGCTGACACAACAGCAGCAGTCTCGTTCCCCAATTTTCCTCAAGCTTGTAATGATCTTTAAAAGAAACCTCATGTGAGTTCTCTGCTATTTCCCCTCTTTCTTTTATCTTGGTTACGGTTTACGGTTATGTATCTGCCTCTGGACAAAGCAAGGTCTAATTAGCCACAAGCCCCTATTTATCATTTATCATCAACTAAAGTATGCTGCAACAGAGAATAAATTTGATTTTTTTTCAAGGAGGATCTTCAACTTCTGCCAACAGCATTAACAATCTGTAAAGTAATGAGGTGCCGTTGATGGTCTTAGACAGGTCTAGACAAAAACATAATTACCTTCTGTGCTGTTATAGTTCATTAAGGCAGACGTGTTGTAGACCAAACCTCTACATCACAAAGCGCGGCTCAGTCCAAAATATTAACGACATAAGAACGAATGGACCTCTGACCTTTCCTGATGTCCTGTGGATAGAACCAGAACGGTTAATGGGGCAGTTTCACATCTCTCTTTCTGAGCAATTGCTGCAGAAAACCAGGGCTATTATCCTACGCTTCTGCTCTACATATTATCTGTATTGCTAGAAGTCACAGCTATATTAAAAGGCCTCTAAAAGAGATCACTGGACGGGATGTATGTGATTATCCAGCACACCATTACAGAGCACGAAACCCCCCAGGTCCACCCGCATGCGAACAGCGGAGCGCCCCGGCCCCAGGGCAGCCCTCGCGTCGGAGGGCACGCTCGGCGCCAAGTAACGCGAGGCAGTCGTGCCACGTCCTCCCAAGAGGGGCTCGGGGTGACGGAGGAGGAGGAGGAGGATGCGCGCAGGTACGGTGCAGCTGAGCGCGTGGGGTTGTAGCTGTGAGAAACCCTTTGCAACGAGAGACGGGCTCACTGGATTTGCTTGTCGCCGATGCTATCTCAGCCCGTTCTTCACCCGTGCAATTCAGCAGAACTGCCCCTTCTTAATACGCTGGGAGTCACAGTGCCATCCCACCCGACACGCTAACGCTTCCAACCAGAGCCGAGGCAGAACTGGAACGGCAGCTCCAAGCAGGGCCAGCGCTTGAGCCGATGGGGAATCAACACCTCAGGAAGGGCAGGAGCTCCTGCCCCTGCCTCGGGAGCGGGAACGCTCAGGGCACGGCGTTAAGACGTATCCCACAGGGAAATGGGCTACCTGGGCCTGAGGGGCTTTTCTTCTTCCTATTTATCCCAGGACCTAATTCCCCCATCCTTTCTCAGGCCAAATACCCGGTGACTTCACTGGAAACCTTCCCCATATAAGGTTCCCAGGATTACGGGTTTATAAATGAAGCTAGAAGAGCTAGAGAGCAACAGAAGCTGTTACAAAAAAACAGTGCCATTTTATATTGTAAATTAGTCCTTCAGTCCCAGGTCTGCAGGAATCCTGAGCTCTGTCCTGAGGAGCCGCATCCCGTCCAGGCTGGTCAACCCCAGGCGTGCGTCACCACGCACGGCTGCTCCCCGCCCGCGGGAGGGCTTCCGGGGCCGGCTTGCCACCAAAAGGCGATCGCAGCCTCAGAAAAACATTGCTCTGTCTGGAAAGAAGTGTCTCTAAAAATTTGCAAACATACGCAGTATTTTTCCTTCTAGAAGAGCATTAAAAAGTGCTCATGGAAGAGACAGAATAAACCAAAACACTTCCATCTAATTAACCCAAACCACAGTTTTAACCAGGAGGAGCTGGCCTGGTGAAACCCGTTTACATGTTTGCCATTATTCACGAAACGTGTTCATTAGGCGAGAAGTACTAATGACGCTCTCCACGTCAGGAACTTCAACAAAGAGGGCGGGCAAGGTGCAGGTTGTCTCGATTTTGTTTAGATCAGCAAGGAACCGTACACTTCCGAAAATTCGCTTCTCCAGATCACGTGGCCGTCGGAGAATCTGCTAAGCACAGGAAAGATCACTTACTTTGGGAAAGGGATAAACAAGAGGCAAAATAACAGAGATGAGCAAAACGCTTTAAAGGAGAAGATCGGATGCTTTCATCTAGGAGGAGAACAAAGCTGCAGTCTGGAAAAATTAAAGGCAGCAAATCTAAAGCTGACAAAATGCTTCACACAAAAGGTAGCTGGGGGCATCCGCTGCCACGCGATGCAACTTCAGCAGTCTCCAGCCAGAGCCGAGCAGGACGGGTGTTCACGCGGGGTGACTCCGACTGCCTCCAGGCAGGTCCACGCTGGGGCCAGCTGGTCACCAGCCCAACCTCTCGTTGCCTCCACTGGATCTAAACAGATCACCTAATCGTCGCTGGGTGCTCCGAGCACCTCCTGCTCCTCCAAAGCAGTCGGAGCAGAGCTCCCCGCAGCCTTCCCCAGGCGAGCACACAGGGAAACCACCCCGCGCCGTCCTGACGGCTCCCAGCTCGGCATCCCTCGGGCCGAGGGCAGCACGGAGATGCTCGCTGGAGGGGCAGCGCGCGTGCCCGCAGGAGTACCGCTGCTTCACGCCGTTTCCCATCCAGCACCCGAGGAGAGCTGGGGGGGAACCCCTGAAACAAGCCTCTGAAACAAAAACAAAGCAGAAACCCGAATAAAGAGCTTCGCAGGACTCGGGAGAGGCAGCAGCGTGGGCCAGCCCGGGGCTGCAGGTGCAGGGCAGGAGGTCTGCGGGTCTCAGGAGGGTTCAGCGCGCGGTGACAAAACCTTCCCTCTAATAAGCATAATAAATTACTTTCATACCGTATATAGGCTAGAGTCCCATGCAAATTCATCTGAGCGCTCCATCGTTATCGCCGTATCCTAATTAGGCTTCGCAGCGCTGAGATCTGGACAGGACCCTCACAAGGCCGTTTGTTCTTCCTTAATGATGTTCTCCCTTCCCAGTGACTGCTACGAGGGATGACTGTGTACAGACATAAAGGGCATCTCGTTTTGTTAAATGCAACCCTTGATCTTTCTTTGGAAAAAAGGTCCAGGAGCTGCATCGCACACAGGGATCGTCCTTATCACGCTGCATCTTCCTAACGAGCAGCTTCATCTCCCTGGGAGCTGTTCTCTGCAACGCGCCAGCCTCGCTCCTTTTTAATAAAGGAGGCCCTCGAGGCAGGAGAGGAAACCACCGTTACAGGCGTCCCTGCTGCCGGTGCCGAGAACCCCACCCAGCGCGTTTTTGGGGCAATAAGACACATATATGCTTTGGTTCCCATCAGCATCGCACACTCCGCTGAGAGGTTTCCTGTGATATACCTTTCGTTGCAATTAAAAAGACCACAGTAATTTGCTTAATGGTTCAGAAACCGTTGTCTCTCTCCGCATCTGCGGGCCCGCTCTGCACCAACCATAGGCATCTCCGGCGCTAAACCAGCAGCGCCCGACGTGCCGGCGGGGTTTCTCCAAGCCGCTCTCGGATTTCCCGGTTTTGATGAATCTAAGGCATTAACCGAGCTGCGTTTCACGAGTGCCCGCATGCTCCCTCCGAGTCTGCAAGCACGGCAGCGACGGAGGTGCCCGGCGGGTGCTCGGGCCCCATCCTGCAGCCACCCCCGAGCGAGCCGGCGCGGAGCGAAGCGCGAAGGCGTAAACCACGCGTGCACGAGCCCCCTCGGCGATCGGCGTCACCGGCTCTCCGCCTGGGAAAGCCGCACTTGAGCCTCGCTGATGCCCTGCTAATTACAGGCTTGCTTTGCTGGGGAGGCCCTTTGTGCAAGCAGGTTCACACGATCCAGCCTGAATTTTAGGACCCGTGGGCTCCGCAAGGTGAGTAAACCGAGGACTCCGTGTTGTGCAATGCTCATTAAACGCTGATGCTGCATGCGTCCCCACCCTTGCAGCTGGAAGGCCACTAAGCACTTTTCTAATAATTGTACGGAGCGTCTGCTCACCCACAAGTCTTTGCTGAAATTAGTAGACGAGTTACCCCAGCGCTCCCCCGCTGGGACCTTCGATTTTGCATGAGCAAATTCTGGAAACTTTATTCATACATTTAATATTCTGCAGGCAAGTAGTGCCGCTGATCGGGAGACTGCTTTGGCACCCAACGCCTGCAAGATTTAAAATTAAAGGAACAGCATATTGCATCTAACCAAGGATACTACCTGTTAAAAAATCTTATTATTTCCTGGTATAAAGAGGGAAGCTTCTCTCCTACCCCAAATTTACTGTTGGGACTGAAAACAGTTGTGCCGGACACCGGACACTATTCAGTTTATATCCTGCCCCAAAGTAAAGGGTGATTCAGACTGGGAAGGCTGTGCTTCGCCTGGGAAAGCACCCTTAAAGCCTCGCGAGCTGGAAAAAAGGCAGCTAGAACATAGTTAGCATTTAAATGGGCTGCACTGTTGATAAGAGATTATAATAAATCAGGATATTTTTCCTAATAGTTCTACCAGCAAAATAAAATGAAATCCGCAAATGAGACAGAGAGAGATCTAGGCCACGCTGTTTAAAAGCGGATAAATCCTTGTGCAACAGAACCGCCTTGACTTCAGTGAAACCGTTCCCGATTTACGGGGCCGCGGCACCGCCGGCACCGCGCGTTCCCACGGCTCTTCTCGCGCCGAGGCTCGATGGCGCTTTGGACACGTGTCCTCGGCGGCTCCAACTGCTTCCCAGCCATAAACGGGAATAACACCACGCTGCAGGGATGTCGTGAAAATCAATTAGCAAACGTGCACAGCGCTCCAGTGCTATCCGGAAAAAGCCCACGAGGATGCAAATAATCCTGTGCGGGGAGCGAGGTCTGAGTGGCACGCGGGAAGCGCGGCCCCGGAGCAAAGTCAAGGCACTGGGAACATCATTTCTGGGCCCTGAACAGGACACAGCACCCACAGAAATAAACACACGAGATGTTGCAACACCTACGACAAAAGACCACAAGACCAACGCAAGGCTGCAGCCGCCCTCGCGGCTCTCCCAGCAGCCGACACGCGGCTCTGCAACCTTTGCCAGTTTTTGGTGTGATTTGTGTATACGTGGGATTTTGCTAAACTGTGACAAACAATTCTAATTTACTCCTGCCAGCTAAAATGGTAATTTCTCCCTACTCCTGTTTTACTAAATTGCTACCTTTATTTTTGCAATGTGTATATAATTACCAAATGTTACTAGGTTCTACCCAAAATGTCTCTCCTTAGAATAGTGGGGATGTCTGCTCACTGCTGTCATTTTTTTTTAAATGTTATGATTGATAAAATTAAACTGTGAAGCCAGGCATGAAATCTGTCTCATTTATATAATTTTTTTTTTGGCAATAGGAGAAAACAATGCCAGTCAGAAATATTCATGAAATGATGCACTGGAGAACAGAGGGAACTTGTGTTTTTTGCTTGAAGAACGTAATAAGACATCCAGAGCAACTCCAAGCTGCATTGTTATATTCAATTACTTATGAGGCCCCAAGTTTCTCCACTTTAATTGCTCGAAGCAGGGAAGCTTTAGTCACAGTGTAATGTACCCAGGCATGTATGGGGTTTAATGAATCATACTAACTCTGCACTCTAAGCAATTAGGTAAATCTAGCTGTTAGTTAGTGAGGCATAAAATAAATTTAATCTCTCTTCTAAAAAAATCAATTATAGCGCTGTAATGTATAATTCAATTTGGGTCATGCTACATAAATTTTCTGTTTTTAGTATGTTTTTAAAGCGGTTGTTATTAGATTTTGCAGGCGGTATGCGCGGGTGCATTGGGGGGTATATGGCCTTTCAGAGGGCGCGGAGGTAGTTCCTGCGTTTGTGTCTTTGCACAAGGCTCCTTTCCAGCAACGGGGCCATTTGCTGCAAATGCACAAGTTTGGAGAGCACAACCGGGGGCTGGACAAGCCGACGAGGTTGCACAAGGATCAGCGCAAGGGAAAGGGCTGGATCTGTCGTTATTTGGGGCTCCTCACCTCCTTGCCTTGCCTGCACAGAGCCCGGGTTGGCCCTGGCCGTGCGCTGCAGGAGCGAGGAAAGGTCCTGGGAAGGCCACGGCCACCAACGGCCCCCACCTCCAGCACAACCAGGTAGCGCAGCACCAGCGTTCGCTTCCAAGGAAAACCTTCTGCCCGGGCCCTGGCGCAAGACCAGGATGCATTTGCCTTGCCCTCCCCGTCCCCACTCCTGCAGCAGCTTGGAGGCCCAAGTGACCCCGGATGACCGCCCCGGGTCTCCGAGCAAGAAGCTAACGCTGCCGGTCCTCCTCGAGACGGCAGAGCTCCCCGGAGCAGCTTGGCGAGGGCCCCGCAGCGCGGACACGGCGCCCTGGGCCACCTCCACGCAGCTCCCACGCCAACTGCTCCTGTGCAAATCCTCCCAAACACATACGCTGCGAGGCCGGCGTCTGACGAACTCGTCCCACCTCCTCCGTGCCGACGGAGCGGCTCGAGGAACGGCCTCGGGCGGTTCTGGCGAGGCGGACTCGCGGCACCCGGAGCGACGCCGGCACGGCAGCGACCGGAGCGGCACCACCGGGCACGGAAGCCACGTTGCTCCCGCGCCCTCGCTACGGCTCCTGCCTCTTCGGCAGTCCCTGGGCTTGCAAAGCCCGGCACAGCTGACTTTCTCCGACCGTTTCCAAGCAGTGGGAACACCACACCACATCAGCTACGGGCTAGGGACAGCCGGAGGCACCCGAGGAGCCCTGGATGGGCGCAGCAATCGTGCAGTGCAGCATCGCACTGGACTCTCCCCCTAAAGAGGCACCGTACACAGAGGCACGTGGCATCCACGCAAAACCCTGGCAAGCACCCACGTTTAGCTTCCAGCATTCAGTACAGTATCAGATGTGACACCCGAGGGTGACGGTCCATCTTGCACTGGAAGATGCTCCAGCAGCAGGTAAGGAGGGACAACCTGGAAGGCAGCAGTGAGAAGAGACTCAGACAGTTGCTGGAGGCCACGCAGGTGAGGCAGAAGCAGCTCAACAGCTTTGGCAACAGGAGAGCGGATGAATCACGGGCTAACGCCTCAACGCGGGAAGCGCTCGCTGCAAAAAGCGCCCATGCTCGCAACGGCGTGGGAGCAGCAGCGCCTTCCAAGAGGAGACAAAACAGCCAGAGCCCTACGGGCACCTCCCATGAGCTGTCAGCACCCCACGGCAGGGGCACGATGAGGCCACCCCAGCAAGAGGACAGGATGGCGACAGCACGATGAGGCCACCCAGCAAGAGGACAGGATGGCACACTTCCGTCATCTTTTCTACACGCTCGCACGGACTCTCACTCCTGGGATACGTACAACACTTGATAGCTACCTCTGCTACTCCACATGCCCTTAGATCTCACGTATCAATGCAAGATATTTTTCTTTCATGTGAAAATAAAGCATAAAAGGCTTTATTGGCTCTTTGACAAGACAGACAGAATCTCTTGGAAGAGCATAAGATTTAAAACATGTTTTTCCAGAGGGACCGAGCACTAGACAGGGGTAATATCTACAGAAGGACTCAGATTTTTTCACAAGCAGGTAAAACTTCAATGTCTCATTTGAAACAGGTATCTGAGGCCAAGTTGAGCCCACTTACCCCGAGCAACTGCGAGTGGACTGTGCAAAGATGTGCACGCGTCTAGCACCGCTGTACCAGAAGTGATGAGACATCACACGCACACGTCCCAGGGCGCTGCAAATCCATGAGCTTGCTGGCTTCTGCATTCAGTATTTCTGAAGTTTGGATGATTTGCTGTAAGAGAGAAAAGCTGAACGGGAATCTCAGTGTATGAAATTAGAGAGTTCAGAGCATATTAACAACGCTAGCATAAAGATTAGTTGGCAATACAAACAAGCCTGATTCACCACTAAATGGAGGAATTGGAAGCATAAATTCTACATCTCCTGCTCATGTTGCTTGACATAACTGAAATCTATTTTGCGCCTGGAATGTAGATAGAGCAACGCACCAAAGCCACATTTTACAAATTCTCAGGAATACTCTATTTTGCCCTTCAAACAGTCAGCGGAGCCCTAGCAATAAAGATGAATAAATTGTCCCTATTTATATCCTTCCAAAGACAGCTTTTCCATTTTGCAGGCACTTGGGTAAAATAAGTAATAGTTTCAAGAGGAGCCGAGCGCGGTGGCCGTGGACGGATGCAGAGAGGAAGGCAGGACGGCTCCGACGGGTAAAGCGCGAGTGAACACCGAGCCGAGACTTCGGGAGAGTTTTTCTAAATACTTTCTGATGATGCATTTGACATGGAAACAGTGGGGATCACGGCCAGACAATTACAATTTAATCTATTTAGATAGATTTCCATGTCTTTTCAGCTTTAGAAAAAGAGCAACGTACGTAAAGGCGTTAGGCACGGTGTTTATTAACCCAGAGTCTGAGACACTCCGGGAGCGGTGAATGCACGGAGGAACAGACTGCTCAGCAGCCAGCCCCAATATTGCATCAAAACCCAAAATGAGCTCCCGGCTCCCATGCCTCGAGCACTTACGTGTTTTGGTGCTAAGCATGGATAAATGCTTACGTACCAGGGCATCCCGGCGAGACCGGTACCAAACCATCCCGAACATCCTCCGGATGCAGCGCTGCCGCACGGGGAAGCCCCAACACACAGACAAACAGCCCAAGCTTCTAATTAAGCCTCCTCTCGCAGTGGGCGATCAAGGCTTCGCAGTTTGATAAAGCCTTTCCTCTTTCGATAATCTTTCCCTCTGTTTGCGTTTCTCTTATTTGGAGGATTGCAGCTACAGCCCTCTTCAGCTGCCAGGGCTCCGACAAAACAAATTTCGCAGCCATTTTTATACGGCCAGATTTTTTTTTTCCCCATCTCATTTTTGAACTAAACAATTAACAACTATTTATGTTTGTTCACATTAAACCTGTCCACTCTAATGATTTTTCATATAGCTTCCAGGGCTCTTACTTGCTTTCATTTAATATCCTTATTTATTAGTCATATTACGGAAACCTTCATTTGCGATCTTAGCAGCTGCAGCAGCTTTGGTGCTCCAGGAACAGCGGGTTGCTAACAAAACCCAAAATAGAAGCTAAGAATAATTAAAAAAATGTTCTGCACAGGGAACTCAGTGTTACATATCGTCTGGTTTGATCCATGAGATAAGTGTTATTTAAAATCCATCAGCCAAGTGCAGATTTTATTATAAGTACGATCTCCAATTGAAAAAACACTGTCAAAATAAGCACTCGCTATTGTCAGGCCGTTTCCACTTGTTGCCTAGCATTTTTCGCGCCGCGCGGCTCCGCTGCGAGCAGACTGGAATTTATTCCCCGGCTCGCGCTCGCCGCCGAGGAGGGGGGAAGCCCGGAGCAGCGTTAACATGAAAGCCGCCCTGGCGAAGCGATATCTGCTCAGTCTCCCGGGGGACGAGGCTGAACTTGGACCTCGCTCATGCAAACAAGACGTGTTTTCAGGGTCTTTAACGAAGCAGGTTTTCATGCAAGTCAAATGATGTTCTGCTGAAAGGGCCTGAGCTCTCCAGAGGGAGGGGTCAGAATAATCACTTTTATTCCGTAACCTCGCCTGAAATTAAACTGCTCTCCCCGCTAATACATACAGATTGTACATACCTTATCTGCCAGCTCAGCCAGAATAAATGAGTGGCAGAATAGCAGGAAGGCATCAGTTCTTCGCTCTGGGACCTGATTTTCATAAAGCAAAGCCCGAGGTCTGGGCCTCCGTGGGGGGCTTGTACTTACTGCTCTCCCCGCACGCAACCCTGGGCCTCTGCACGGCTCCGCGGCTTGCAGGGGAACCCCGACCAGCGGGGCAAGCACTCAAAGCCGCATCCGTGGGTCAGCACATGCTTCTTCCAAAAGTAGGCCAAGAAAGCGGTTTTCCAATCGGGAAGGAGGGATTTTCTTGCACCAGAAACTGCAATAATCATTTTGCAACTGTGAACTACACAGCCAGAAATGTGACAGCATTACACGACCTTGTGCAAGAAAAGGCAGAGGAGAAAGAACAGGAGCACGGCGTTTCTGCTGCCGCGGTCGGCCCCAGGATGCTGCTTGGACCCCGGTGCCCGCAGACGCGTGCCCCGGGCTCGGAGGTGGCATGCATCCGCTCGCCGTCCCTGCCATGGGAACCGCAGGCACCCCAATTTTGGTAACTTAATGAGTTACACTTTCAAATGAAAACGCCCGAGCTGAAACGATCGGCTTTAAGTTACACCGCAAACACGGCTTGCTGGGCGAGATGCGCGTTTGCACGCTTCAGAAGTTGGGCTGATGCTGTTTCAGCCCTGTTGCTGCCATCTAATAATAACCCAGACGAAACCACGCTCTCCCGGCTCTAAAGAGCGAGCGCCGGGTCAAGTAACAGCCCCGGCCGGGGACCGATTTACCGCAGACGAGGAGACTCGCGCTGTCCCGCGGGCACATCGACGCCTTGTCCGCTCCTCTCGAACGTGGGCGAGGGCTACGGGAACGCGGCCCCGGGGGCTGCTCTCGGCTGATCACCCCATCGCCTCCAGGACAGCGACCTTTCCCGCTCTGGAGCTGGGAGATACATGTGCATTGGAGCTCTGCGCCCCGGCCCCCCCACGAGCAGGGGAAGATAAATCAGAGCTGCTGAGCAGCCTGCAACACGTTCGAGCATTGCCCTGCGGGTCCGGGGCAGAGGCTGGTCTGCACAGGCAGCCGTGAGCAACCCTCTCCTCTCCCACCAGGCCCGGAAAAAAAAGAAATGGGGGAAAAGGGGGGGAAAAACACCCCTATACATCTTGCTGACACTTTATCCCAGGTCACAAATTATTCATATGCATCGGGGCTGAAAGGTAGGTGGGATTTGCCTGATGGCCCCTCGGGCAAGAGCCACTGCGGAGGTCCCAGACCCGCATCCAGGCTTTGCCCCATCATGTCCATTCCCGCCGGGAGCCCCCCGGCATGCCGGCCCCCGCCTTCAGCGCTTTCACCACGCAGCCCAAATTACCAGCTTTGCTCGCCCCGCGAGAGCACTGGGCTACGCTAAGCGCAATAATCACAGTAATTGCTCCGCTAATACGTACAGCATTCTTTCCGAAATGGCAGTTGCCCGTTTTCCTGCCATGCTGAAATTGCCAAAAATCAGTTTTCAAAGGAGCCCATTACCTCTGCGGCTGCTATCAAACAGGGGTGCTTTTAATCAGGGCAACAGCAGATGATAAATTAGGAGCGAATTAGTGCAAAATAATTGTTAAGCTCTCCAAGTTCCTAAACTCAGCCAGACCTTTCCCATCCTTTGATGTGACTAAGTTTTAATAAGCCCTGGAAAAGCTCCAGGACCACAGGGCATATGTGAGAAATTTTACATATAAATATATAACTGACATGTGTACAAATGCCTACACGCACACACACACACACACACGTATTACACTGCAGCTTTAATAGCAAGCCCAGAATTGATATGCCGCTAAACAGCATTTCTTGTCCCGGGATCCTATTTTCACACTAGCAGCAAATACGACCTTTGTCTGCGGCTGCCAGCTGCTTATAATTTTGACAGATGCAAGCACATTTCTGGGAAGCTGCATCCATTCAGCGGCTAAAGATCAACAGGCTCTGCTCGGGCTTTAGTAAGATGGATTGGCTCGGGAGAATCCCATTTACAGCCCCGGCTGAGAATAGGTTTACCAGGGAGAGGCGTTAATGACTTTGATATCAATGATCTAAATATGTCAACCTGCGACTCGTGTTGGTATTAAGGAACACTATATTTATACAAAACAGCCATTAGCAGAATGCTAATTAACGTGATGCAGTTTCCAAGTAAGTCTCGGCCCTTCCAAGCGGTGTAACGCTAGACGCGATCCTAATCTCCCCGGAATTCCAGGGCTCCTGTTGCGCCTGGTCATTCCTGGGGATTAGCCAGATTTATTTTTGCTGACATTTTGCATCGCACCCTCGGCTGAGGAATGCCCGCCGCCAGCTAGCGCGGGGAGGGAGCGAGGGCCTCCAGGGCGGCAACGCGCCGGCGCCTCCGGCCGTCCCCAACAGCTCGGCTCTTCCATGAAAATTCAAGTGGGGCTGTAACCCCCCCACGCTCCCTGCCCAAAGGGGTCTCGCACAAAGACACCACCTAAACACGTCCTGCGGCTGCAGCAAGCACCTCGGAGGAGACGGCTGAGGAAACAACCGCATTATTGTGGATACGGCTGCACTGAGGTTTCCTCCAACGGACCCGTACGTGGATGTGTGGTACCCAGGGAAGGGGACGCGTGGTGATGTCTCCCACTCAGGTGCACCGGGTGAGCTGGCCCGCGATGCCCCGTACGGGAGCGCACACGGCTCCACCCGCACATGCACACCTTGCAAAGTGGGTTTCACCTGCCTGGGAAAAGCCCTGGGAGCTCCGGCACAGCAGTCGGAGCCACCCCGGCTGGGTGATGAACCCCTTCGGCCTTGCGAGGACAGCTCCTTAGGGATACACCAGCCCCGCTTTTGCATCCAAGCAGGCCAAAGCAGACAGTGGGCTGTGCCCAGGCTGGCGAGAGCATCGCTGGCGAAGGGAGGCAGCCCCTCAGCAGCGTCCGTGTAAGGCGTGATTAAAGTGAGCTGGAGTTGAGGAGTTTTACCCCAACCGCCTGGGCTCCCGGAGCATCTGGATCAGCCTGCACTAGAACAGCGATCCCTAAACCAGAGCCATGCACCAGAAGAGGCCACTGCTAAAGCAGCACAGAGAGCAGCGAGAGCCTCATGGGCAACCACATCACCTGAGCTTACGGTACCGAGCCACGAGCCTCCTGCATCTGAGATTTTGCCACCAATGCCTGCTGCGTCTCATGGATATTTCCAGCTTTGCCTCCTAAGCTGAGGGAGGGGAAAGAGCCTTGCAGTCACGGCCTGGAAGATGCCACAGGACAAGGCAAACGAGTACCTGAGCTACCACAGCTTCCCTTCCCTGCAGCTGCGAGGAGCTGGTCTCCTGCCCCAGGGCCCAAACGCGTGGCTCAGCCGCTCACACCCCCTCGGGCACTCCAGCAAAACGAACAGGACCTTCCGCCCTGCCAACAAGCCATCCACAGGTAGCGCTTTCTCCAAAAGCGGAGCGAGTGCTTGAGGTCCAGCAGGTCTCCAGACCAAAGAGCATGTGTGCATCCTTTCTATCTCTGGGTCATTTTGTTTCTTGTTATAAAGCCAACGAGACCTAAGGGAGAAGAAGAAATAAAAAGCAAACACAGCGTTGCAGAACAGATTACATAGTAAAGCATCAGAAAACTGATACCAGGAAGATTAATGGAGCAGAGCTGCAAAAACAAGAAAGAAAATGAAAACCAGGTAAACTGAGCTGGTAAAACGTTATGATGCTCCCAAACTGCTGCCCCACATACACACAAAGCTGGAGACAGTGGCTGGACGCTGCTGCTAACTGAGGAAGCGACCCCCACATCCCCCCGAGGCTTTGCTCAGCCCTGGGGCATCAATCTCATTAACAGCATATTAGGACAAATGAAAGTATTTTTCCCTTAAAAAAAAAATGAGCAAGTGCTTGGAAGGGGCAGAAGAAATGAAGTATTTGCTGTTCATGAGCAAAACAAAAGGTGCTTCCTCCTAGAAACTGCTCGGACGGTCTGCTGCAGCTGGAGTTGGAAGCGATGGCAAAACGGGTAGCAGGGCTGACTTTGCTGAAGCAGCCTTCCGCGTGCTGCCCCTTTCCCTGAACCTGGTGGTAGATGGCATTTTACACGGAAATAGCGTAAGATGCAGTGGGACTTCAAGAAATGTATTTGTCCGATCAGCATATCGCTTGTTCTGCTGAGGTATTAGCAAACAGGCGAAGCCGGGGAGGAGGGTGCTGGCGAATCTACTGCACGCGAGGAATGAGGAATGGGGCTGCCAGCGCTCCCTGGAAGCGCGTACGTCTCCGGCAGGCCACCCCGGAGCGGAGCAGCTCCCAGACGCGCTGCCGTGACCCAGCTGGCTCCGCGTTCAAGCCCCAGCCGTTCTTCTCTATTTCGAAAGAGGCCCAGCCATTTCGCAAGACGCCCAAGGCTCAGGGAGAAACACGCCATCGCGCCGGGTGAGCAGTTCACCTTGCTGGAGCTTGCTGCTGCGAAGCCCCGGCCCTGCAACGCGGGGGAATCAGCATGCTGCATCCCTGCCGCTCGGGGGTAATTTTATCAACGTGGTGAAGTAATTTTAGAAGGAATTATGGGAAATATTGGTTTTCTATTACAGCTGAGACTTTTTCCTCAAGCTGCACAAATCATGCTTTAGTCCGAAGGCAACACGAGTGCCAGCGCTCAGGGACAGCCACCACGGACACGCACCCTCACTCAAACACACGGCATCCCATGTCTCACTTCTGCTGCCCAGCCGGGGCACGCAGGGTTTTCTCAATCCTTCCGACAAGCTGCCAACTGACTGAACACAGCAGTTACAGACCGACTTCAGGAGCTGGCCTACCTGGCCGAGCTCAGCCTGGCACCGAAGGCTCTTTATCCCAGTTGCTGCACACACCAGCCACAGCCGAGGCACTCAGCTGGGAGGGGAACCGGGCCAGCAGCTCCGGGAACACTGGGGAACACGGTGTTGGCAAGCCAGGCTCTCACTCCTCGCTGTCTTGGGAGGAGCAGCTCCAGGCAAGGCGAACACCCCGACCAGAACGTGGCCCAGGTCCCCGGTCAGTCTTACTTCGACAGCCCCAGGACCTCACGCTCCGCTCCCGCGCTCCAGCGCTGTGCTCCAGTTTTAGGCAGTATTTCTAACTCCTGTCCTCTCCCCCGCTTTGCTCTGCTGCAAAGGCTGGTGCACACTCCTGGGCAGTGGGAGAAGGGGCTGGGGTTGCACTGCTGCTGCTGACAGTCGCTGCATTTTTTGCACATGTATAAGAAGTGCTTTCTCTTCGTGTGCAACACTAGCTTCAAACTATGCACCCTTCTTAGGGCACCCTGTCTCTACTGTTGTAACTGCACCAGCACAACAACTGCATAGACACGGGTGCATGTCCCATCACGCCAAGCGCACGGCCCCGGGGTCCAGCAATCCCAAACGCTCTGCAGGACCGCGTGCATGTGCAAGCAGCCGTGTGAATTGCTAAACACCAGTCATTTGCTTTTTAGGACATAAACACCAATTTGTTTGCTTCTGGTAATGATCAGCAAAATAAAAATGCAATTTTTCTGCTGGGCCAGAGGAGCCCGGAAAGTACTGAGACACTAAAAACAAGAAACCCCGGGGCAACCCCAGCATTCCTCCCTGCAGCCAAAAAGGGATTGGAAAAAAGAAAACACAAAGGCGGGGGACAAGGGTCCTGGGCTGCGTGCGAGCTCGGACGCAGCCCGCCGTGCCTGTCCCATCGGCTGCAGCAGCGTCAGGCCAGGTCTCCAGGACACGGAGCGCAGATCCGAACTGGAGAGTCCCTCCGGCTCGGCCGCGGGGCTGGGGGAAGGCGGCCGTCTGACAGCGCGGGGTGGACAGCCCGGAAAGCTTTTTCCTTCAGACACTTGAAGGAAGCTCTGCTGCAGGACACGGGGCCAAAGCCTTGGCTGACACACAGCCTGCTCCGCGTAACCCCGCTCCGGAGAGCATGGGAGTGTAAATAAGCACACATTTTGGCTCATTATGTCACATTTTCACCCAAAGCACTGCCAAGCCACACCTCCCGGACAAGAACGTCACCGCCTTTGCAGCCTCTCCAGCGTTCCTGCGGCGCTGCCTGGCCCCGCGCGAGAGCTTGCAGGGACGCTGCCGGCTCCAGCGAGGTTCGCAGAGGACGGCACCGCTCAGTGCACCCGCGGGGCTCTTGCGGACAGTGCTGCAACCTTGGAAGAGCCAATTCTCTGAGCAGAGAACACGAATCGGATAGAAACCCTCTGACGCAAGCGTTCTCCCGCAGTCGCTCGGGGTAAGCGAGGAATCCCGCATGGGCAATTAAAGGCACCGAATCCTAATGGGAAAACCGCAGGCAGCACGGCGCGAGGGGAGATGGAGCTTGCATGTGCTGCGCGCCCGCTGTTTGCCTTGGCCCGGCGCCCGCGGGAAGAGCTGCATCCTGCTGCTGCTGCTCCGCTCGGGCCCGTGCACCACCGAGATGCTGAGCTCGCTGCGGAGCAGCATCGAGCACGGCCACCTCCGGGAACGGGACCCCTCCGTTTTCCTCTCCGGGGGGATTTCTCCGCAGTTCTCACTCCTTTCAGCTTCCCCGGTTCTCGGGACAGCTCCAGGTCCCTGCCACAATCCCGGGCCCACGACCAAAACCACATGCACAGGGCTTAGAAGTCAGCTTAAGGAATTATCTGCAGGGATCCATATATTCTTACTAGCAAATCTTGACCTCAAATGCATTCCAAATGGAAGGCTTAGCCATAAATCTTGCGCCGATCCACTGGGGCTCCCCATGACCTAAATGTGCGTCTGCTTCCTCCCGCCACCGACACGACTACTGCCGAGCGCAGCAGCTGCCGAGCGCTGACAAGCCGCGAGATGGGAGAAACATCTGTCTTTGCTCACCGCCGCGGCCCGGATATATATAACACACAACTCCTGCTTCAGCTGTGCTTTAGCATTAGCATGTTCGGTGCCTAGGAAGTGTCAAGTCCTGCAACCTGCTTTCCCTTGCACACAGACCTCCGGAAAAGAAAATAAGCGTTTTTAGGGTCAGTGCACTGCTGAAAGCCGCGGCTCGGGCAGGCCGGCGTCACACTGCTGCTCGGCTGGGACGGTCCCCAACGTGAGCTCGTGTCACGCAGCCAACAGGCTCAGGAAATGCAGATTAGGATTGTATAATCCAGCTCTCCGGACGACTCCATGGCTGTGGTTAAATTGGTTTGTGAGTCAGAGAAGGCTCTTCCCACCCGCGGCCAAGGGGAGCGGGAGGCTGCAAGGATGCAGGTCGCTGAGCTCCGTGTGCCTCCGACACCACGATCAGCCCAGCAACGTGCTAGTGCTGCAGGAGAGGCCTCGCCTAAATCAGCCCCACGCTTTTGTGCGACTGCCTCCTCCTTCCCGAGCTCCCAGTCCGGGATTTTGCACCCCAAGACAGTTATAGAAGTCCAACATCTGGGATGCATCTCTGGGATATGACTCCAGGATAAAATAAGGAAAGACAGGGCAACACAGAAGGGGATGGGGAATCACAGGCCATGTGTCACACATCATCAATGACCTTTTAGGAGAAGAATGGCCCCAAAGTCTGCAAACCAACTCTGGCTCCGTTGCCAGCACACCCTTCCCTTGCCAGGGCTGCTCCGAATCCCAGCAGCGCCGCTGGGCCAGGACGGGAACCCCCATGTTCGGTGCCACACAATCACTTCCAGCACGTCCTTTCCACCTGCCCTGCCAGCCTGTCCCCTCGGCACGCCGCTCCCCAGGAAAGACTAGCCTGTGAGGTGCTCTTTTCCGGACCTTCTTCCATAGCAAGACAGAGCACAGCAAGAAACAGAGCACCCAGGAATTAAAGCATTCAGCAAAGTCCACAATTTTCCTACAAATCCTAAAATGCAATTGCAGTTCTCAGATTGCGTCTCCACTTTAAGGGATGCGATGCACACTGTAGAGACGTGCATCAGGAATCGATTCTGCAAGGGCCATAAAGTTACACGTGTGTGGAAACAAGATCAAAGGTAGAAGCACGTTTTTAAGGCAAAGGTTTTAATTTTGATCTGGGAATTATATACTGGACCCTGTCCTCCTGCAAAGCAGCCAGAGCCACCTAACACCACTGAGGTCCCAGCAACCAGTGCTGCGGACCACACAAATTGCAAGCTGGAGAGCACTGGGGTGGCCTCACCCGCCTCCACGGACCTGTGCAGATACACATCTACGGAGGACAAGCTGCTAGAAGGCCCAAGGGAATAACCAGATTTTCACTAGCTCTGATTTTGATTACTCTGGAATCAAAAGACAACTCAGGAATGATTTTAGTTGACTCCAAATTCCTAATAATCCAGCAAAGAGCAAGCCAAGCACAGCTCTGTTCCTGAACTCCATGTTTGCTCTGCAGCAATCCCATGACATTGCACAAACACAGGAGACAAAGTGCTCTGCACAACACGAGAGCAATGCAAGAGCTCGCGTAGGAGGGGGAGCGCCTGGTCCCAGGCTTTCAGCACAGGATCTTCAGCATCGACATTTCCATGGAGAAGCAGCAGCTCTGGAAGGCAACGCTCACGCCAATATTACAGAGCTGGTAACACCACCAGAACATTTCAGAGCTACCAGGTAGCTCAGGGCACTGTGAGATAAAACATGAAGCTGCTTTTTCAGCAGCAGATCAGCTCCCCGCGGTGACGGCTGGAAAGCACAACCGCGCGATGGTTTCCATCGGGACGGCACCCGCGGCGCAGCAGAGCATTTCGGCACACCCTCAACGTGAAGCGCACGGAGCAGGCCAGGAGACTTCAAGGAGGCCCCTTACGTGCTCCAAGCTACGGGTGTGCTGAAACGCCGCGCTGAATCAGAGCCAGGAACCATAAACCCCAGGAGAAAAGCAACAAAACACCAAGACACGAGGGTGAGGTGGTATTTGACGATCCAGCTGCTAGCAATAAAGTACTGGGTAGCCACGAATACAACAGTTATTGCAAACTCGTATTTACGAAGCAGCTTGCTCCAGGCCAGCTAGTGAATGCTAGAGCCGAAACCCTACGTGCTGCCCAGTAAGTCACACCCAGAGCTCACACCGGGTCCAAGCGCCGAAGGAGGTTGCACAAGAGCATTCATCCCACGCAGCGTGCATTGCCAGACGCGAGCATCCAAAGTGCTGCAGACACGCACAGCTTTGATCTACACCTCCACGGGGTCTCCCGGCTGAGAGCCGTCCCGACGGCCCGCGCTGCTCCCCGCGCTGGGGCTGCTGAAGCCGCCGGAGCCCGTCCTGGTGTCCTGAGCCACGTGCTGAAAGATGATCAGGCAGATTTGCAAAACACGTTTTCCCAATTATCTCTTTGCTCTGTTTTCAAATCTGAGATGTCTTAACACAAACAATCACAGTCAAGTAACTGATTAATCATTCAAATTAAATTAAAATTGAGTAAGTGATTTAATATATTTAGATAATGCACATGTGCAACAAAAACAGTGATACTCATCTACGATTGTCACTTAAAATGGATGAGTTTCAATTACTTGTGCATGAGAAAACAGAGGTATAAAGTTCAGAATCCAAATTATTGTGTAAACTGTTGACATATTCTGAATACTGTTGTTTAAATGCTATTAAGTAGAAATTTAAATGAGAATGAGTAATTGCACCAGTAATTCATTTCTAGCTAAAAAGAAACTTTTGCACAGCGTTAGCTCTTAAGAGCAGGAGAGCTTGGCTTTGAATCTTTTCCACATTCTGATGCAGGGGGATTCCTTAAAATATTCTCCCATCTCTATGATCCCAAGCCTTAATTTGGATCCCAAACCCATACTCCGATTCATCTACGCAGATGAAGACGCATGTCTGGCCTATGAACAGCCAAGCACCACAGGACAAAAAAAAAAATCACCTGTTTGTTAAACTGCTCAGGTGCTCAGCGTGGCATGTCTGGATGACTCAAAATAATGCTCCACATGTGGCCAAAAACATGCCCAAATCTGCAGCGAGCTGCAAGCACACAAAACTGACCGCGCTGGAGCCGCAGGCTTGCACACCGCCGGACACGCTGGGCCCTGCGAGCGGGCTGCGCTTCCATCCTTTAGAGATTTAGGTTTATAAAAGCATTAGGAACCATCTCATTCCACCCTTTTCTTCCCTAGCAAAACCATTACTTGCTAGTTCATGACAGATGGTTGTTTTCTGTGCAACAGAAGCACACGCCTCTGATAAAAAGTGATTAGAAAGAGATCCTCATAATAATACGCCAGCTAATGTGTGTGTATCCTCCTTTTCCCTGCTATCATATTGCTGCCTGCCCGCAGGGGAAGCTAAGTGCTGCGAGTCACGTTATACAGCCGGTCTCTGCCTTAAAGGCTCTGCGTGCCAGGAAAAACGCCGTAAGCATCTTCCACGGGAACTGGTGCATCCACGACACTGGAAAATACCAGCACATCAAAATAAATCAGGTTGATGCATTCCTTACCTACAAGTTATATTCTAAATTGGACCTTTTTAAAAACTCAGACAAAAAAGCAAGCCCAGTGTTTATAGCATAGTATGTTATGGGGTAAGAAAGTATAATTTACCAAGCACTGTTTCTTTAAATAACATACGATATCGCAGAGGTATGTGGCAAGAGGAAACCCAATACAACTCACTGCAATGAGACAACATCAATCTTTTAAAAGAAATAGTTCTAATGCCAGCTGCCAGTGAAAAATGTAGATAGCATGTGGTGACTTCAGTTGCTGCAACGGGTAATAAACTGCGTAAGCAAAGTTTTACCTGCTCTGCCAGCAGGCTCCAGTTCGGCTGTTATCTGGAGCTCCCTGAAGCCATCTGGCCTCTAAATATAATTCTTATGTTCACATTAATGGCCTGCGGCAAGGGGGAAAGACGAACTGAAATGCAAAACTGCGTTGAAGCAGTGAGGATCCCTGCAGCCTGCCGCGTTAGTACGAGAAACGCTCGGGGATGTCACTAGTGTCCTCGTCAGCACGGCTGGGCTGGACGGGGACGACGGGCAAGGTGGGCGCTTGTGCCTGGTATCTGCAGAGCTGCTCACTGAAAGCAAACGCCACCGGCGCCCGTGCAGAGCAGGAGCAGCCCCACGACGCCCACGCTGCATCCCGAATGCTAGGACAGCGTCGGAGCCGCGGTGCCGCGAGCATCCTTCGCTGCGCTGCCGGGGACACCGGCGGAGCGGGAATCCCTCCGGGAGCACATGGGAAGCACTGCAGCTGCCGTGTCGGAGCTGCCCCATGCCCCCGAGCCCTGCTGGTGCCAGGAGACATGCAAAAGCTCACCCTGAGCACTCGGGAGGCTCTTTGCTCTGGTGCATCCAGAAGGGAAGCACGAGAAGCCCTTGCACGCGGAGCGAGCTACCTAAAAAGCAGCAAAGCAAGCGCGCGGCAGCACCTGAGCCAGCTTTCCCCTGTGCTAACGAGACTGGCTCGCAGCACACCAAAGGCATGCGGGGACAGCGAGGACGGCTTCGGCTTCCCACTGCACCACCCGCGCAAAGCGCTCGTTCTCAGCAGCTTCCCACAGGAGCCCAGCCCAAACCTTTCCTCATGAAACACCCACCAGAAGGGAGACAGACAGACTTGAAGCTGGTTTCCCACTAAATCACCCGTTACAGATATTGCAAAAGGGCCTCTGGGCTGCAAACCTGGGATGATGCACAGACACGGCCCCGAGGAGATTAAGCTAGATAACGAGGACCACGCGCTGGAGGCCGGGGCAGAAGGGCTCGCCAGGGATCAGATGGCGTGGCCGTAATTGCCAGATCTCCTCATTAATCTAGCTGCTGGACCTGGCTGCCTCTCAGATGTCACCAGCCACGGTGCCGGCGGCTCTGGAGGGAGCGTGGCGGGGCTGACCGCGTGCTTTGCTGTCTGCACGGGAAGAGGAGGAAGCGCTCTCGTTTGACTCGGGTTGCACCGGTGACAAGTGGCAAGGCGGTGCACGCCAGCACGGCGCGGCAGGCCACCGAGACCGCTTCGGGGAGCAGAACAGGTCACTTCGAGCAGCCGAACTCCAGACACGCCGCACCGAGAGCCGGTTAAGCACTGTTTGCACAGGCGGTTCATCTCACTCGCTGCTCAGTTAAAGCGGCATAGCTTGGTACGTGCTGTCCAGGGGCAGGGGCGGAAGCTCATGATTATGAAATAATTGGGAAACCATCAGCTACCGTTCCAAGCTACGCATCACTGTTGAGCAACAGTCAGCCTCGGGTATGAAGACCCACAAGTCCTAACACACCGTGTTATCTCCAGAAGGGTAGGTACCGATCACTCAGTGGCAGTCTGAGTATTTCAGGCTCTCCAGCACACCTCCCCAGCAGGGACAGGCCATCCGCGATTACAGGCTGCCAGCGTTTAAAGTAACAAATAGTTGCAGAAGTTCAAAGATGGACCAGATAGGGAAAACACCCGATGTTCTCTCCCAAATGATGCGCAAGAGCATATACGTGCCTCAGTTTAACGTCATGATACCCAACTAGCACATGGCCTTCTGATCTGGGAGAGCTTAAGGGCAGCTCTGTGGCAGCGTCAGATGCTCCTGTGCACCAGCAGAGGACAAGCGGGACTTCTTACCTCTCACTGCTCCCTTTGGTCTTCTCTGCATTTACTAGGAACAGACCTCAGTCAACTTTGGCTGCAAGAACATCCCTAGAGTCGAGCAGGGCTTGGAAGCCATGGCAAAAACTCGGAGCACAAGTCCCTGCATCCAAAGAGCCCCTTCCACCGCTGGCAGTCCCCTCCCTCACTGTCACCCTATCGATGCTGCTGGTCTATAAATACGGCTCCAGGGCCAGATCTGCAGTGGCCATAAATCAGCGCAGCGGTGACTTTGTCCTTGTCCTGTTAGTGGAATGAGCGCTGGAGCCAGACGAGGCAGGGTGGCAAAGCCTGCCACGTAACTGGTGTATATAAAGCTTTATAGCTGGGCCAGGAAAGAGTCCCAACAGGGTTAAACAGCTCAGCCAAGGTCACGGAAAGAGCCAGGAGTACAAGGAGAACCCGAAATGGAGGAGCTCCCAGCCCCAGGTCTCGCTCAGCCTGCCAGAGCCATGGATGAGCAACAGGAGCTCCTCCACCGCGGAGGCTCCCGAAGGCCTCCGGAAAGCCACCTCCTGCGACACCCTCATGCCACTACTTTCTCATCATCGTCAAGAGCGTTGCTCTGAAATGGTCACTTCTGAGGCCACCAGGACTGGAGAAACAGTGGCCAACGCAGTGACAGATGCAGATGCAAGTGTCTGCTCCTCCTCCTCCCGTCCCAGCAGATTTGGGGTGATGGCATGATCGCGATGGCTCCAGCCCTGCCATGGCAGCAGGCATCCCTACCCCCTTGCTACGTTGGGATGCTAATCTGAACCATATGAAAGTGGCACAACATCTTTAGCTCCTAGACGAGCATTTATCACCATGGAGAGGCATCAGGGCAGGGGTTTTAGCAGGTGGAGGGACACGGCAGCAGGGAGCCATGGGGGCTCAACCCAGCGCCACGCCTGAGAAAGCATTTTTGTTGTGCTAACCCACATTTCCCCTTCACTCCCTAGCACAAGGTGGATATATATTACTTAGCACTGCTGCGTTAAAAATATGATTGTCAGCCTCTGTAATTTTCCAGTGACAGCTAGAAGAGAAACAGCTGAGCCGCAGCGCTCTAGCTCCACATGCCATCTATTTCTACTGTCAGTTCCAGAGAGATCTTAATTATAATGGCTTTTGGTGCTCATTCCTTCCTAATGCCGTAACAGGGAGATGATTGCAGCCGTAAATGAGCGATCAGTCTATTCCCTGCTGGGTAGTAAAACTGGTTGTCAGGCTGGGGAGGGACGGCACGCAAGAAACTGTTCCCCGGTTACAGTTCACTTTGCACACTCCATATAAAATTGAATTTGGCTTACTCACAAGCCACAAGTTACAGGGCGCGAGATGGTAATCGCACCAAGAGCGGGGAGCGAGCGAGAGGCTTAATTGGCTGCAGAGTCTGGAAACAGCAAGGATCAATTTTGCATTGGCTATAAATACAGATGATGAGTCTGACCCTGGGTCTCGGGCTTTCCAAATTCTGGGTCAGTGCTGCTGCCGCCTGATCGCCCCTCTTTGGAGCTCGGCAACAGCTGCACCAGCTCAGCAGCTAAACATATTTGCTCTCCCCAAATTAAGACAAATTACAGCCAGGGCAAAGATTTCCAATGCATGTCAGAGAGTCACCGACTCCTCTGCCAGCCTGTAAAGATTAGTTTCGAGTCTCCGGGGGAGGCGATCTGCTTGACCCCAGAAGAGCCCAGAAGTGCAACTCGCAGAACTGCGGGTCTCCTCGCCCCGGTGCTGGTGGAGCGGCCAGGGCTCTCCCCAGCCAGAAACTCGCCTTGCACAGAAAAACGTGGCACGAAACCACCGAGCGCCACACCAAAATACCTTAGTTGCCTTTAAAAACAAAGTACGCTTTAAAAAATACATTTTAAAGGAAAATTATTCCCTGGCCTAGACTGAAAGCCTAACCATGGAATTTCCTATGCAAAACCAGCAGCTCAGGTTAGAATTCATGTTATGAAAGTAAACCTCCCCAAAAGCAACCCACCTTCCTCCCGGTCCGCGTGCTGCTGGACAAGCTCCTCGAAGGCGCAGAACTGGGGCTGCTGCCTCGGCCAGGCCTGTCTGCACTTTGCAATATGCCAGGTCCTATTCCAACCCCTCCATTTTGCAAACGAAAGGGCCATTTATCCAGTACAGAACAGTACACTGAAAACTAAGTGCGTGTTCATACGATAATTAGACCTGATGGGAACTAAAGCCATCTCCATCCTCAGCCTTCCAAAGCCAGGTTCATGCATTTCCCTTGCGATGCTTTCTTTGGAGCCGAGAGGACAGATCACAGCATAACGCACTCCTAGATAATGCGATGCAACTTGCACTGGCACCAGTGAACATGGTGTTTCCCTCTCCCAGGGAAAAAACAGAACAAAAACAAATAGAAAAAACCCAGGGAGCTGCACGGCAAGAGACAGCTCAGCTGTCTCACTCCCTTGCTTTTGCAGATTCTGATGCCTCGCTTGCTCCTGCATGGATCTTCCACTTGGACACACAGCAAGCAGTTATCAGGGCATTCATCTATCAAATCACTCTTGGAGAGCTCTTTAGAGCAGGACAGAAATGACTAAAACTGGCATTTTAATTACCCTTCAACAAAAACACTTTCTGCATGGTGGAAAAGAGTATTTGAATTACAGGAAAGATACATTAATAACTTTATCAGATTAAACCTTAGGATAGGCCAACATCTGACAGATCCTTTCCTGTTATGCAGAATGTTTTACATTCCTGCAGAAATATGCACTTGCTGCTCAGCCAGAAAAGGGCTCTGTCTAAACACACTGCCCACAGGTGATCACTAACACCACTTCAGGGCCAAGCACAGCTCTGAACCAGAAAATAACAACCTTTCCTGTACCATATGTGCGTGTATGCGTACGCACATACACACAGATGATGCATCATTTACATGGGTTTGCATACATGCCTTGTATGCATACAGTCAATAGCAAGCGCTTATTAAGGATATCCTTAAAAATAAAGATTAAGGTCACTTCTCAAGGATCTGAAGTTCTCCCATTTTCACTAAGCTGCTTATATTTTGCATCTCTCCAGGCCTGTCAGGGATAGCGGAGAGGGAAGGCGCTCCCCCAGCTCGCACACCGCCAGGGTAAGGGAGCAGGGCCCCCGCGCCGCACCGGCGCCTGCTCATCCCCGGCCGAGGCTGCAGTTTGCATTCGTCCGACATTCAGCATCCCACAGCTGGGAAACGCAGCAGGGATTTCCATCACTTCGCCATGACGCAAGCAAGGCCAAAGCGAACCAATTGCTCTGGTCACACGGGAGTTACCGAACCGACTTTTCCGTTCCCTTCGCAGGAGCGGCAGTGGTGCGCCCGACTCCTCCGTCGGTAACGCTCCGGCCC
Source organism: Casuarius casuarius (assembly GCA_003342895.1). NCBI lineage: Eukaryota > Metazoa > Chordata > Aves > Casuariiformes > Casuariidae > Casuarius > Casuarius casuarius. The sequence continues at coordinate 1,084,687 of PTFA01000231.1, forward strand.
CATCTCACGCCCTGGAACAGCGTGCAAATCCCGGCCCAGCTCCCAGCAGGCTCCGACGCGGAAATAACAGCTGCACGTGGGCCAGCGACGAGCCTCCGCGAGGGACTTGTTAAGAGAGGTGGAAGGAAGGCAGTGCAGTTATCCATGGCCAGCTACGTGTTTTACGGCTGTCTACAAAAACAGGAGGTTTGGGTCCGAGCACCGTTTGCATGACGAGCTGCCAGGGGGTTATGTTTGTCCTGGACCTATGCTGCAGCCTCTTTTTTGCAACACCTTTTCCCTCAGCCGTGCTCCCTGCTGCTGCATGCAAAGCGCAGCACCGCACGAAGCAGACGGGCGAGAGCGGGAAGCCAAATAGCAGAAATTCGCCCTCCTGCCAGGGCATTTGCACCCAGGAAGCCTCGAGGCAGGGCTGAACGGCGATTCAGACGATGCACAGCCTTCTGCCGGGCGCACGCTGCTTTCAAACGATGGCACATATACACACAAAGATAATATTTACTAAAGCTCTTTTACCAATAACCTCCATCTCGACAAGACACCTTATGCATACACACAGCAGTAAACTGTTTTGACTTGTTTTAAAAGTTTCATATGCACTACTCGCTGTCAAAGTGAAATTAGCACAAATAAAATTTATCCATAGTATTATCGGTCAAAGCAGCTAGGAAAAGTGGGGGGGCAACATATAAAAAAAGTCTCCAATCGGCCAAGCTTGTTTTGGTTAAATAAATCCCACAGTCTGTGTCTCTTAATCTGCTGATTAGCTTCAAGTCCCCAGCGTCTACTGGGGAACCAGTGTTTACTAACAGTTTAGATGAGACATGCATCAAGTCATCTAGAAAATTCAAACACTCGAGATTTAAAGAGGACAAGATGGCACAGCAGATGAAACGGGCGACGGGGCAGCTCTCCCTTGCCGAGGGACGTCGTTCTGCAACGCTTTGGGTGCGTGCTTCATCATTTTTATACTGGGATAAGGAAAAAAGCATCTGCCACCATCTCAGAGAAGGTATCAAAGACAAATGCCCAGACTTTCTAGATGTTCACAGATACGAATGTCTCCAGATATTTGCATTTTATCTTGCAGCTAATTTCACACATACCTGTGGCTTTGGACAATCACGAGGTTATCTTGAGAAGCAATACACCACGCAGAGCAAGACAGCCAGGCCACCTAAATACTCGCTACAAGAAACAGCAGCTCTGCAAAAGACTGGGGAATTACAGGGTGTTTTTATTATACCTGTTTCTTGAGGATATTCCCACTGCAGCCAAGGTATCACTCAAATAAACCAGTGCAGTATTAAAGAGACCTTTTCCCCAGGTCCCTCGTGTTCAGTGAACTTTGGATAAATGCACCTGAATACTACGGATGCAGAAGTCGGGAGGAAACGCCGAACCATCAGACAGGTGACGGATTCGGGCAGAGCTGCTCCTGATGCAGCCCGCTCCCGCGTGCTCGGCTCCGAGTTAAAACCGCTCCTCAACCAAGCCTTTTGCACACGAGCCTGGACACAACGCACACGTCCTCCTCCCTGACTCGGTGCCAGATTTATTGCTTTCCCAGGAAGGCTGCTATCTAAGTAATAAAATGATTTGCAAAATCTTCAAAAGCTTATGAAAGCCGTGATTGATAGTCTCATCTGCTGGGCACCTCCTCTCTTTAAAAGCCTGGCTCACAATCAGAGCATCTCAAAAAAAACCCTGTAAACACGCTGCTCGACATCTTCGCAGCTATTTCTGCTGGCACCTGCAACTCTGCTCCCTGGGAGCCCACCACGACGCGATGCCCGGCTCCGTCCTGCCGCCTCTCCCTCGCTCAGGGAGGCAGCAAATTAACCGACTAGCCAAGGTGCAACTGCCTCCCCTCCAGAGGGGCTACGATTACCGATGGCACGCGCTCTCTCTCGCGCTCCCCGTCCGGAAGGAACGCATTTGAGATGATGTTTATTGTTTGTTTAGACTCAGCCATGCAACACTGGGTGTTTATTTTCGCTCCTGTTCCTGTAACATCCATATGCTTACTCCACTCGCCCTTCTCCTCGATATTTTTACTGTATCAGCAACTGTTCACTGTGCAGTGCCGGCACTCAGCGATCCCCTTACGCACGGCAGCGGCGGTTTGCAGCACGGCAGAGACTGCAGCCCGACAAGCGGTGCCCGTTTCCTGCGTCTTTGTGCAGCGACTTCCTCATTCATCACTGAACGTAAACCGAAGCACCCAAACTCCCCCCATCTCCCGCTCCCGGAGCCCTGGGAAGGGATGCGCGTTGCTGGGCAGAGGTCCGCCCGGGCGTCTTTCAAGGAGAAGGCACGCAAACATCTCAGAGACGAGGTCCACACAGGAGATGCTCTTGAGACAGGAGAAAGATGCTCAATCTTATGCATCAGGGACATTGCAATATCCACGCTAAGCAAAACGCCGCGGCCTGGAACGACGGCCTTGGAGCTGGCTGCCCCGAGAGCGTGCCTCACTGCCCGGCGGACGGCGAGCGACGTCGAGAAGCAGGGCGGGCTTGCTTTCCGCCCGAGCTGGTCACAGCTGACTGCAACAATTTTACAGATGAAAAGAAAGTTGTGAAGACCTCTCATGGGTCACGGCCAGCGGAGCAAGCTAGCCACATTACTGCTATTTATGCTTCAGGGCTGCCGCAGATTTATATCTTTGTCATTACATATTGTTTAAAGAAAGAAAAAACCACTTGTCCCCTTCTGAAGTTACAAAGTCAGAAGACCGCTGACTCAGGCACTGAAAGTCCCTGAGCAGCCGCCGCTCGTGCAGATTTAGAATCAATCCTAGCCAACCAAAAAGAATAATTATTTCTCTGCTCTGCTGTGCTATTTAAAGTACAACAAAGTGCAAAGATACTGAGTTATGCCCAGAAGAGTCATGCTCAAGTACAGCAAGGTAGTAGCCACTGAAGATAAATGAACTGGATGCAAGTGTTCCTGCCCCCAACCTCCCTCCCCCGGGACTGTCTGTATAGGAAATAGGGCTTGGAAGCACTGTGCCATCCTGCCGATGTCCTGCTCCCTCCACTCCTCGGGCCTGGCCACCCTTGCAGAGATGAGCGATTGCCATTTTGTCGCAGGAAAAGCAGCATGCACTTGCTCATGACTGTGTCCATCCGTCCATCCCACATCAGCAGCTCTCCACCCTCTGGAAGTTGCCTGGTGAGACCAGTTATGGGATAACACGTCCCACCACACCAGCTACCGCAGCCCTGCACAGCCGGACCACGGCCACCGCGTCCGCAGGGGAGAGGGGACCACCCTCTCCGCACACCCCTCCTCTGCAGGGAAGCGGATTGCTCCCGATCCGACGGCTCGGAAGCTTCCCAGGGAAGCGCTGCGCGTTTTACAGCGATGCAGACAGGCAAGGTCGCTGTTAGCTGCAAGTGCAGGACTGACCTAGAAGTAAACACTCTCGCATCTTGTCCCCTGAAGGCTTTCGCATCAGAAATAGCTCTGTCACCCTACAAGCACTCCTCTTCGGCAGACACGGAGCTGTAAGGGGGGGGTACGGCGTTGCCGCGCTCTCCTGCCCTCCCGGCACAGGGATGCGGATCCTGCCGTCTCCGGGAGCTGAAGGCTCACGCCAGCGAGCAGGACTCTCCCGTCCTGGCTTAAACACTGTGACAAACGCGGCTGCGGCCACAGACACACTCAAAGCAAGCAGCAACTGCTCTTCTCCGCTCCTCCCGCCCGGGCCCAAGCACCAAAATTTCATTCCTCCGATAAGCACTGGAAGTTAATTTCTCCCTTCAGTTCAGTGCATTTGAGGACTCATTCTTCCCAACACGTGAACAAGAAATGACTCAACCACAGGGTAAAATAGATGTGTAAGAACCCAGCAGCAGCCGTGCACGACCAAATGGGAGCCCTGGGGGCCCAGCGTCTCCTCCAGCCACGGCCAGCATCCAACACGGCATCCTCCCCTCCGACCTCCTGCTTCAGACGACCTAAGCTCCATCTTTTAGAAAAAGACCTGGACTTGCTAAAAAGCTTTCTGGAGAAGCTGCCACAGCATGCAGTAGGACTGGGCACTAATCGTCATTAAAGGACTCTGCCTTCCCGCAAGGATCTTAAGCGGTTGAAAGGCAGCAGAAGCTGCGAGACCTCCAGCTCCCTCTCCCCGGCTTGCAGAGCTGCCGGACCAGAGCACTGCGGCAGGAGAGCAACCAGCGATAACTCCCCCGGGTCCCTGTTATCTCAGCCCACAGCTCCAGCTTGGCACCTTAAATAATTGCCCTCGGGGACTCTGCAGCGTGGGTAGTTATCACTCACGGTGTTTCATGCAGGATCTCTGCACACCCTCGCTCAGCCTCTGCATCTGGCGGGAAGCACTTCTGCTCCAAACCTCTTCATCTACTACTTTCCAGGCACCCGGAAAAGGTATTTAAGCCATTAGCTACAACCAGATATTTCAGCCATTAGCGCCGGTGCTCTACAGCCAGGCACTGAGCGCAAAAGGGAGGATGCAGCAGACAGGCAGCACGATGGAAAACAAATACGACACTTCTTAATACGATGGATTTGTGCGGAGCCGATTCACTGACATTCCCAAGAGTCCACTGCGAAGCGCCCAGAAATGGCTCGGGACACTTTGCTGCACTATTACAAAAAAGCATTCAAATACTTTTGGTCCTACAGTACTTTACGGCTCATTGTCGGTTTTCTCGTCTTCTCATAATTCATAAAAATGGTCTGTTTGCTATACTTGGCTTCACCTCAAGTTCAGTAAATCGAGGTATTTAATTAAACATAGCAATTTACCGTCTCTCAGCCCAATTCATAAGGAACTCACGCATCATTTAAGTGGGATTTTCATATACTTTACTTGGAAAAAGTACAGAGCAGACTTTAACGGGATAAAATACATTTTTTTGGCAATGCACAAAACCACTCTTCCTCCCTCCTTCGCAAGCACGTTACTGCCTCTCCATGAAAAGCCCAGAGGCTCTACGATGTGTCCCGGGAAAAGCTGCAGAGTCCGGCTGCAGCGACAGCCGGGAGGAGGAGGAGGAAGCACGGAGGCAGGCACGGCATAGCCCGACGAGAAAAAGGGATTGCTGTAACGACTCACACACGGCACCTTCCTACCCACGTCCACAGCAACGGGAAAGCACCGTACCACAGCTTTTCACCTGGTCACCCAGCAAGAATAGAGACAGTTTTGTGCCGCGCCAGCACCACCCGCATCCTCCTGCCACCCGAGCGGAGATCTACGGAAAACTGTGGATCATGAGATTTCACACTGGAACACGGTTTCTCCTCTTTCCTCTAACAGCAGTGTCGCACAGCACGGCTAACATCTGCATCTGGACTGGCAGCCAAAAAGCAAGACTGAAGGACCCTTGGGCTTTGGGCTGCTCTCCGCCAGGCTCAGCTCACAGGAACGATCCCCAGAATCACCTAAAACGCCCTTCAGCCCACCAACCCGGAGCTCAGAAAGCAGCAGCCACGCAGGGGAGCGCACGAGAGGGAAATGCAGCTGGAAGACGGCCCGACTCCACTGAATAAAGCATTTGCCTGCTCATCAACAGCAGCACGCTGCGAAGATCCAGCCTTGCAGAAAGCTTCTGCTCCTTGTGCACTGCAACGGCCCTGAGGGCCCGGTGGAACAAGCGATCACGGACTGGCTGGTCTTTGCCCTAACCCCCAAATCCACCAGCAGGCTCCAGCTTTGACGAAGACCCCGGAGGTACTGGTGACCCACAGCCTCACTAAAGCAGGTTGATGGGTAGGGGAGAAAGGCCCAAGTGAGCATCACCACTGAGAGCAGCAGGGAGAGCTCAACTCTTGGCTCAAAACCACCCCTTCCAGAGGAAGTCATCATTAATACCTCAGTCATGGGAAAAGCATCAGTTAGGCAATGCACATTACTCAGCTCCAGAGGCTCTAATCTCAGGACAAAAGCTATAGGGACAACATGCTTTAATAGGACTTTCCTTTCATCTTTGTCAGGCTTCCAAAAACCACACTGACCTGAGCTGGGAGACCCAATGCTCTCAGCAGCGTCAGCTGCACTTCTCAGATCCCTCAGGGGAAGCCGCTTGGGTTTTTAGTAACACAAGAACAACTAACTGCAGCAGAAACCTGCTTAACCTCAGCCAAGGGCTCAATTCCAGAATCACCGGACCTGGGCTGCAGGAGCAGCGTGCTACACCTGCGCACAAGGAAAGTCCCCCCTCTCCCACTCACAACATCGCTCTCAACCTGCCTCTGCTCCATAAATCACTGCCAGGACACGAGGAACCGAGCAGAGGCTCAGGCCTTCCCAGGGGATTCGCTCCCTGCCAGGTTTCACGTTCCAGCCACATCCTCTTGGCTGCAGCCCTGGCCTGAGTGGTTAATTGCTGCTGCTAAAATAGGAAAAGGGGGCTTGCTCCTTGGAATAATTGTTGATAGTAAACAGCTTTCCAGTAACTTAGAAACAGCTGAAGGGATTTTACTCAACTTCTAAATGAAGATTAAAGTAGGTTACTCTTGGGCAGAAGAAAACCTGAAAAATGTTAACTCCGGAGTGAGAGTTCATAAACAGCCTCGAGTCTGGCCAGCATCACCAAAATAGCATCACGCTGACACTTTTCAGGAAATCGGATTTGAACGAAAATTTCTGCAGGAAGATATGTTGAAACCTAGTAAGAGAAATGCGTAGAAGACAAATGCTCCATAGTTTCTACATCTCGCTTTGAACAGCAATACTATTTTTACAAATAAAATCATTAACAATAGCTGCTTCAAATCTGCTTAAGCACCTTATCCTCCCCGCCTGTTGTTTCTAACATAAGAAAGCATTTGGAGGTGCTGACTCTCCGACAGCTTCATTTGCATCGCAAGTAACTGCGTCCGTGGAGATGCCACAAAATGCCATAAAAATGAAAAAAGCAAAATAAAACTTTGAATTGGCTTTAAAATCCTGGCTTGAATTTTCTGAGAAGAATTACTTTTTCACATCCTTTTTTTTTAAGCTCTCATTCTTTTTCTCAAGGAGAGAATGAAACATTTCACATCATTAAGCCAAGCAAAACTGACACTGCATTTCGGCAAGACCAGTGCTTTCATGCTAGCCATCCCCTCACTGCCTGCAGCTCTTAAGGGCCTTACAGAACTATTCACACAGCACAATTCTGTAAAATATATACTACTGTTAAAAGTCTGATATATCAATTTAACAAGTACAAGGCTTCTCATTCAAATAGCTGTGCATTTTGAATAAGAGATCTGAGCAGTAACACAAAAACAACACATGCAACTACTTAGAAGTCAATTAATATCAGAGGAAGGACCCTTGTTGGATCCAGCAGAAAGAATTATGGTTACATTTCCGGAATAATAGCCGAAATCTACCATTGTGTGTCATCAGGAATCATTTAAAGGAGTTTTGATCTAAGTTCTTTTTGTCAGGGCTCTAATGAATTAACAGATGACAGATTTCTGTAATGAGGGTCTATGTTTTAAAGACAAGGCTACATTGTTTTTGCTGTACTAGTCATATAATCTGAGATGCTTAAAAATAATTATGGTACAAGATTAATACCTTACTAGTTTTTGGATTCTTCTTATACACAGCGGAAAGCTGAGCCGCCCTTTCGCTAGGGTTTTAGGTATGTGGCTCAGAACAGGGGAAAACATCATTACACCCCAAATATTGCAATTGCAGCTGTCACTAGAAAAAGAGGGTCCTGTCCCTCGTCACCAGGGAGAGGACCTTCACCCTGCAAAACCCAGGAGGCCCTTTTGAACAGGCCTGCGAGTTCCCCGGTACGCGGCACGTCGGCTCGGAGGCAGGGACCGCGGGTTTCTCGGTAACGCGTTTGCGGAGCACCTTGCCGAGGGCCCTAGCCAGTGATGGAGGCTGTTAGCTGCTGTGATAAATAAATTTAAAAAGCAACAACCGGAGCAGCGCTGTCCTCTGGTTTGGGCAGCGTTACTAGTACTCATTAGCTTGGTTGCTGGATCACATTTTTCTGCTGTGCAAAGGGACCACAAAGGCATATTATATTCAATGTTAAGTAAACAAACTTTTGAAACTGCCTTTTATTGATTCCATATGACCATCTGGTTTGAAGGAAAAAGCCCCCTCCTTCTTCCCCCTCCCTGTGAAAATATTCTAAGGTTAGGAACTGGCAGCGACTCAGTATGGTTGAAAACCACCTAGTTTCCTTTGCGGTTAACAACACAGGAAAACGTCTAACTTTCAGATAAATGTTGGAGGCTTATTTGGTTCACCCATCTGGTAGCCAGCCTGTTCTGCGAAAATTAAAGATATACATATGCAAATATTCACAGTCTGCTTCCAAGATCTGAAGAATTTTTATGATGTAACCACAAAAAGAGGTTATTTAATGTTGACAATATGTAGCAGAGCAAAGCACTATAATGCTGCATATGGTAATGTAACTTATGAAAATGAAGCCGCAGTGCCCTGACGGAGTAATGAAAAGCAGATTTCACCTTGAAGACTATTTCAACTGTTTAGCTTGTAATGACTTAAAAAAAATAAAAAAGACATTGGTGTGAAAATATAACTTGCCACACAACCACACAAGCCCCAGTGTGTGCGTGGCACGTCCCGCTGCGGGATTTCCTTGCGGAACAGCCTCGGTCCTTGCGGATGTGTGTGCACGGGAGCGGGTCAGCGGGTCACCTGCCCTTGCATAAATGCGGAATAATGCTGTGATGGATGTGCCATCGTCACCGGGCTGCTGCAGGGGTGCATCGCTGCACCAGACCGGAGCGGACACGCACAGGGGCGATGCCTGCATGCAGCCCAGCTCCGAGGCAGGGCTCAGCGCTGGTCGTGCCACAGCTGAGCGGAAAGGAGACCCCGCTGCTCGCTGGGCCTCGGTGGAGGCCCTTCCACGCACACATGTTCCTACCTGAAAGGCCGGAGCTGTTGGCAGGACATGCTCCAGCGACGCTTGCACAGCCCTGCCGTGCCTGACGAGGGTGACTGCGCCAGGCAGGGCACGGACGAAGCCTCATTAAGCGTTGCTCATCCCAATAAATCCTCTGGCTGCCAACGCTGAGCGTGTCAGCTGTTTCGTTCCCATTTGGCAGCCCCGCCATGGGTGGAACGGCGGCTCACGGCATCGCAGGCAGGCACGGGAACGACGTGTGCATCTGCCCCGGACTGCAGGCTGCTCCCACAGCTGCCTGCTCGCTGCCGCTGGACGCTCCCATAAGCCTAATGCTTAAACGGAAACTCCAGAACAGACTTGTGCTGAGAACTGCCCCTGGACGACACTCTCCTCATAAATAACAGCACGGGTTGACCTCGCTGCAGCATGCCAGGAAGAGCACAGTGTTATTTTAGGCCCCCTGGCAAGAATCGTCATGATTCATTTTCAGCTCCTACAGTCCTGGAGGGGAATGAAGAACCGCACGGCGATCCTGGGTCGATACAAGTGCGGTGGGATCAGGGAGCCCCGTGGGGCCTGGAGAACACCACGCTCCCCTTGCCACGCTCCGGAGGGAAGGGGTCGGCTTGCGGGAAGCTCTGCGGAAGCACAGCACGCTCGGCAGCTTGAATCCAAGGCGCAGCTACTGGCTGGTCCGCAGCAGGGGTGAGGATGGTCCATAGGGCTTTGTCCACGTCGTGGGACCAACATCAACTGAGCACCCACCACGCCGGGTCTCACCATCCACGTTTCTCCTCGCACACAGAAATTCAGGGAGGACGACTTCGCCGGAGGCCAGGCTTGAGACAGAGGTGGGTGGCAGCAGGATCTGGCATCTCGAACTGACTGCTCAGAGCTGCTGCCCTCTAATCCCACCGGTGAAACACTGCGGGAGAGCAGACAGCGCATGCCAACGAAGGGGATTCATTTCTTGGCCCCTCGGAGATGCAGCAGACCTGCTTTAAGCTCAGGACCTGCCCTTGGATTCTCCTCACCAGAAGCAGGCTTAGCGGAGCTCTCGGCAAAGCGGAGCGAGGCAGCAGCCAGGCAGCTCTGGATGAGTTAGAGCTTGGGTTGCTGTTCTAGGTACGTGCTGGTTAGACGCTGGACGTCCTCCCACTTGAAAGGGATGGCAATGCCAGACCTCAGTGACCAGCAATACATCTTCAGCTAGGAAGCAAGATGGGATGCAGGCAGAAACCGCACAGCCTTAGCATCACGAAATCACACTGGCAACTGCATTAGCCACACAAAACCGATTATCCCAATGATTCATCAAAAACGTCAGCTGAGCTGCAGAGACTCTTCCAGCCAAGCTCACTTCCCTGATGCTTCTTTGCACGTAGCAATGACTTATTGCTACTGCTAAAATTAATTATGTCCTTCTTCCATAACAAGCACCTTTGTATACTGTGCAAGCTCTTTACCTGTCATCAGCAGCCTCAGAGAAAGAGAAAGATGTTTGAATTAACAAAATATTACTGTGATCTTCTCCCTGACAGTTTGGAAGCAATAATATTTAGTGAGTAACTGAGTTTCCTTTAATAATTTAGTAGACTGTAAAAACCTTGATCATCCAGCTGACTCTGAGAACAAAATAGTCAAGCTTTGTGCATCCTAAGCTAAGATAAAAATGTGAGCAAACTCCATAAAGGAAAAGAGAGGTTTAAAAATACATCTTAAAAAGCTAATTAAAAACGCAGCCCACATGCAAGAAAGAGGCTAGGGAAACCGTTCTTTAAAGCAACTGAAGCCACAGGTTTCCCAATATCTCCGTTTCATCTCCAAGAACAGAAAGGAGGGATCTCAGCACGCTGCCCTCCCTCCAGCTCTCCGAAGGAGCAGAGAGAAATGTGAAGCTGGGAGATACAAAGGCGACAAGCGCCGTGAGATGAGACTCATCCAGGCTTTGGCAGAGCCGCGTGGGAGCTCTGCAGCCCCTTGGGGCGAGGACAGGCCAGCAACATCCCTGGAGCCGACAGCGAGGAACGGTGTCCCCAGGCAGGCAATGCTGGGACAGCGATGCACCGGCTCTCCCGCACCTCCTGCGGCCAACCTGGCTGATGGCAGCAGTGCAGATGTGACAACCCCACGCACAGCAGCCACAACGCTCCTGAAGGACTCCAATGCTGGCATTAGGGGCGTTAAGGTCCCCCCCCCCCAGGCCATTCTCGCTGCCGCTGGGACCTGCACAGCCTAGATCAGGTAGCACAGGATGCACTTCCACTTCCTTCTGGGTGAAACGGTCTGCAAGGCAAAGGGGCTAAAACAAACAGGGACGAGGACCCAGAGCTGACACACCAGTAAATTACTGCCTGTTTGCAACCCCTATACACCTGCCAACAGCTCTGTATTACGCTTCGATACGGGAACATTCAGACCGACTGTCCCCTAAAAGATGCCTCTGCGACACCCGCGGGCTCACAGCAGCCCCTGCCGGAGCCGGTGCACGTCGGAGCAGGGCCGACGCCGGGGCAGAGCACTCCTGCCTGAGCAGAAGCCGAGAGGGGCCCGTCAGCTTCCCAAAAACCAGGCCAGCTCCAGACAAACAAAAGCATTAGCTAGTAAATAATGCATTAGAGTTGCATTACACATTTATGCATCTCTCAGTGCCCTGTTTTCCAACAGCAGCAATCGATGGGAAGCGATAGTCCCCAGAGCCTCCGCGCGGCATGGGCACCAGGTCCAAGGCAGACCACGACAGCACAGCGGAGGGTTTGTGTGCACGGAGCCAGGAGTGTCTTACTGCAAGGGAACCTGCCGCAGCAGCTGGGCTGCACAGAGCCCTGCTCATCTACTGCAGCATCGAGTTGATGCAATAGGACTTTCAGGCAGAGGCGCCCAAATGCACAGTTTTGGAGGGCTCAAGTCTGACCAGCAGCACACCCAGGGTTGTCAGGGGCTTGGATAATTCAGGCTTGATGTCCCAGAGAGCATCGCAGCTGGGCTGAGCTTGGCACCAAGTGGGTACCGAGCATGAGCAAGCCCTTCTCCCAGACGGCTTTAATTGAAGTCCTGTCATCGTCGGTCACGGTATGACCGAGTGGAGAAACCCCATAAGCAAGTAGGCTGAGCTTCTGTAAAGACCTCAGGGAAATGGTTCTAGCAAAATGAAGCAACACAGCAGCCCCCTACCCACCTCTGCAAGCTCCACAGGTAACACACTGGTGATAATAGCAGTGGTACAGGGACTACATCTAGTCATCCCTAAATAAAGCACCAGTTCAAGGTTATAACAAAAAATGTCTGTAATAACCCTCCTGCACGCTCCGGGTATGTCACTAGCTGTTACGGTTTCTCCTCCTCCTCTGTCAGCATACCCAGCCCGCACAAACCAACGCAAGGGAAGCGAAACGTGTAGTCACAGCCCTCCTGTGATCAGGGCACAATCATAAGCACACACTACTGTGAAGTTTTGCATTTTACCATCCGATGAGCAGTAAATTGGCAAGATGGTTGACACTGCGCACTTCAGAAAAAGAGAGACTTGAGAACTGTGTTCACCTTCAATAATCCTCAAATCTGTAACGAATCTGTGGATACCAGCACTCCAACAAGCTACAGACACTGATTTTCTTAATTTTCTGTTGTCATTCAGAGTCTGTGGTTCTCCTGGGAATCCCCAGTCATTAAGGCAAATAATTTGACATGATGCATTTTTGAGAATCACTCTTGGAAACTACAGACATCCTCAGCCTTTTGCTCAAGTTTGGCAAGGCATACGGGCTCAGGAACTCGGAAAGAGCCATCAGGGAGCTTTGTGGAAGGAAATTTGGAAGAAACAAGAAAGCAGAAAAAACCCTCAGCTTCTCTGACAGGGGCAAAACTATTAGAAGAACACTTAGACCCCTTAACATAAAGATGCGTCAAAGAAGAAAGCCAGATGAAAATAAATTCATCTGCCTTGGAGAAATCTTGGCTCTCTGATATGCTGCCTTCTTCGAATGCATGTTCACTGTGGACTGAGATGCCTTCAGGCAGGAGAACTGTTTTGTCTAACACACATACTGGCAGAGGGCATTTTAAAGAGAACTCTCCAGAGAGACACCAAGAAGCCCACAAGAGCTAGCTTTCCCTTTCATTGCTATGCAGGCCAAAAAGCCCCCAAATCTACAATAAGGAAAACTAGATTCCTTTTTAAACACATTATATCAATGACAAAAAGATGAGCAAAAGCTACATCAGTGCTCAGAGCATCAGAGGACTCCAAATCAGATATTCAGGCCTGCTAAAAACAACATACCCTGCCTGCGATTCCTTTGACATGCGGAATGAATACCAAACCCACCCAGGTATCCTGAGGACTCATCCACAAGCAAACTCCTGGGTGACAGTCACCCCGCAATGTTACAGGACAGCAGTGTGGATTCGGTCAGTCCCTGCGCTGCCAATAAAACAAGTTGCAGAAGATGCCATCCACAGACCAGATGCCAAACCTGGGGAACATGCCCAGGAGCTTGGGAACATCTGAGAACAGCTGGGTCATCACAGACACTGAGACAACACCTCCTGCTCCCATGCTGAACATCCCCAGCTCCCACAACACACACCACTGTCAAAGGCTGAGAGCACCGGGGCAGCAAAAGCCCTAAGAACATATCCTGATTCAGCATAAATCAACACTTATCGATCTCTGACTTCAAACTGACAATTTTTTGTTTTGGAACAGTTCTAAACCAGGTGGACATGTAACACAGAGGCTGTGCGGGTGCTGCAGGAGCTCTGGGCAAGTGCTGAGCCTGCCACCCTCCAACATTATGGCATGTGCTGACAGACCTGATCAGGTTTTCTCCAAATCCTCAAAGCTGTGTGTGGCAAACTGCACCATTTCGGCTTCTCCTTTGCAAGACTGGTCCTGCTCACCTGGTCTCCCGGCCTCAGCTGGGGAAATAAAGAACCAGCACATGATGCCTTGAATTAAAATATGAATTAAAAAGATCAAAACAATCCAAACAACAATCTCAAGGATCATATTAACGAGGAGGACAGAAAAGAACACCACCGCCTTCACAGCCAACTCAGCATTCGGGGCACACCTTACACATGTGCCTGTTTTAGGCTAAAAACAGCCAGTAAGGAAACCTTCTAAAGCCCCAGAAGCCTCATGCGGGTTTTTCCATTAAAATTAGACATCTCCAAGGAAGCCATCTGAAATACACACATGAGCCCTTGCATGCCCCTAACCTAAATGTAACACTTATTCAGTCCCCTGACTTTAAAACCCACCTCTGTTTATTCCCCACCATAAAAGTATGTGGCTGATGGAGCACTGACACACTGCAACATCTGGGACTCATCTCAGCTCTTTTGTTGAGCAGCGAGTCAACAGAAGGTGTGATGAGAGCCAGATGTTAGGCTATACCAATACATCATAAGTGGAGTGGATTACAATAAGGGGACAAATAAAGAGGAAGGTCTGTGAGAATATGTGGAGCCCCTGGAGGCCTTTAAAACTGATTTTAAAAACCCATTTCCCTAGATTCAGAAGGAATTTTATAGAGTAGAACCAGCATAAAGCTGGATGTTTGTTGCAAAGCCAGGCGACACAGAGCCTGGACTTCAGGCAGGAATAAACCCCCTTATTTCCTGAAACGGGTAACATTTGCCAGTACCCAAACCTAGCTGGAACAGATTCCTGGTGCTCTAATTATAGACAGCGCTCGCCTTCAACAGGAGGAGCTTTCTATAATGGAAAACAGGGAATACCATTGATAAGAGCATGGGATATCAGACAGGCATCGACTGCTGACTGGCACTGGGGTCAGGATTCGTCTGCTTTGCAAATCAGGAGGGAGACAGTCTGTCAGCAAGCATTAGGGAGGGAGATTTCCACCTGCATGATCCCTGCTGTAGCTTTTGTGTAAAACAGGTCCCCCCACGCTCTCCTGATTGCGGACTGCCTGGGGAAGCGCAGTGCCCCGCGCTTCCAGACGTGCCCGAGTGCTCCCAGATGCAGCCGCCGTGCTGCATCCCACCTGCCCTCCCTCCCTCCCGGTCCCTCCGTCCTGGCAGGGAAGCTTCCACGCTGCCTGCATTTCCACAGAGCCCTGGCCTGGCTCCATGCAAGCACTCTCTGCCCTCCCTGTGTCACTGAAACCCAGCAGAATCGCCTGCAAGAGGAAATAAAATTAAGCTTAGTTTTAATTGGGATGAAAATTACAGGATTACAGGAAACCACAGAGCAATTCCATTAGTTAGAGATCACCAGCAGCAGCAGTCTCCACCACGGGCCGAGAGCTGGAGGCAAGAACCTGTCCCTAGTCAGTAATGCAATTACACAGGCCCCGCTGGCCTGCGGGCACGTCCGTACGGCACAGCCTCCGACTTCCCACCCGGAGAAGCCCTGGCAAAGCCAAGCACATGCAGGCCTGCAGCGCAGAGCAGGCCTAAGAGGGGTCCAGCACAGGCACCCCAAGCAAAACTTGGCCAGAGGCACTAGGAGACAAGACCCAACTGCTCTGCAGCACTTTAATATCCAACATTTGCCCTTTTTCTTACTAAATCCCTTCAAATAAGTTTAGACAGGTCACAAGAAAGCCTTCATCTTTGAACGTCCTAGGAGTATCTGCGATTTCTGCCAGTAGCATCTTTTAGAAACTAATGTGACATTGTCCTACTTAATTCCCACGTGCTGAAATCCTGTGGCTCAGAGCTTTATGGTTTAAAGGTTGAACAGTTTAATTTATATTTCTCCCACACTGGACTCAGGGGAGAGGGTGAAGCTTTCTTACTGTCCTGGGGTGCAAAGGCCTACACTGAGACAGGGCTGCGGCTCCAGCAACGCAAGGGCCGTGCAGGAGCAGGACCCTGGGCGACTGGAGAGGATGGGTTCACAGAGCGGTGTCAAGAGCCATCCCCTCCTCCAGCCCGCTGCAGCCCTGCGAGGGACCTCGGGCAGCACGCGCTCCTCCAGGCTGGCACCGCAGCAGACTGCTGATGCAAAGGCCACGGCCCGGCCTTTCGAGTTGCACGCGGTAACTCAGGGTTTGGGTACGACCTGCTGCCTGCCCTGCTACCAGGAGCTGAAATAACCTCTGTAAATCAGAGCGGCCAGCTCTGAGGGCGATTGCTACAGAGCCTGGTGCTCACAGGGCTTCTGCAGCTCACCTCTGGGCAGCGTTTGCTGCCTAAGCCGACCACCAGCTCTATCTCCAGCCCCCAGCCTCAGAGAGGCAACCTGTCCCAGATCAGCCCCGGCCCCAGCTCCCTCCACAACAGGCACCACCAAATACTGATTCACCCTGGAAGTCCTCTGGGTCTTGCAGGGAGAAGCCAGCAGATACCACYGGGAGAGCAGTGCTCCCACACACCGTCCTGGTGACCCTCCGCACCAGGGGACGAGGCAGGACACCCCTCATTCCCATGCCTTGGCTTGTCTCCATCATCCCCCAAGGAAGACAAAGAAACCCGTTTAAGGAGGCAAATGGGATTTTTGTTTACAGCTTGAATCCACTCTTTCCTGTGCCTCATCCAAGAGATAATTTCAAATGGAATAGAACATTACCGCAGTATGATGTTTTCCTGTTGCTACATGAACACTGAGGCTAAATCAAAACATTTATCGGAAGTAGATGCTGCAGCAAAAGTGAGATGTTCTTGTAAAAGAGGAGACATTTGTTCAGTGACAGTCTCCTGTTCCAAGGGCTTTTTTCCTACTCCACCAGATGACTGCACAAATAAAAGCAGAGCAGCACATTAAAATAGAGCAGGATTTTGTTTTGTTTTCCTCTAGCTTTGTGCCGAACAGTTACTCGACGCACTGAAATTGAAAAATTGCATTCTCATTAGCTGAGGCACTAGAGGATTGATTATTTTTTCCTGTGCTCCCACCAATCCAGAACCAGTTGCTCATTAAAAACCCTGCAAAACCCAGCAGCCCATTAAAGTTTACAGCCAGGTTCAGAAGAAGCTAGTCTCTTCAGCGAGGATTTATGGTAGGTGTTGAAGGTCTGTTCTGACAAGGTGCCAGGTACCTCCAGGGAGTTGTTGAGCACCTTTAACCCCCACTGACTGCAGCAGGGATTAAGGAGCTCTCGGTGCTTTGACAGCTACCCAGAGGCAACCAGCACCGTATCCGCGCGCGGCGACAGCCCCGCGGGGCCGCGGCAGACGGCGGTCTGTGATCAATCACCGCGTGGCTCCCGGGCCGGGCGTGCTCCCCGTGAGCACCCGTGCCGGAGGCATCCTCCATGGGTGATGGGGAACAAAACCCGGCAGCGTGGGGCAGAACCTGGTGGTGAACTCGCAGGTCAGGAGCCGGCTGGTAAATTAATTCTGAAATAGCACAGCGAGGGGTCCTCATAAAGTTATGCTTCATTTCTGCCCATGCTTATAGAGCTCATGAGGGATTTCAACAGGGGATGTTAAAGAAAGAGATAGCTTGTTATTAAGGAAAAAAAGAACAAATAATTTAATAAAGTTCACTGGAATTACGTTGTTTGCTACCCATCTCTTTGCAAAGGCCCCAGCTGATGCCTGTTTGCAATGGTGACACTTCTCCTCCGGCTCGGTGGAGGCTTCCTGCTTCCATGAACAGGTTGCAGCACCCACCATACGGGTGTACTTGGATCCTTTACCGGTGAACAACCACGTTACCATCGCACAAGCGGCACCAATCATTTAGCAGAGCTAAATCCAACTTCCACCTGGTAACCGCTGACCTGGTTTCCCCCCGCCCAGGGCCCTGAAACCCAAGAGCAGCTGAACCCAGGCAGGCCAGAGGAGCCCCAAGCCCCCTCCTTCCCCCTGCCCGCCCCAACAG